>JAVJIF010030432.1:0-384558 GCA_038442645.1 Agave tequilana
AAAAATTTTTAGACTCTTGCATTTTAGGGCACGTGTCTATTTTAATTCTTTTAATTCTGTTGAAGAGTGCTGGCGACAAGGTACGTTTGCATAGCATATAGATTAGGAAGCACTCTTGTTTGTTTACCGCTTTCTTGAGTGATTACTTTTCTACAGCTTTACACGTACACTAAATCATCTTAAGGGCATAACCCATAACAAAGATAAGGTGGGGATTTCATCACCCTCCTTGGCCCACAAATCATACCAGTCACACTCACAACCCTAACCCTAATTAAAACTTACTTGACTAGACGTTGGCCCTAAGGTAACTCGGACTCAATAGGAGATTGACCGAAGAAGGAAAGTTGTTCGAAATTAACCCTTGCCAAATCGGTGTCTAGCGAAGGATTGAGGGCCGAAAGCTCGAAGAACGTGGTTATTTAATTAAGGAACGTCTCTGACGGAAAACCTCCCACCGGTCTTGCCCTGAACTGGCCGATTAGCTCGTGGTTAACGTCGACAATAGACCTCCTAAGGACAGTCTAAAGTTAGGAGTCGTCTAGGTCAAGGATAACCCTAGAATAGGATTTTTGTTTGTTTTTTCTTTTTCTTTTTGATTGATTGGGTGAACTTGTTTGCTGATTGTGCATGACCGCTTGGTCGAGAGACCCACTCACATCCAGGCTAACTAGAACTAGTTCACCACCCGAGCTCAAGCCCGACTCACACATGGCAAACAACAGTCACTCCAAGATAGGTTCTATCCTATTAGAACCTCTCTTCCTTCTTGCATCCAGCTCACTATCGAAAGTGTTGACCCATATGAACTCAAGCCACAATACATCAACACTCTTCCCAAATTTCACGGACTTGAATCTGAGGATGCATACTTCTTCATAAGGGAATTTGAAGAAGTATGTCAAATGATGAATATGCCTAAGTTAGGAGACGATGCTATCAAACTTAGGTTTATCCCCTTTGCTTTGAAGGATTTAGCAAAGAAATGGCTCTACAGTCTAGAGGCCGGTTCTATATCTTCTTGGGATAATTTCATTAAGGCCTTCTTAAAAAAATTTTATCCCGTTCACAAGACTGCACTGATTAGAAGAATATCCTCCAGTTTAAGCAAACAGCCAATGAATCTTTTGGAAATACTTCGAGCGTTTTAAGGATCTCCTTGCCCAATGTCCTCACCATGGGATAGAGAAATGGCGACTTTGCCAAGTTCTCTATGATGGATTAGATTATTCTACTAAAACACTGTTAGAATCCATGTGTCAAGGAGGATTTCTGCAAAAGAATGAAGATGAAGGATGGACATTGTTTGAGGAATTAGCTGAAAAATCCATCCAATGGGACCCTACTCCTGAAAAATCTAGGACTAATACCCTAACGCTCTTCTAAAGGAGGTATCCATTCCATTGAGGCCAACGTAGCAACCGATGCTAAGTTAGCTGCTGTTATGCGTAGACTAGAGGCCCTTGAAACTAAAGAGCCAGTCTCTGTGAACCAAGTCAGCCCAACATCTTCGGCGGGCTGTACTTATTGTCAAGATATGACCATGTGTTCGAGGATGTCCTGTTTTCATCGCGCATCAAAGCTTGCCAGAACATACGAGTGCGGCCTTCACAAGGCCCGCCAACAATCCTTATGCGCCCACCTACAATCCCGGTTGGAGAAACCATCCCAATTTCTCATGGGGCCCAAGTAACAATGAGCAGATTAGGCCCAAATTCTCCAACAATTTCCAAAATCCGCCCTATCAGCAAGGTTTTCCCAGTCAAAATCAGCCACCTTCTTTCCAATATACACAAATGGAAACTAGGATGTCCAACATGGAAAGGAAGATGGACACCCTAGTTAAAAGCCAAGACACGCTGGCTCAAGCCCTAAGTAGGATAGAGCTCCAATTGAACCAGCAAGAGAGACAGAGGGGTACCCTGCCGAGTCAACCATTGCCTAACCCTAGGAATCCTAGGCCAGCCAATGAGGCTCAAGACCCAAATCAGTGTCATATGGTCCATACACTCAGATCGGGGAAACAAGTTGATAATCAAGTATCCATGCCATCGGATCCATCTAGCTCCACTTCCATTCCATCTAGCTCCACTCCTTCTCCATCCAGCCCCAAGGAAACTGAAGCTGAAAAGTCAGCAGATCAGTTGCACCAGCCTATAGCTCCATTTCCAAATAGGCTTAGAAGCAACAACAATGCACACATGGAGAAATTATTAGAGGTGTTCAATCAAGTTAGGCTCAACATTCCACTTCTTGATGCAATCCAACAGGTCCCTAGTTATGCCAAATTCATTAAGGACATGTGCACCAAGAAAAGAAAGACTAATGTGCCTAAGAAGGTTTTTCTAGCCACTAACATTAGTGAGCTACTGTCCAACCAGATCCCTATCAAGTATAAGGACCCAGGTTGCCCCACCATTTCTTGCACCATAGGTCGAGCCGAAATCAATCGAGCACTCCTCGATTTAGGAGCCAGCATCAATTTGCTCCCTTTCTCCGTGTATCAACAACTTGGATTAGGTGAACTCAACCCGACCCAAGTTACTATTCAGTTGGCTGACCGCTCTATCAAAGTTCCAAAGGGAGAGATCAATGACGTTTCTCATACGGGTTGGAGAATTCATTTACCCGGTCGATTTCATTGTCTTAGAGACACAACCTGTGTCTAATCCTAGGTCCCAAACTCCCGTTATCTTAGGAAGACCATTCCTAGCAACCGCTAATGCAATTATAAATTGTAGAAACGGTTCCATGAGACTGACTTTTGGGATATGACCAAGGAAGTCAATGTTTTCAACCTAGGTAAGCATCCCTACGATGTGACCGACCAACCCTTTGAGGTTAACTCCATTGAGAACATGACGAGTGAGCATAATGATGAGATCATATTTGAGTCAGAGGAAGAGGAAGAGTTAGAAACAAGTGATATCAGTCTTGATGAGATCGAATGGGAATCAAATCTGAGTTCGACAGAAATGGGAGATTCTAGCATCACACCGCCACCCATTGAGCCAACTCCTTCTTTGGAGTTAAAAGCCTTGCCCAAACATCTTAAGTACGCCTACCTAGGTGAACAAGAGACGTTACCGGTCATAGTTTGCATCTAATTTGACCAATAGGCAAGAGGAGGACCTGCTGGCAACCTTAGGAGACATAGGGAAGCCATTGGTTGGACTATGGCAGATATTAAGGGACTGAGCCCTACGATAGTCCAGCATCGTATTCATCTTGAGGAAGGGACTAGACCGAAAAGGGATCCACAGCGTAGACTAAACCCACTTATGCAGGAGGCTGTACAAGCCGAGATAGTAAAACTGTTAGATAATGGGATAATTTATTCCATTTCCGATAGCGAATGGGTTAGCCCAATGCACGTGGTCCCTAAGAAGTCTAGCTTTACAGTGGTAGAGAACGACAAACATGAGTTAGTGCAAACACGATTGCCTACCAAGGTGAGAGTATGCATAGACTACCGTAAGTTGAATGCAGCCACTAGGAAAGATCATTTTCCCTCCCTTTCATCGATCAAATGTTGGAAAGATTAGCAGGTCATGAGTATTACTGCTTTTTGGATGGGTATTCAGGGTATAACCAAATCCCTATAGCCCCGGAGGATCAAGAGAAAACAACGTTCACGTGTCCATTTGGGACATTTGCTTACCGGCGAATGCCTTTCGGCCTATGCAATGCCCCCGCCACATTCCAACGTTGTATGTTAAGCTTGTTTTCTGATATGGTCGAGCGTTTCCTAGAGATTTTCATGGACGACTTCTCAGTCTATGGAAATTCATTTGACCAGTGTCTCCATCATTTGGAGCTAGTGCTGAGTAGGTGCACCGAGAAGAACTTGACCCTCAATTGGGAAAAGTGTCACTTCATGGTGCAACAAGGGATTGTCCTAGGTCATGAGATATCTAGGGAAGGGATTAAGGTAGACAAGGCCAAAGTGGAAATCATTGCGAAACTTCCACTTCCTCGATGCGTGAAGGACATTCGATCCTTTTTAGGACACGCCGGATTCTATCGTAGGTTCATTAAGGACTTTAGCAAATTGCTAGACCCCTTACAAACCTTCTAGCTAAGGACGTGTCCTTCATCTTTGATGATAGGTGCCATAGTGCTTGGGAGAAATTGAAAGTGGAACTTATATCTGCCCCTATCATCTCAACCTCCGGACTGGTCCAAGCCTTTTGAGATCATGTGTGACGCTTCTGATTTTGCGATAGGTGCTGTCTTAGGACAGCGTAAGGACAATAAGCAGCACGTGATCTACTATTCGAGTAGGACGCTTAATGAGGCCCAAATGAACTATACTACCACCGAGAAGGAATTCTTGCAGTAGTGTTCGCTTTGGAGAAATTCCGTCCATACCTACTTGGGACTAAGACCACGATCTTCACTGACCATTCTGCTCTGCGATACCTTATGCTTAAGAAAGATGCGAAGGCCCGACTCATTCGTTGGATCCTTCTACTGCAAGAATTTGATCTCGAAATTCGAGATAAAAAAGGTGTCGAAAATGTCGTAGCTGACCATCTCTCTCGTGTGCCCAACGCACCTTCTGTCGAGCTGCCCATCAATGACAATTTTCCCGATGAGCAACTTCTAGCCATCTCTAAGGAACCTTGGTTTGCTGACATAGTAAATTACTTAGTCACAAACCAAACACCACCTAGTTGGTCCAAACAGGATAGATACCGATTCTTGTCTCAAGTTCGGTATTACATGTGGGAAGATCCTTATCTTTTCAAATATTGTAGCGACCAAATCATTAGGAGATGTGTCCCCGACGAGGAGACTAGAAGTGTGCTAGCTTTTTGTCATGAGTTCGCTTGCGGTGGACATTTTGGTCCTCGCAAAACTGCCGAGAAAATTCTGCAAAGTGGCTTTTATTGGCCAACTGTGTTTAGAGATGCATTTGAGTATTGCAAGACTTGCACAAGATGTCAAATGATAGGAAGAATTTCCAAACGAAATATGATGCCCCTAAATCCCATTCTAGAAGTAGAACTTTTCGACGTATGGGGCATTGATTTTATGGGACCCTTCCCTAATTCGTTTGGGCACCAATACATCTTGTTGGCCGTAGACTATGTGTCGAAGTGGGTAGAAGCTGTCCCTTGCAAGACAAATGACAACAAAGTTGTTGTCAAATTCTTGAAAGATAATATCATCTCACGCTTTGGAATCCCTCGAGCCATCATTAGCGACAATGGCACACATTTTTGCAACAGAACTTTTGAAGCTCTTATGCGAAAATATGCCATAACACATAAGTTGTCTACGCCCTACCATCCTCAAACTAGCGGACAGGTAGAAGTTTCCAATAGACAGGTCAAGCTCATCTTGGAGAAGACTGTGAATCAGAATAGGAAGGACTGGTCCATCAAACTGGTGGATGCCCTATGGGCATATAGGACTGCCTACAAGACGATTCTAGGAATGTCTCCCTATAGACTAGTCTTTGAAAGGCTTGCCACCTTCCTGTCGAGCTAGAGCACCGGGCCTATGGGCAATTAAGCAGCTAAATTTGATTTAGATAAAGCCGGTGAGTTTCGGAAATTACAAATTTCTGAACTAGAGGAGTTGAGGAATGATGCATACGAGAATGCGAAGATTGCGAAGGATAGAGTTAAGGTTTTTCACGATAAATTCATCACGAGAAAAACTTTTGTCCAAGGACAAAAAGTTTTACTTTACAACTCTAGACTTCATCTCTTTCCCGGCAAATTGAAGTCAAGATGGACAGGACCATTCATTGTTAAGACGGTGTTTCCACACGGAGCCATAGAGATCTACGATCCCAAAAATGGCAATTCATTCAAGGTAAATGGTCAACGTCTTAAAATCTTTTTGGAGTCTGTGCCGGAAGCTAATGCGGCGATGGGTCTTTTTGACCCACTGTATCGGTGATTATATCTTTCTGCCAATTCATGCATTCCATACATTTCATTCATACATTAGGGACAATGCATGAAACAAGTGTGGGGAAGGGTATGTAACATATTTAAAAAAAAAAAAAAAAAAAAAAAATTAAAAATTAAAAAAAAAATATATATATATATACAAAAAAAAAAAAAAAAAAAAATTGTTATAAAAAGGAAATATTTTGACTTATTTTTTGAAAGAAATCTAAGTTAGTTTTAAGGATTAGGAAAATCATGATTAGGATTTCTAAAAACTTGGTCAAAATAAATAAATTGTTTAATTTTTAGGTATAGGAGAGAAATTGAATAAATAATTAGTCTTGATTTTTACCTAATGAAATATGCATACCAAATGCATATCTAGGATTCTAAGACAAAGACCTTGTGCCTCATAAAAAAATAATAATAATAAAAAAAAAAAAAAAGGAAAAAAAAATATAATTCACCAATTAAGCTGATACATGTGCCTCAAGAAGCATAAGTATTCATGCCTAAAGGTGAGTAAATAAAATAAAGTCCTTAGTTTTGTGGCCTAGTTCACTTGAATTTGAGTCCGCGGGGTGTTTTCTCACCTGGTGCCCTAAAACCGACCGGTTTGGGAGTCACCGACTTTAAGTTCGCTACATGGGTGGATTAGAAAGTCCGAGGGAACTAAGGAAAAATTACTTATATGTACTAACACATCTAATAATCAATTAGTTAGGTATTAGGGCCTCAAGAAGCCTTGATACTTATACGAAAGAAAATTAGATGAGTTATACATGCAAAAAATATATATATATATTAACACATCTAATAGTCAATTAGTTAGGTATGAGGGCCTCAAGAAGCCTTGATACTTACACGAAAGAAAATTAGATGATGTTATAAAAAATAATAATGAGGCATGAGAGTCCAAGTTAAGGAATTCCTAGATTCACAAGGGTGCGTATGACTTTTGGTAACGAAAAAGACTATATTAGAAATTCAATTTTAATTCTTACCTAAAATGGACAACAATTGACTTTATTAAGACTAGGTTTGAGGAATGAATAAAATGAGGATCCTAAAACTTATAGACTACTTAGTCTCTTCAATAATAATTCAAATATTTTCCTTTTTTATGGATTTTGTGGGTGCAATCCGCTGAAAACCCTCACGAGACAACACTCGTCCTCTAGGGTAACCTAGGGGTTTAACGGCTTGTTGCACATGCTAAGTGCAACCGTGATTCCTACGAAAGTGAGTTAGCTAGATTAGATTTTTCTCTTTCTTTTTGATTTTTACTCGAGGACGAGCAAAAAGATAAGTGTGGGGGTGTGATAGGTAGTGAAAAATGCATAATTGACATCATATATACCATCGCATTTGCACATTTATTCATATTATAATGCACAATTATTAATATTTCTTTATTTAATATGTGCAGGCTCAAATTATCAATTTAATAAAGAATAAAGCTAAAGAGCCCAAAAGCCCAGATCCAAGCCCATGTTTGAAGCCCAGGTGAAGAAGTGCAAATACAAAGATTCAAAATGCAAATACAAGGGCTAAGAGTTGCAAATATCAGAAATTAGGGTTGGATAGACTTCTGTCAAACCCTAAACACCTGCAGGATGAAGATAAAAGGCCAAGATAGAGAGGAATTTCGTGGAGAAAGGATTTGAAGAAATCTAGATTAGGGATAACTTGATTACCAAGTTATCACGAAAATCTAGATTAAAAGGCCAGGATCCACCTTCCAGAAGCAAACGGCCAAAGGGACGGATCAGAAGAGGCCACGCGCCAAAGCGCGCGGGCCAACAGAGCCAGAACTGCCGCGGACCCGCGGCAATCCCAGGGAATCCGCGGCAGTTTGGATAGAGATGAATCTGAAATTTTTGTGTGACGTTTATCCGGGACTCCTCTACATTCTGCCCTATAAATATCAGAGCATTCGCAACAGGGAGGGGAGGCAGAGACGATTAGGGTTTTCTTTAGCTATTGTTTTCAGCAAGTTGTAATTTTTCCGTTCCATGTATGCTGTGGAGAAAATTGAGCTTTGTAATTGAAGATCTATTCTGCAATAAAGGTTACTTTCTTCTTCACATTTAAATTCTTGTTATTTTATTTTTCTTTCTCTGTGATTATTTGCTTCGGTTTTCATCTATTATTTCTTGTTTTCCTTCTTCTTCTGTCCTTCTAAAAAAAAAATAAAAATAAATAAATATTGAAAAGATAAAAAAAGATGATGAAGAACTAATTCCCTCTAGTGGTTGGCTGAATTCTTAAAGCAACCCTAGAGTAATCGAGCTTTGATCGGATTGATGAACTTTTAGAAACCCTAGGTTTAAAGAACTTGCTTGAAGATTAAAATGAAGAGTAGTTTTCTAATCTAAAGTCACATCTTTTAATTTTTCACATTTCATGCTTAAGGACTTTGACAAGTAATTTCAAGAAACATCTTCTCTTACGTTGTGCTTAGATGTTCGGATGAATATGTGTTTTTATTTTTTAGAAGTGTCCCTAATTAGATTCTACAGCCTTTTTCTCTTGCTTGCATATCTTCTAAAAAACCTAGGATGAAATTCATATCTTCCAATATGATGATCAATAGCCTTGACTTGCAATAGGGTTGTGGTAGAAGATCAGCAAAACCACGTCTTTAATCTAATATTTTCATCACAAATCTAATCTCTCTTTTTACTTGAAGCATCCAGAGGAATCTGCCGCAAAGCTTGCATCGCATCCTTCCCTGAGGATCACGACCCGCTCGAGCCCTAGCTACAGCGGATTCGCATTGAGAAGAATTCTGAACCTTTATTTCAATTAATAAATTCTCAATCAGTATACGATTCTCTCCTCGTTGACTTTCGTATCGATTTTAACTCCGTCTCTTAACTATAATTTTTATATACTATGTCCTTGATATTCTATATCATTATGTGATCAAGTTTACATCATTAGCCCGCTCTTGAATCCAATTGTATTATAAATCATGTATTTCTTGATATTATCACCCATTCCGTCTTGTGATCATTACCTTATTCGTGTCTGTATCTCATTCCTGTACATGCATACATCCATCAAAAATTAACCTGATTACTTTCATGTAATAGACTGATGTATTGGCAATGAAATCTATACTGATCATGATAAATACTTTGATCTGGATCTTGAGGATAACTAGATATGAAGAAAGATTGATAGTTAAAGATTGTATATCGATTGATATTGTGATCCTGATATTATAGGAAATTAATCGAGAAAATTGACCATTATATTCTGAGTAATTATTCGAGGATATCTTATTAGATTATGGACACATGATCATGACCGTTTTACTTTGACATTTAGATTACATATCACTGACATTACTTGCACTATTTTGCATGCATCTGGTATCACTTGCACAACTATATATTTGTCACTTAATATTGTCAATGTCTACATCGTTCCGTGATTTTGATACACATTGTGTTCACTATCTAATGTTGATATTCTTAGCACCGATTCATGATCATGTAACACTGAGTAACACACTATTTTGTATTTGCATTGATTAATAAAATTAACCAAGCCGAATTATTAGGGGACTGTAGAAGGGAAATTCAGGGAGGTGTGCTTGGAAGGGCGACCCCTTGTAGGTTTGGATGTCACACTTGATCTTGTTATTTATGCGCGCTCCTGTAATTACATGTTACATGATACTTGAGTACAGTGAACTATTTCTCCTTAATATCAGGATCCACTAACGCATCACTTATTTGTTATGCAGTTGTCCTGTGGGATGGGGCACAAGATTATTACATTAGTTAAGGAAATAAAACATGTTAGACATATACACATCATATCCTGCATCATCTTCAATAATCTAGTACTTGACATGTATTTTCAAGATTCTGACACTCGAGACTCATGTGATATGCATGACTACATGACATTCCTGGACATACCATGTTATTTTATCTTGTGATCTCGAGTTCTTGTGATCGTGTGATTATGTTACACGACAGTTACTTGTCCAGGACATTTCATGTTCATAATATACATGTCACACTATGCATGCACGGTCTCCTTGTACATGATTTATCATCTCGATTATTCCTGTTATTATTATTACCTTCAGTTCTCGATACTGCCAAATATATTGCTCTTGTGTCCTGTTTATTGTTACTACTTTTTCATATTCTCTCTTTTATCATTCTTTTTTCTTCGTGTACTCTTGCTAGTCCGCTTTTGATGGACCTTTATATTATTTTTCAGTATCTAGATCAGAAAGCCGGTATAGAGAGTTGATCGTAGATCATATTCTGGTTCAGATGTTCTCCAGTGAGTTCAGTTTTCTTTCTTGACTTATCTTATTCAGATATAGTGGATGATATTGTTTATGATTCAGTTTTTCATATATGTGATTTTATCCCTGCGCTTAGTTATATGTGCATATATGTGTACTATCCTGCTTGTTATTGACAGCCTAAGGTACTCATGGAAGAGATTTCACTCTTCATAAGTATCTGCTGGCCATCGTCACGTACTCGTATTCCGTATTTTGGGAAGCGGGGCGTGACACGATCACACCCCCACACTTATCTTTTGCTCGCCCTCGAGCAAAACATCTAAACTAATCCTAAGAAATTATTAGACCACTTTCGCAGGTCACTCGATTGCACTGAGCATATGCAACAAGCAGTTAAACATCTAGGTTACCCCTAGAGGACGAGTTTTGTCTCGTGAGGGTTCTTAGTGGATTACACCCACAAAATCCATAAAGAAAGAAAAAAATGTTGGTATTTTTTAAAAGTATTTGGACAAGAATGAAAATATTTGAAGTATTATTATAAGAGTTTAAGTAATCTATAAGTTATAAGAAAATTGAGTTTTTTATTCTTAAACTTATTCTCTATTCAAAAACTTGTTATTAATCAAGATAAGAAGTCAAATTGTATTTCTCATCTAGTCTATTACTTTTCCCTAAGTCATATGCACCTTTGTGGCAGTGAAATTTTTACCAAGAGTTCTTTGACTCGAACTCTTATGCCTTATTTATTTATTTATTTTTGGTGGTGATTATTTTTTAGTTTTATTAGGCTTTCTAATCATCCCATGTAATGAGCCTTTAGTTGGTGACACCTAAACCGGACAGTCTTAGGGTACCGGGTGAGAAAACACCCCAAGGACTTAGCACTCAAGCAAACAAGGCCACAAAACTAAGGTTTTTTTATTTATAAAATGTATCTCTTTTAAGCGTGAATATTTATGCTCTATGAGGCACAAGTACCCAGCTTAATCAGAGAATATATATATATATATATATATATATATATATATATATATATATATATATATATATATATATATATATAACTCTTTCTTTTCCCTTTTTTTTTCTTTTTTTATATAAAGCATAAGAATCTTTGTTTTGAACCCTTAGTGTGTAAGTGCATAAAGTGTGCATATTCATCAAGGTAAAGATCAAGACTAAATTACTTTTTTAAATTTTCTTCCTAACCCTAAAAATCAAACAAGTCATCTTATTTTAACCAGTATATGAAATTCTAATTATGATTCTCCTATTCTTAAAATTGACTTAATTTCTTACAAAAAAATAAGTCAAAATATTGTTCTTTTTTTCAAAATTTTTATTTTTTTTAAGTTATGTTAATCATGTTAGAACCATCCCCCATACTTAAATCATGCATTGTCCCCAATGTATGAAAGAAATGTATAGATGCATAAAATAGAATGTAAGAGGTAAAGTTACTGATACACTAGGTCGAAAAGGCCCATAGCCGTTTTATAATGCCCCGATCCTGGGGCATAGAGACGTTACTGCGATGTATATACGCTGGTCGGAAATACCCTCACGTATATACACTAAGCATCAGTACAAGCAAGAATCAGAGTACGGAAGTACGTGGTGCTTTATACATTCTAACATATGAGTACAATTACAAAGTTATCACAAGATGTGACACAATATTACAAGGATATTACATCACCGATAGGCGCAAATGCGAGAATACAAAAGGTATACAAGTATGAACAGTACAAATGGCGCTCATGAGTTTTTAGAAGGTAAACTCGAGAGACGCACAAGGGGCCTGAAAGGATGAAGCTCTGGACGGTCTGCTGAGGATCCACACTTCAGCTGCGCCACTCTGATCAGCAACTGGGAGAATCCACACGCTCCAAGCTCCAAGACCTGGACATGAGGATCCAGGGGAGTCAGAACTCCCCGGCGAGTGGTGATGCGAATGCCAAGTGGTGAGCATAGTAAGCACACGTGTATCGATAAATTCAAATCATAAACATGTATTGAAAATCATGTCGTGGGCACAAGCATGCAGGAGCAAGTAGATATACAGCAAATGATCAAGTAGGGAATACTCATGGTTTGATAAGATAAGAGCAGGAGACTGGTGGAATAGAACACAAGTGGTAAAGCAGGATGTGAGCAGTTATAATATAATAATGGCCATAAACCGGAATCCGATATAAAACCCAATGAAAGCAAACTCGACAAGCATATTACGGATATAAAGTTGGCATCTTTTATTACTATTATTATTACTCGTCTTACCCAGATGTCTAGATATGTGAACTAGCGTCCCAGCACACATATATCCACATCTGAGTAAAGCAAGGTTGTTATTGGAAACCAACGGAGGTATCAACGAACAATGTTTACAGTTGGTCCCGTGCATGCCCGGGACCACGGTCCAGGATGTTCCGTTGCTTGTGCTCGGAACCTGCCGCAAGGCGTACAAGACGGTCTTATAGAATGCCCTTATCAAGATAGTACCAGGAAGGAGGGAGCCAGCACTCCCCTCGGTCGCCTAGAGGACCACAGGTCAGACCGAAAGTTTTAGTTGCACAACATACCTAGTACCACTGTAAACACGAACATATATTGATAGCCACAAGTTTTTCCCAACCCGATGTAAGTTATTCCTTTTTATGATTTATTATGTAATTATCAATTTACAGGAGTAGCAGGTGCAAGACATGATTAGGAGCTCTAGAGTATATGAGCATTATAGATTCAGGTCACTGTATATATAATATAGGATAACAAGTACAAAATTCAAGTCACTGTATGTAATACAAAATAACAAGTATAGTATTTCCGTAAATGTGATAGTCACAGGTCAAATATTAATATAATAGGAGGCGGGTAATAAGTCATGTTATAATAAGGAGCAAGTGCCAAGTAGTAGCATGTCGGGTGTCAGGAGTTAACATCACATGAGGTGATATCAGGCAGGTGACAAGGGACAACATAGTATATGTTAGCACATCAAGTGAAAGCATGCCAAGCGACACAAGAAAATAGTACGATATATAAGACTCGTACGAATGCCAGAAAACTATACAGTTTCAGAAAAAATAATATAAGCAAGATTTCAAACTCTTCACAACCATAAATAGAAGAATCAATAAACTGGCAGACAAATAATTCAGTAAGCAAGCGAACATCCAAGCAGAGCTAAGCAGGGCTGGAGCGAAGCTAATGTACAATACTAAATGCTATCACGCTCGGTGAGGTTACCGCTCGCAGCGTAGCTAGACACACGTGTCGCGGCAAGCGCATAAACGCCATACTACCGCTCACGGCGAAGCCATGCTCACGGGGTAACTACGTTCGAACGGAGCAAGTGGTAAAGTGTTGACGCTAGGTTCGCCTACCAGGCGTAGCATAGAGAAAGTCCAGAGGACTTTAAAACCTCAGAGGTTATACCCGGTGGTTAGGCCCGAAGGCAAGGGTACCTGCAGAAGGTGTTAGTTTCAGATACAAATACATAAGAAAATACAAGTCGACCTGACGAAGCGCGGAAGTCCAAAAGGAAAGCAAGAACATTCGCTTAAACCTTCTGAAAACACGGTGAAATCCCTGATCTCTGGAATCCAGATAACCAACGCGTAACCGCGTTAAAAAGAAAGTGATAGAGTGAGGAGCAGAAAGAGAATGAGAGAGAGGAGAGGGAAAGAGAGAGCTAGAGAGAGTGCACAGGGAGAGAGAGTGTGTATAGGGAGATGCAGTTTTGAGAGTGAGACGCGAGGGTCGCAGACGCTGGGGTCGCGTTGCGTAGATTCTACAAACGTGAGATTTGAGACCCGCATTTAAGTCATAACATGAGAAGAACACAGACGCAGCATGAGCTCCGCGTCACGTTGATATAAGAACGCGAGGATTACGTTATACAAATATCAAGAACGCGATAATCGCGTTAAGGAATTGCTTAGACGTGGGTGTGAGCTCTACGTCTAGCAATTAAAGATAAGAGAAAGAGAGAGACATGGAGATGAGAGAGTGAGAGTCTAGGAAAAAAGGAGAGAGAGAAAGAGAAACGCAAGGATGAGGGAAAGAGGGAGAGAGAGACGCAGGGTTGGTAATTAAATAGAGAAGGAAAAATAAAAGGAGGAAAGAAGAAAGAAAAAGAGAAGAGAAAATGAAAGAAAGAAGGAAAGAAAGAAGGAAAGAAGGAAAGAAGAAGGGAATGACCAGTCATGGCCGGCCAGCTACCTGGCCGGCAGCGGCCGGAGGTGGTCGGCGGCCGGCGGCATCCCATGAGGCAGGCCAAACCCAAAACCAAGGGGGTGCAAGTGTAGTTAATTTTAAATTGTTAAGTTTTGAAAACGAGGCTTCAGAGAACGAAGCTATAGCTCATTAGAAAGTGCACTCCGAGGGGAGGAAGATGGCATGATTGTTGGTGGCCAAGGTGGTGTAGGTAATGGTGGAAATGGTGGTGAAGTTTGATGGTAATGGGTTGTTTTCTTGATGAAGAAGGAGGTGATGTTGGTGGTTGAGTTGGTGTTACGGTTGTTATTGTTGTTGGAATGGAGGAGGAGATGGAGAAGAGAATGGTGGAGGAGTTGGTGGAGATGGAGGGTGGAGAGAGTGGCCGGCCAAGGTACGGCCCATGGCAACGTTTGCTACTGGTTGCTGTTGGTATAAAGGAGGAGGAGGAAAATAATGAAGGAGAGAGGAAAAGAAGGGGTATATATATATAAGGGAGTTGGAGATATTACAAGTTTCCCATCAACCAATGAGACTTGCGTCTTATTCATAAAATGAGGCCACATCTCACTAAATCAGACCCGCGTCTGCCAATTGCCCAGACCCAGGGATAAAGCCTGCATTCCAGAGGAAAAATGTGAGAATCGCGTTTGACAGAAGAGACAAAAGTCATAATGACTTGAAGAACATTAACCATTAATTATAGAATGGAGAGAATCTCTGCATTAAAGATCGAATCCATGTTTGGTAAGCCTCACATCTGGTGAGGAAAGAGAAAATGAAAAAATAGAAAGTAAAATATCAGAATAAAATTCCAGTATCTGAGAAAATATCGAAAACTCCAAAAAAGGTCAAAAAATGAAGTAACTCGAAAAGTTTCCCAAAAAATAATCAAAAATAATAAATATTATTTTAAGATATTTTGTAAAATCTGTTTTTAGAGGTTCAATCCCATTTTTAAAATAAAAATCCTGAAGTCAACTGTTGATACCGGTGTACACCGGGTCGGCCAGATTTTGATAAATTCTGAAAACTCAGAAAATGCATTAAAGAAGAAAAAATGATTCTAAGAGGCAATGTGAAAGCAAAATCTAGAAATTCAATTCCGATTATAAACTTAAAAAATCCTGGAATCAACTAGCGATACTGGCTAACACCAAACCCGGTGGAATTTTGATAAATTTAGAAAATACTCAGAATAAGTATTTAGATAGAAAATGTGATTTTAAGAAATAATGTGAAGAGCTATTTCTAGAAATTCAACTCTGTTTGTAAATTAAAATCTGAGAATCGGTCAGCGGCACTAGTCGACACCAGTTTTGAAGATTTTCAATTAATTCAGAAAAATTTCAGAAAATTAAAGAAAATCTAGAAAATTAGAAAATGATGTCTGAAACTGAAATCGGTCAAATCTGAATATCAAAAAGACCGAATCGAGCAATACTCCAATATCGGGTTCCCGATTCAGATTAGGGCCGACTCCGAGTTCACAAATCCAGATCTACAGCAAAATGATCATATAAATAATTCATAACACAAAATAAATACTGAAAGTAAATTGAAAAATATGAGCAAAAAATATGAATACGCAATTAAGTACGTATTCCGAGAGCAGGGTGTTTCATTCCATCTACCTTTCAAAAAATTGCGTCCTTGCATTTCGATAAGGGGTAAAATGAACACAAAGAGGACATGGGCAGGAATTATACCAATCAAGATACGAATAATTAAGGGTAACGCTGCCATGTTGACTGAAATAATGATCGGAACATATAAATCTTCTGCACTTCCTGCTGTATATATACTCTGACGGTGCCATAATAATACTTATCTGATGTCTGCTGCTAAAAGAACACTGCCAGAACCTCAAAAGACTAACCCATTCTGAATAATATAAAGTGAGCTGACTTGGTGTGATAATCAATAATACTTCTTTCAGAGTGCTAACCAAAGCTAATGAAATCCATAGAAATCCGTAGTGCTGAAATCCATAATGTAATATAAAGCCCTTCATGGCATGATGTCGTCCTTGATAAAGAGTCTGCAGTAGAATTATTGATATGCTACATACATACTAATTCCCCGAGAATAGACCAGAATACCAAAGGTAAAGAAAATGTTAATAATGCTGAGCATAAGTAAAGAAGACCAATAATTAAAAATTTCTGAATACTGGGCGTTACTAACTCTAAAAGACGTAGCCAATAATATAGAATAACCATGAAAAACTCTGAATACTGACTTCTGAATGATAACCCGACTGCAGATAAAACATGTAGAAGATATATGGGCCCTGCAAGATTGGCTGAGTGGATCATTCGTAAGGATCATGGCGATAGCTCAGATACAGAGATAAACTCATGTTCAGCGGATCCATGAAAACACGGTAGGCGGAAGAAATGTGAGGAACGGGCTAGAGTGTTAAGCACTGAAGGAACTAGCCATTGACGAAGCCAAGCCTAGGTGAGGCCATCGCATAACACAGCTCAGGCGTTAAGCATTCGGGTGCAGTAGAGCTAACACTCTGCGAGGCTCGCACTTGGCGAACCTCACGCGGCAAAGCCAGCGCGTAATACAACACTAAATGCTAAGCATTAGGGTGCAGCGAAGCCCACACCCGGTTAGGTCTACGGGTGATTAGAACACGACCCTCGCTTGGCGAGGCTAGTGGAGCCTTTGGTCCACAAATCAATAAAGACTGCCAGGAGTTGGTGGCTCTGAGAACACGATCAAGAAATCATAATGACCGAAATGAGTCCCGAATGCTGTCTTCTAAATAATAACCTGACTGCAGATCAATTCTGAGAATACCTGATCCCATGAACATACTCGAAGAAATCATAATCGCTATTGGAGTAATAAAAATGAAAAATACCATAACTCTGTTTGACAGAAGTCCTGAATCTGGAATACTGTTTTATACTAACACTCCTCATGTAATGATACAGTCTATCTGATTATATAAGTAATAACTACCCCTCTTGCTATACTGGTCCCCCGTGATGTATCCATACATACAAGAATAAAATGTGATCGGTCGCTAATATTGCACAATCATTATCATATTCTCATACTTATTATAAAATAAACTCTACTTTTTCCTAATTATTGTTTAATTTATTTGCAGGCCCATTCCTAAAGGAGAGGGAAGAGAAATGAGCAAAAAAGCCCATCAAATTCTAATTTAAATCAGAATTAATTCGAAGTTAGTAAATCAGGGCAGATCAGGTCGGTTCAGATCGGTTGAAAACCAGTTATAACAAATCCCTACAAATCAATCGGTTGAAGCCAAAGATCAAAGGCCATTTCGTTAAAATCCCGAACTTAAACTACAAATCCAGCTGAAGATAAAAGCAAATTGTGAAGCCAGGGAGTACCACCAATAGGCCGCGAAAACGCGGCCAAAGCCACATTTTCGCGGCTTTGTTAAAGAGTTAGTGGGAGCGTTTGCTCCCCTATCTTTGTACAATCTCCTAGTTTGGGTTTTGCCTATAAATACTGGGATTTTCAGAGACCAGGGAGGACGATGAAGCAGAGAGTAGAACTGAGGCTAATTTGTAGTTTGTAACTTAGGTTTTTATTTTTCTTTTTATGTAATTTTTAGTTTTCATTTATATAATTCAGAGGAGATCAGACTTTCATAGGAGAATAAGAATGAAGATTGTGCTGAGAGTGACACCGGTGTAAGTTGTTCCTCCTTTCTCTTATTGTTATGAAATCGAATCTATAGTTACCTTTTTATATACTTTGTTTTTGTGTTCTTCTTCTTCTTCTTTTCTACTTCACTCATTCTTGTACCAAAAGCTATCCAAGTGAGTCTTATAGCATCGAAAGAGCCTTGCCTTTGCGAGTGCACCGATAGCTCATGACGATGGATTTTAGTCTCAAGTCTGTATCATTTCATGCTTGTTTTATCTTGATGATGTAATGTGAAAGAGACGAGAATCAACTCTTATGGGCTATGTGCTAATTGCCTCCACTTCAAGGTAACATCGTCCAAAAGATTCAAGGTAAGCTTTTGGTCAAAGGAGGTAAGTAATTATTTTTAATTTCTTTCTTTTAACTTTTAGTGTAAATTATCACACCACAATCTTCCAAATCTCTTTCACTCTTTTTCAGTATTTTTTGTACATATCACTTCTATTTTCTCCATCTTCTCATTCTACCACTTTCTCCCTAACTCACTTTAACCTAATTTTTCTCTTTTTCTTTACAAGAACTAAAAGAAGAATTTTAACCATCCTTTGCATCTTAAAAGAAAACTTACTAAAAAAGCTTCCATCGCTAGTCCCTCCTTGTGGATCACGACCCGCATAGCCACTTGCTATCGCGGTAGAATTGAGCACTTGCACATCTCTACTTTAAAGTTCTGAAATTCTGTATTTGTGTGCAGGTTCAACCTCAATCAAATTTTGGCGCCGTTGCTGGGGAGGGACAGTAAGTAATTCTTTTTAAAGTTTACATTTTTAGTTAACCTTCTTCTTTATTTTTGGTATACAGATTTAACAACAAGAAAATTTTGCTGCAGTGGACATATAAGTGGCCCTTGACTCTGTTCAAGAAAGCAGAGCCCAGAAACCCTCAGATTTGCTACATTCTTGTGGTAATCTGAGTGAACTACTAACTTGTATCTTCTGCAGGTTGGCTGAATTGCATACTTTAATCTCTGTAGCATTTATTTTATTATTTGACTCACTATATGTACATTTCTAACACAACAGTAAAAAGTTGATTGTAAATGCTAAAAATGATTTAGACTTTGCATTTAGGCACGTGTCTATTTCATTACATTTTCTATTTACTGTTGAAGAGTGCTGGAGCCAAGGTATGTGTGCATAACATTTAGTATAAGGTTCATTCTTGTATGAAATATTGCTTGAGTATTACTTTTTTGTACACTGCGCTAAATTGATTTAAGGGCTTGTCCTATAAACAAGATAATGTGGGGAAGTCATTAACCTCCCTTAGCCCACAAACAATCTCCTCACTCACTAATCCAAGCCTAATTAAAACTGAGTAGACGTTGGCCCTAGGGACATCTCGGACTCAAATAGGAGACTAACCTAAGGGGGAAGTTGATTTGAATCTGACTCTTACTAAATCGGTGACTAAGGTTGGGGATTGCGGGGCGAAACCCCGAAGGCTGGTGGTTTGGCTTAATTAGGCCCGTCGCTTCTGCGCGGATACCTCCCACCAATCTTACCCCTACCTGGCCGATTAACTTGTGATCAGATTCGGAAATATACCCCCAGTGGACAGTCTAACCAGTTAGGAGTCGTCTAGGTCTAAGGTTTACCCTAACTTAGGTTAGATTTTTTTCTTTTTATTTGTTTGTTTATTTGTTTATTTTTTCCTTGTTTGTGTTTTATTGTGTGATATGGCTTATAACAAAAAATTTTTTCAATTTTAATGGTAATCCATATTACACCCCAGCCTCTTTTTCGGATATTACCAATCCGGCATATCATAACTTTAACCAAACTAGTGTGCTGGTTGGTCTTATCCGAATCAATATAACCCATGCCCCCAATCTTATAACCATAATTTCCAGAATAGTTTCAACTCTTCACAGAGTCAATGGGGATTCACCTCCCCCGAGTCCAATTTTTAACCAACTTGTCCTCCTTATTCACCTTGTCCACAATATTTTCAAGAATCATACTCAGTTCCACCAGTTCAAAATAGAAAACTATCAATCTTGGAAATGAGTATGTGTGAGTCCAAGCAACAATCACAAAATCTGATGGACACACAATTTCATCACAAATTCTAAAACAACACTTCATCTTTTCAAGTCCTATCGCAACAAAATGATGAACCAATCAACTATAAAAAGATGCTTGAAGCCATGACTCAGGCTCAAATCGTTCGTAATCATGACATAGATATGATGGTCCAAACTCTCCGTTCTCACCGTTTGACCATTTCTGATGTCGCTAACCATTCTGTTAGAGCCGAAGAGTCATGTTGTTTTGGAAAACAAGATTCCATTTTAGTACAACCATTTGAACTTGCCCAAACTCTAAATTTTGAAAATGACAATGATAGTTTGGCAAGCTATCCCTTTCTTGAGATTGAACTTGAGAATGAATATGATCCTGAACCTCAACTTGGTGATTCAATTCTACTTCCTGATTCAATAATGACTCCATTGTTTTCACCTGATTTCCATCTTTTTCCCGAGTCAATAATGGATCATGTACCAATTCATCATGAAATTGAATCACCAATCTTTTATGATCATCATATTGAACTTGACAATTTCATGATTTTGAAAGTCCAATTAACAAATTGTCAAGTTCTCATTTTTATGAAATTGAACTCAATGAGAAATGTGACCTAGATTCTCAAATCTGTGATCCAGTTCAAATTCTTGAATCAATATTGACTCCTGTTTTGTTACCCGACTTGAGTAATATTTTAGAGTCAATTTTGATTCCCACACCTGTCCTTCTTGAACTTGAATCACCAATATTAAGTCACATTCCATTGCGGGAAAATGAATATGGACTTGAGTTTCAACTTCTTGATTTGGACCCACTTCCTGAGCCGATCTCGACTCCTGAACCTTTACGTGACTTAAGTCACTTTTCTGAGTCGGTATTAGTTCCCATACTTCCTAAGTCCAAGTCAATCATTCCATCTTTTCACACTCCATTTTGGGACAAGGCTGTTAACAAAATTGATTCCGAAATTAATTATGAAATTTGAAAATTAGATGGGGTTAAAATTTTAATAAAAACCATTCATATATGCATCATTTTAGTGAGTTATATAAGAGAGATTTCTGGTGGGTTCCTCCGAACTCCACGAAAATTCGCATTTCGTGGACCAATCAGACCACCACCGGAACCACCACCTTAAGGTAATATTTTATTTCTCTTTCTTTTTTTTCATGCATCTATGCATTAATTCATACATTGAGGACAATGCATGAGATAGGTGTGGGGGAGGGTCTAACATAACTTAGGTTTTTTCTTTTATAAAAAAGAAAATAAAAAATTATTAACATTTCCTTTACTTTTAAAAACTTTTTGAAATAGAAACAATATTTTGACATATTTTTTGTAAGAAATTAAGTCAATTTTAAGGAATAGGAGATTCATAATTAGGATTTCTTATACTTGATCAAATAAGATTATTTGTTTGATTTCTAAGGATAGGAGGAAAGTTTGTGAAAGTAATTTAGCCTTGATCTTTACCTTGAAGAAATATGCACACCTTATACACTTACACACTTAGGGTTTAAAAATAAAGATTCTTATGCCTTATGAAAAAAAAAGAAAAAAAAGAAAAAATATCTATGAAAGATGAACAAATCTAATTATTGATTAGCTAGATGCTTTGTCCTAAGTAAGCCTTGGTAGTTATGCGAAAGATGATTAGATAAGTTTGAGAAAAAAATATATATATAAATCCTCTGATTAAGCTGGGTATTTATGCCTAATAAAGAATAAGTATTCACGCCTAAAAGCGGTTCATATAATAAAATCCTTAGTTTTGTGGCCTTGTTTGCTCGAGTCCTTAAGTCCTTGGGGTGTTTTCTCACCCGGTGCCCTAAGACCGTTTGGCTTGGGAGTCACCGATTAAAGGCTCGTTACATGGGCAGATTAGAAAGCCTAATAAAATTAAAGAATAATACCACCAAAAATAAAATAAAAAATATATAATAAAATAAATAAATAAATAAATAAGGCATAAGAGTTAGAGTTAAAAAACCTTAGTCAAAATTTTCACGGTCACAAGGTGCATGACTTAGGGTAAAGTAATAGACTAGATGAGAAGTACAATTTGACTCCTTACTTTGATTGATAACAAATTTTTGAATAGAGACTAAGTTTAGGAATAAAAAATTCAGTTTTCCTATAACTTATAGATTACTTAAAAACTTACAATAATATTTCAAATATTTTTCTTTCAAAATGTGTTTTCAAAATACTAACATTTTTCTCTTTCTTTACGAATTTTGTGGGTGTAATCCACTGAAAACCTCACGAGACAAAACTCGTCCTCTAGGGGAAACCTAGAGGTTTAACAGCTTGTTGCACAGGCTCAGTGCAATCGTGTGACCTACGAAAGTGGTCTAATAATCTTTTTGTTTAGTTGTTTTGCTCGAGGATGAGCAAAAGATAGGTATGGGGTGTGATCGGTCGCTAATATTACACATTCATTATTATTTCTCATGCTTATTATAAAATAAACTCTGCTTTTTCCTAATTATTGTTTAATTTATTTGCAGCCCATTCCTAAAGGAGAGGGAAGAGAAATGAGCCCAAAAGCCCATCAAATTCTGATTTAAATTAGAATTAATTCGAAGTCAGTAAATCAGGGCAGATCAGGTCGGTTCAGATCGGTTGAAAACCAGTTAGAATAAATCCCTACAAATCTATTGGTTGAAGCCAAAGATCAAAGGCTATTTTGTCAAAATCTCGGACTTAAACTGTAATCCAGCTGAAGATAAAAGTAAATCGCGAAGCCAGGGAGTACCACCAACAGGGTAGCCACACCCTGGCCGCGAAAACGCGGCTTTGGCTGCGGACGCGTTTCCGCGGCTTTGGCCGCGTTTTCGCGGCTTTGTTAAAGAGTTAGGGGAGCATTTTCTCCCCCTATCTTTGTACACTCTCCTACGTTGGATTTTGCCTACAAATACTGGGATTTTCAGAGACCAGGGAGGACGATGAAGCAGAGAGTAGAACTGAGGCTAATTTATAGTTTGTAACTTAGGTTTTTGTTTTTCTTTTTATGTAATTTTTAGTTTTTATTTATGTAATTTAGAGGAGATCAGACTTTCATAGGAGAATAAGAATGAAGATTGTGCTGAGAGTGACACCGGTATAAGTTGTTCTTCCTTTCTCTTATTGGTATGAAATCGAATCTTGTTGACTGAATTTTCCTGCACACAAATATTATATGTTAGTTTAAGAATAGATGTGCAAGTCTCAGTTCTAATCCGCGGTAGCAGGGCTATGCGGGTCGTGATCCTCAGGGAGGGACTGCGATGGAAGCGTTAAGCAAGTTCTCTAAAGTTTTTATTTTTATTTGTTAAGTTAAAAGGAAGTGGTATTTACAATGGGTGGTAGAAAAGAATATGGAGATGAGTTGTATTTAATCTACAAAAAAGAAAAGAAAAGAAAAGAAAGAAAACTTATCTCTTTAGTCTGCTTGCCGTTTGAACCGTTGCGATGATTTCCCTTTTCTTGGAAGGTGTACAAGCACGGCTTATGGGATCGTCCGCCTTCTTAATCTACTCTACGAAATGAAAAACAAGCTATGAAGACCTGTTTATCGCCATTGGGCCGTCAAGGTTCCTTCTTCGGCTAGGTATTCTCGAAGCAGTTGGATCTCATGGTGGGCAAGACATTAGAGAACAAATAGAAGAAAGTAGATACAAGATTAAAATAAGAATAAAAGAAACTAGAATAATACAAGAATAAAATAAAACAAGCCTTGATTCGATTATTAAACAATGTGGAAAAATAACACTTACACCGACTGTCACCATCAGTACAAGCAGATCCCTTCCTCCATGAATACATCATCTCCTCTCAGCTTTTACAAAAAAGAAAATAAAAAATTACAAAGGTGGAAAGAAAACCTAAAAACCCTAACTTTGGCCCTTGGCTCTTCTCTGGACACTGGACCCTCTGGACGTTGCACTGCAGGGGGTATTTATAGGCGCAGAAGGAAGTAGAGTCCCATCACGACACTTCCACAAAAGTTGTTGCCCGAGTCATCCAAAATGCCGCGGAAACGCGGCTTTTGCCGCGTTTCCGCGGCAAAGTTGTGGCTGTTGGCCACGCGCTTTGGCGCGTGGCCTCTCCTGGTCCGTCCATCTGAGCGTTTACTTCTGGAAGCTTGATCCTGGCTCTTTATATTGGGATTTCGAGATAACTTAGTAATCAAGTTACCTTGATCTCAATTATCCCAAATCTTTTATCACGAATTTCCTTCTTATCTTTGGCTTTTATGCTCATCCCGCAAGAGTTTAGGGTTGGGTAGAATTCTATCCTTCCCTCATCTTTAATAATTGCAACTTTAGCCCTTGTATATTTGCACTTTGACAATCTGATATTTGCACTTTGACTCTTGGGCTTCAAATATGGGCTTGGATCTGGGCTTTGGGCTCTTTAGCTTTATTTATTATTAAATTAATAATTCGAGGCCTGCACACAATAAATTACAAATTATTAATAAATGTGCAGAATTAAATGAATAAATATGAAAATGTGATGGTAAATATGATGATAAAAATGCACTTTTGACTACCAATCAGAATCTATAGTTACCTTTTTATGTACTTTATTTTTGTGTTCTTCTTCTTCTTCTTTTCTACTTCACTAATTCTTGTACCAAAAGCTATCCAAGTGAGTCTTATAACATCAAAAAACCCTTTCCTTTGGGAGTGCCACCGATAGCTCATGACGATGGATTTTAGTCTCAAGTCTATATCATTTCATGCTTGTTTTGTCTTGATGATATAATATGAAAGAGACGAGAATCAACTCTTATGGGCTATGTGCTGATTGCCTCCATATCAAGGTAACATCGTCGCAAAAGATTCAAGGTAAGCTTTTGGTGAAAGGAGGTAAGTTATTATTTTTGATTTCTTTCTTTTAACTTTTAGTGTAAATTATCACACCACAGTCTTTCAAATCTCTTTCACTCTTTTTTAGTATTTTTTGTACATATCACTTCTATTTCCTCCATCTTCTCATTCTATCACTTTCTCCCTAACTCACTTTAACCTAATTTTTCTCTTTTTCTTTTCAAGAACTAAAAGAAGAATTTTAACCATCCTTTGTATCTTAAAAGAAAACTTACTAAATAAGCTTCCATCGCTAGTCCCTCGGATCACGACCCGCATAGCCACTTACTATCGCGGTAAAATTGAGCACTTGTACATCTCTATTTTAAAGTTCTGAAATTCTATATTTGTATGCAGGTTCAATCTCAATCAGACTGTGAGGCTAAAGATCTATCCAATATAAGACAATGTGATGTACCAGAGTCGAGGAATGCCAGAAAATAATGAGAGCGAACCACATCTGCCCTGTTGTTACCTCTCTAGTCTACGCATATCTTAAGTTGGCATAAGGATTACGAAAATCAGAATAGTAAAAAAAATAGAAGAGATAAGAATCATGAAATAGGGAGGTAGACACGAAAGGACTAAGATTTGTGATCATAGTGCAATGAGAAGGATATGATATGAAGAACTTACCAACTCCCGGACATGATAAAATGGGGATAATGGTTACTATCTGTACCCTCCGGATTCCCGTTCCAGATATTGAGCGTCCCTTCCTGTTCTCACTCCACCCGCTTCTTAACTTCCTCTTTAGTCAAATTATATGTTTGTCCCGTTCCAGATATTGAGCGTCCCTTCCTGTTCTCACTCCACCCGTATCTTCACTTTCTCTTTAGTCAGATTATATGTTTGCCTCCTTCTACCATTTGCCCTAGCTCTTGGTCTCTTTTATGTCTGACTCTACACTTGATGCTGGGGATGAAGCGAGGTTATTCTACCAGTAGGTCCTGGATTCCCTCCCAATGGTGATACTAGATGAGTTGATCTGATCGGTGCGATGTTTTTTGCCTTCTTGAACGAACTTTCACTTTTCAACTGATCTCCGGACCCGCATACGATATAACTCATAACCTTTCTGGCGGTTGCGTTGTAGATGCCCGACTTCAGACAGTACCCACATGTCATATGCTAAAGGCGAGACTGGAGGGATGGCTTAGCTAGTGGGGCATCCAGGGGCCTGTCTAAGTCTTCAACTTCCATCAACTGAGAGGGTCTCTTCGCTAACTTCATCTGCATCTCATCCTGATCTTTCTTCCCCGGGTTCGTTCTACTTCCCGAGCGATGGCAAAAAACTTGAGAATAATTCTTGGGCTGCTTGGGAATAAGAAACATCTTGATCCTCATCTTTAGGTCTCGTTAAAATATTACTTGCTCAGTTTTTCTTGTCAGCCACCATGTACGACGCAAACTGGCTATGCCTTAGGAATTTTGCAGTGTACTTATCTACAATTCAATCTTCTTATTGCAATTTGATAATTCGTTCTTTTATCTCTTTTTGAGTTATTATAGAGAAGGATCTTCTCATAAAAATCCTTCGAGAATTGGTCCCAAGCGATGGGCTTTTCCCAGCTCGCTACTTTCATAAACCACCACGTCCTGGCCACATCTTTCAACTGAATCATGGTCACTTCCACTTGGTTCTCGTCAGGGATCGGGGTTGCCTTCAGAAGATCTGTTATGTTTACCATCTACTGCTATGCATCCATGGCTTCTCCATGCCCAAAAAGTTTGCTGGCTGTAATTTCCTGAAATCTGACATGTTGCCTGGCTTCTGTTCCCGGAGTGCAACCAATAGTCTTTGGTGTGGGATCTTCGTCTGTTCTTGTTAGTTTTTCATCATATTTTGTAGAAATCATCTTAAATCAACACTTCCTCCATTAGAGTCACCCTAAGAAGAACCAAAACAGTTATGATTTCCCTGTCTTTTCATGTCTGAGTTGGTCTAAGAATAACGAGAAACTGAAGTATGAAGGGATGGGAGAACTTTAGAATTCAAGGGTAAGATTATCAAGAGGGAATGGATAACTTTGTACTTGTAGTTGGATTGTATAACCAGGGCTCATGCCT
The DNA here is from genome assembly GCA_038442645.1 of Agave tequilana. Classification (NCBI taxonomy): domain Eukaryota; kingdom Viridiplantae; phylum Streptophyta; class Magnoliopsida; order Asparagales; family Asparagaceae; genus Agave; species Agave tequilana. The sequence goes on from JAVJIF010030432.1 coordinate 27,062, forward strand.
TCCAGTTGAAAATTTTTTTACCATTAATTTGCCATCTGGACGTACTGAGGATGTGAGAGCCTAGGCTCGGATACCACCTAGTAATGCCCGATCCTGGGGGTATGGAGACGTTACTATGACGTATATACGCAGGTCAAAAATACCCTCTTGTATATATGCTAAGCATCAGTACAGGCAAGAATCAGAGTACGAAAGTACGTGGTGCTTTATACATTCCAATATATGAGTATAATTACAAAGTTATCACCAGATGTGACAAAATATTACAAGGATATTACATCACCGATAAGCACAAATGCGAGAATACAAAGGGGTATACAAGTATGAACAGTACAAATGGAGCTCATGAGTTTTAGAAGGAAAACTCGAGAGACGCACAAGGGGCCTGAAAGGATAGGGCTCTGGACGATCTGTTGGGAATCCACGCTTCAGCTGCGCCACTCTGATCAGCAATTGGGAGAAGCCACACGCTCCAAGCTCCAAGACCTGGACATGAGGATCTATGGGAGTCAGAACTTCCCGACGAATGGTGATGCGAATGCCAAGTGGCGAGCATAGATAAGCACACGTGTATCGATAAATCTGAATCATAAACATGCATTGAAAACTGTGTCATAGGCACAAGCATGCAGGAGTAAGTAGATATACAGCAAATGATATTAAGCAGGAAATACTTATGGTTTAATAAGATAAGAGTAGAAGACTGGTGGAATAGAACATAAGTGGTAAAGCAGAATGTAAGCAGTTATAATATAATAATGGTCATAAACTGGAATCTGATGTAAAATCCGATAAAAGCAAACTCGACAAGAATACAACGGATACATAGTTGGCATCTTTTATTACTATTATTATTACTCGTCTTACCCAGATGTCTAGATATGTGAACTAGCGTCCCAGGATACATATATCCACATCTGAGTAAAGTAAGGTTGTTATTGGAAACTAATGGGGGTATCAACGAACAATGTTCACAGTGGGTCCCGTGCATGCTCGGGACCACAGTCCAGGACGTTTCGTTGCTGGTGCTCGGAACCAGCCACAAGGCGTACAGGAGGGTCTTATAGAATGACCTTATCAAGATGGTACCAGAAAGGAGGGAGCCAGCACTTCCCTCGGTCATCTGGAGGCCCATAGGTCAGACCGGAAATTTTAGTTACACAACATACCTAGTACCACTGTAAACACGAACATATATTGATAGCTGCAAGTTTTCCCCGACTCGATGTAAGTTGTTCCTTCTTATGATTTATTATATAATTATCAATTTACGGGAATAGCAGGTGCAAGACATGATCAAGGTTCTGGAGCACATGAGTACTATAGATTCAGGTCACTGTATATATAATACAGGATAACAAGTATAAGATTCAAGTCACTGTATGTAATAAAGGATAACAAGTATAATATTCCCGTAAATGTGATAGTCACAGGTCAAATATTAATATAATAGGAGGCGAGTGATAAGTCATGTTATAATAAGGAGCAAGTGCCAAGTAGTAGCATGTCGGGTGTCAGGAGTTAACATGACATGAGGTGAAATCAGGCAGGTGACAAGGGACAACATAGTATATGTTAGCACATCAAGTGAAAGCATGCCAAGCGATACAGGAAAATAGTACGATATACAAGACTTGTATGAATACCGAAAAACCATGCAGTTACAGGAAAAATAATATAAGCAAGATTTCAAACTCTTCACAACCATAAATAGAAGAATCGATAAACTGGCAAACAGGTAAATCAGCGAGCAAGTGAACATTCAAGCAGAGCTAAGCAGGGCTAGAGTGAAGCTAATGTACAACACTAAATGCTATCACGCTCGGCGAGGTTACCGCTCGCAGCGTAGTTAGACACACGTGTCGTGATAAATGCATGAATGCTATACTACCGATCACAGCGAAGCCACTCTCACGGGGTAACTACGCTCAAACGGAGCAAGCGGTAAAGTGTTGACGCTAGGTCCGCCTACCAGGCGTAGCATAGAGAAAGTCCAGAGGACTTTAAATCCTCAGAGGTTGTACCCGGAGGTTAGGCCCGAAGGCAAGAGTACCTGTAGAAGGTGTTAGTTCCAGATATAAATACATAAGACAATATAAGTCGACCCGACGAAGCGCGGAAGTCCAAAAGGAAAGCGAGAACGCTCGCCTAAAACTTCAGAAAACATAGTGAAATCCCTGATCTTTGGAATCCAGAGAACCAATGCGTAGAGAAAATCAAGAGAGAGAAAGAGAATGAGAGAGGAGAGAGAAAAAGAGAGCTAGAGAGAAGTCTATAAAGAGAGTGCACAGGGGGAGAGAGTGTGAACAAGGAGATGTCGTGTTGAGAGTGAGACATGGGGGTCGCAGACGCGGGGGTCGTGTTGCGTAGATTCCACAAACACGGGTTTCGAGACCCGCGTTTAAGTCATAACATGAGAAGAACGCAGACGGGGGTATGAGCTCCGCGTCACGTTGATACAAGAACGCGAGGATCGCGTTATACAAATATTAAGAACGCGAAGACCACGTTAAGGAATTTCTTGGACGCGGGGGTGAGCTCTGCGTCTAGCAACTAAATATGAGAGAGAGAGAGAGAGACATGGAGATGAGAGAGTGAGAGTCCAGGGAAAGAGAGAGAGGGGGAGAGAGAGAGAGAGAGAGAGAGAGAGAGAGAGATGCAAGGATGAGGGAAAGAGGGAGAGAGAGCAACAGGGTTTGTAATTAAACAGAGAAGGAAAAATGAAAGGAGGAAAGAAGAAAGAAAATGATAAGAGAAAAAGGAAAGAAAGAAGGAAATAAAGAAGGAAAGAAGGAAAGGAGGAAGGAACGGCCGGTTATGGCCGGCCAGCTACCACCTGGCTAGTGGCGCCGGTGTCGGCCGGAGGTGGCCGGCGGCAGTCCAAACCCAAAAACCAAGGGGGTGCAAGTTTAGTTCATTTTAGATTTTTAGAGTTTTGGAAACGAGGCTTCAGAGAATGAAGCTATAACTCGTTAGAAAGAGCACTCCAAGGGGACGAAGATGGCGTGGTTATTGATGGCCAAGGTGGTGTAGGTGGTGGTGGAAATGGTGGTGAAGTTTGATGGTAATGGGTTATTTTCTTGATGAAGAAGGAGGTGATGTTGGTGGTTGGAGTTGGTGTTATGGTTGTTGTTGTTGTTCGAATGGAGGAGGAGATGGAGGTGAGAATGGTGGAGGAGTTGGTGGAGATGGAGGGTGGAGAGGGTGGACGACCAAGGCACGGCCCATGGCTGTGTTTGCTACTGGTTGCTGTTGGTATAAAGAAGGAGGAAAATAATGAAGGAGAGAGGAAAAGAAGGGGTATATATAAGGGAGTTGGAGATATTACAAGTTTGCCATCAAACAATGAGACTTGCGTCTCATTCAAAAAAAATGAGGCTGCATCTCACTAAATCAGACCTGCATCTGCCAATTGCCTAGACCCGAGGATAAAGCCTGCGTCCCAGAGGAAAAATGCGAGAATCACGTATGACATAAGAGACAAAAGTCATAATGACTTGAAGGACATTAACCATTAATTGCAGAATGGAGAGAATCTCTGCATTAAAGATCGAATCCATGTTTGGTGGTCTCGTGTCTGGCGATAAGAGAGAAAATGGAAAAAGAGAAAACTAAAATATCAGAATAAAATTCCAGTATCTGGGAAAACACCAAAAACTCCGGAAAAGCCCGAAAAATGAAGTAACTCGAAAAGTTTCCCAAAAATTCTCAAAAATAATAAATATTATTTTAAGATGTTTGGTGAAATCCCATTTTCAAAATAAAAAAATTTGAAGTCAACTGTTGATACTGGTCTACACCGGGTCGGCCGGATTTTGATAAATTCTAAAAAATCTCAGAAAATGCATTAAAGAAGAAAATATGATTCTAAGAAGCAATGTGAAAGAGAAATCCAGAAATTTAATTCTGATTGTAAACTAAAAATCTTGGAATCAACCAGCAATACTGGCCGACACCAAATCCGGTGAAATTTTGATAAATTTAGAAAATTCTCAGAATAAGTATTTAGATAGAAAATGTGATTTTAAGAAATAATGTGAAAAGCTATTTCTAGAAATTTAACTCCATTTGTAAATTAAAAATCTGAGAATCGGTCAGCGGCACTGGTCGACACCGGTTTTGAAGATTTTCAATTTAATTCAGGAAAATTTCAAAAAATCATAGAAAATCTAGAATATTGGAAAACGATGTCTGAAACTAAAATCAGTCAAATCTGAATACCGAAAAGACCAAATCAAGTAATACTCTAAGATTGGGTTCTCGGTTCAAGTTAGGGCTGACTCCGAGTTCACGAATCCAGATCCACGGCAAAACGATCATATAAATAATTCATAACACAAAATAAATACCGGAAGTAAATAAAAAAATATGATCAGAAAATATAAATATGCAACTAAGTACGTATTCTGGGAGCGGGATGTTACACGTTTCATTTACCGGCACTGATTCCAAGAAAGATTTAAGGCATTGACCTTTTACCTTAAAGTCATTCCTATTCTTGGTGTCATTGATCTCTACAGCACCGTGTGAAAACACAGATTTAATAATGAATGACCCAGTTCATCTTGATATTAGCTTTCCTTGAAAAAGATGAGGCCTAGAATTATAGAGTAAGACTTTTTGTTCAGGGATTTCCTTATGATATGTTTATCATGAAAAATCTTAACTCTCTGTTTTGTGAACTTTGCATTTTTATAGATCTCATTTCTCAACTCCTCTAATTCAAAAATTTGTAATTTTCAAAGGTCACTGGCCTTATTTAATTGAAAATTTAGCTATTTTATTGCCCATAAGGCCCGGTGCTCTAACTCAACAGGTAGTGGCAAGCCTTCCCAAAGACTAACCTATAAGGAGACATTTCTAAAATCATCTTGAAAGCGATCTTGTAGGCCCAAGGGCATCTACAAGTTTGTGGACCAATCTTTTCGGTTTTGGTTCACGGTCTTCTACAAAATAAACTTGATTTGTCTATTGGAGGCCTCCACCTACTCACTGGTTTAAGGATGATAAAGTGTGGACAACTTGTGAGTTATAGCATACTTTCGCATAAAAGCTTCAAAGGATCTATTGCAAAAGTGAGTACCATTATCACTAATGATAGAACGAGGGGTTCCGAAGCGCGAGCAAATGTCCTCTTTCAAAAACTTTATGACAACTTTGTTATCATTAGTTTTACTTAGAATGGCTTCTACCCACTTAGACACATAGTCCAAGCAACCAATACGTATTGGTTTCCAAATGAATTAGGAAATGGACCCGTAAAGTTGATATCCCAATTATCAAAGAGTTCTATTTCTAGAATTGAGTTGAAGGGCATCATATCTCATTTCGAGATCCTTCCTACCATTTGGCATCTAGGGCACGTCTTGCAAAATTCAAAAGCATCTTTGAACAAAGTAGGCCAATAGAACCCACTTTGTAGCACCTTCTCTGCAGTCTTGCGGGGACCAAGGTGTCCACCCCATGCAAGCTCATGATAGAAGGACAAAACACTCTTAATTTCTTCATCGGGAATGCATCTCCTAATGATTTGGTCAGAAGAGTACTTAAAAAGATACGGTTCCTCTCAAAAGAAATACCGGCTTGAGATAAGAACCGATATACATCATTTTTAGACCAATGAGATGGAGTTTGATTTGTGACTAAGTAATTTACTATATCAGCAAACCAAGGTTCCCTAAAGACAGTTAAGAGTTTTTCATCAGGAAAGTCATCATTTATGGACAATTCGTTGCATGGAGAGTTTAGAATACGAGAGAGATGGTCATCAATGATATTTTCTATTCCTTTCTTATCTCCAATGTCGAGATTAAATTCTTGAAGAAGGAGGATCCAACGAATGAGTCAGGTCTTGGCATCCTTTTTCATCATAAGGTATCTTAGCACAGAATGATTGGTGAAAATTATGGTTTTGGACCCTAGTAGGTAGGGACAAAATTTCTCTAAAGCAAACACTACCGTCAAGAATTCCTTCTCGGTTGTAGTATAGTTAATTTGAGCATCACTGAGAGTCCTACTAGAGTAGTAGATCACATGCTGCTTGTTATCAATGCGCTGTCCTAGGATAGCGCCTATGACAAAATCAGAAGCGTCGCACATGATTTTGAACGACTTAGACCAATCCGGTGCAGATATGATTGGTGTAGAAAAAGCTCTTTTATAAGCTTCTCCCAAGAATTTATACATTCATCATCAAAAATGAAAGACACATCCTCACCTAAAAAATTAGTCAAGGGTGTAGCAATCTTGTTAATGTCCTTGATAAATTTTCGGTAGAAACCGGTGTGTCCTAAGAAGGATAGAATATCCTTCACACATTTAGGCATGGAAAGCTTAGCTATAACCTCAATCTTGGCTCTATCTACTTCAATTCCTTTCTTAGAGTTTTCATGACCCAAGACAATTTCATGTCTTACCATGAAGTAGCATTTCACCCAGTTAGGTATCAGATTTTTCTCGGCACAACATTAGAGGACAAGTTCTAAATGGTGAAAACGTTGAGTGAATGAATTTTCGTAGATGAAAAAATCATCCATGAAGATTTTTAAGAATCATCCTACCATATCAGAGAAAAGACTCAACATGCAACGTTGAAGTGTTGCTGGGGCATTGCACAAGCTAAAAGGCATTCGACGATAAGTAAACGTCCCAAATGGACATGTGCAAGTAGTCTTTCTTGGTCCTCAGGAGAATTAAGAAGTGACACATTAAATAAAAATAAGACTTATCAATAGAATTTATTAGATAATAAACATGGTAATGTGACAATATATATGCAATATTTGTGACCGATCATATCTCCAAAATGGTTCGCTCTGCTCTTGCCTAAATTGCATGATGTTCTTTCTGATGAGAGCGGTCTTGTGTATTGGGTAATATTTTCTTCAAGAAAGCATTGATGAAATCTTCCCACGTTGTGACTGACTCTACAACCAAGCTCTACAATCATTTTTTAGCTAGATCCTTTAGGAAAAAGGGGATGAAATATAACCTAACGGTATCGTCTTCTAGCTACGGAATACACATTATGAGGCATACTTCTTCAAATTCCATAACAAAAAAGTATGTGTCCTCTGATTCTAAACCATGAAAGATCAAAATAGTGTTATAAACTGCGGTATCAACTCAAAATTATTACCATTCGCTTTAGGAAGTTTTATGCAAGATGGGAGTGAAGTTCTGATTAGGTAAAACCTATCCTGTAGTGATGTTATCACTGGTTTTGGATGCAATAGAAGAGAAGTATTTTGGGTCAATGTGGAAGTAACTGGATCTCTCAACCACTCTTGCATTGAGTACACCGCAAACAATGTATAAGCAACAAAACAATCGAAAAGAATAAAAAACAAATAAAAGAAGGAAAAACAACCACAAAGCCTAGTCTACTACCCAGGGGAGGTTGTTACAGGAATCAAACCACAAGCTAATCGGCCAGGAAAGGGTAAAACTCGATGGGAGGTATCCGGGTGTAAGCCTTAAGCCTTAAGTACGCCAAACCACGGAGTCTTCGAGGCTTAACCTCTTAATCCTCTTTTCTTAGAAACCAATTTCGCAGGAGTATGATTCTTACAATTTCCACCCTCGGTTAATCTCTTAATGAGTCTGAGATGTCCCTAAAGCCAACGTCTATGAGATTTTAATTAGGCTTGGGATTGTGTGTGAGAGGGAGAATTATTTTTGGACCAAGGAAGGGTAATGACATCCCCACCTTATCTTTTTATTGGGATTTGCCCTTAAAGTCAATTTTGTGCTTGTGTACAATATACAACAAGATAACACTTAAAGCGATAAATCACCCTAAGTTGTTATTCCTATTATAAATGATATGCACAGATACCTTTCTCCAGCACTTTTCAACAGAAATTTAAATGAATTGAAATAGACAGGTGCCCTAAATGCAAGAGTCTAGTCCTATTTTTAATTTACCAACCAATGAATTTCTGTTGAGTTATTACAAGTATAAAGATGAAGCATACAACTGAACAAAAATTTTCAGAAAGCAATTTTTCCTGATTTTCGGCAACCCTGCAGTAGAGCTTTTGTTAATACTTCAATCGGAAAAATTCACTTTTACACGATTTTTCTGAGGGCAAATGAATTCTTTGTGCAATGTCTTTGTCCAATTATCTTGCTTCTCATTATAGTTAGCTCCTTGGCAACTTCTCTTATACATAAAAATAAAGAAGAATCTTTAGTGTTTGAATAATAAAATCATTCCCTCCCCGGCAATGGAGCCAAAATTTTATAGCCAAAAAGCATGCACAAGAATAAGTAAAAGAGTGATGGTTGATGTTACTGCTTTAGCTATTCTACCGTAATAGCGAAGTGGCTATATGGGTCATATCCACAAGGAGAGAAATTGATGTAAGCTTGGATGCGGCTTCTTTGTTCTATTCGTTTTAAAGTTTTTCTTTATTTTAAGAATGAATAGAAAGAAAAACAAGAAAGAGTGTAGGAATGGTTTGAAATATTTTAATGTTGGAAAGATGTTTTAGTATTTTAGAGATGAAAAAGTGCATGGCTAGTCTTCTACTGAGTGTTCCCACTAACCTCTAGCTTCTTGATAACATAACCTCACAATGGATCATAGGCAATCGCAACACTTGTGCGAAAGAACTTTTCATGTTGTGGATCGAACGAAAGTTCTCCCCATCACCTTGCTTCACACGGCAAGAGTTGAACGTTCCCCCATCAAGATCCATTTGAAGGCGAGCATGGAGGAAGAAACAAGTGCAATAATGGTATCGACAAGGATGTATGGGGATTCCTCTAACTTATAAGAAACAAGTAAAGTAACACATTCAATAAATCATCAAATCTTGTTAATTAAGCATGAAGTGTGAACAATGAATGTAATTGTTAGTAAGTTAAAGTTAGAACCCTCATCATAAGATATCATAGCTCTTGCTTGCACAGGACTTTGTTTGATACTTATTAATTCATTTGGGTTGTCAATCAAGTTACTAGAGATTAGTGGGTTAGTAGTTAGTTAGCCATACTATAAAAAAGTTAGCTAGACATGATAAATAAAAACAAGATAGAAGATACTAGGAGAGTAAGCATATTACACTAGTTACAAGAAAAGTAAAGCAAGAAAACATCAAAGGAAGAAATATGGAATTTGATTGTCACCTTCAAGATACAAGTTTCACTCTCTCTCTCTCTCTCTCACTCTAATGGCTAATCTTTTGCAAGAAACAAAGAAAGAATACAAAAAAATAAGAGAAAAGAAACTAGCATAACCCTTCTACTCTGGATATCTCCTTATTTGGAAATCTAGAAGGGTATTTATGGGCACAGGAGACCAAGGGGATAGGGGACAAGAATTGACCCAAAGTACTCACGCACCCGCACTAGTACGGCCGTGAGAAAACGCAGCCTAGCTGGCTCTGCTGTGGCAGAGCTAGCTGTGACAGGTTGTCCCCGTACTTCGCTATGTCTAGGTTGTTTGCAGAGGAAAAATTCGCGTAAAGTTTCCTTGAATCAATTGAAGTTTACAACGGATTAATACTCCGATTACAAGGGAGGGAGGATGTTGAGTCTTGAATCCTCCCTTTGTTTAATGCTAGGTTCTTCAAGTGGTGGTGGAAAGTGAATCTTGTTTTCCGTTGACCGGGTGAACGTCAAGTACTTTTGGGATCTTCTCTTCGGATGGTGGACGGAGTAACACAGCTCTGTCGACCAAAAATCTCAAAGAGATTGTGGGCAAAGATTAACTTGTACGCAGCAAGTCAGACTCACTTTTTCTCTTCCCAAAATCCGACCCCTTTTTCATAGCAGCGGGGCTATTTATAGAGGTTTCAGGGGCGTACGTGCCTCCTAAAAACACTCTATAATTGGGGTTAACTTTCCCCGTTATGTGGGCCGTGATTGACCCTATAACCGGGACGGTTACAACTGAGACGCGGGTTTCGACCCACGCACCTTGGTGCTGCTGAGACGTGGGTTTCGACCCTTGCGCCTTGGTGCGGCTGAGACGCGGGTTCCGACCCTCGCGCCTTGGTGCGGCTGAGACGCGGGTTTCGACCCTCGCGCCTTGGTGCTGCTGTGCTGGCTGTGATTAACCCTGCATCTGGATCCTGGGGACTCTGCTTTTGACGATTTGTCTTTTAGTGATTTTTAGACAGCCTACAGAACCCCCTCCAAAGTTTTCGATATTCCGCAGTTAGTTGGGACGGATTTCGAAACACTTTGGACTCTAGCTGAATCCACTTTTATGGCTTGGACTGACAAAACTTCGGGTTTGATCTTGTCTGGGCTATGGTCTTCGTGAGTGTACTGTGGAACTCTTTGAAGCCGCCAAAACTGATCATGTTGAGTGTCTAGATACACAGTCTAAACTTCCCCGACGCTTTGAGTCTGTCGTTGGTGCACTTTGAGCCAGGAGTGGACAGACGTCTGCTTGTGCCAGTGTACTGTTGAACTGAATTGCAGAAGTAAGGACTGAATGCCAGCTCTGTGGACGCAGAGGTAATACTGCTTTAAAGACGCGCCTCTTATAGGGATGCCTCTTTTGGGATGAAGACGCGAGTGTTATTCCATGAGGTAGACGCGGCTTTGGTTATGAAGGGTGCAGCTCCCTAAACGCAGCCCTTAACTCTGTCCAATTACAGAATTCAGGATACCGTGAAGACGCGGTCTTATGCTCCTCAAAACTAACACATAGATATGAGGACGCGACACTGGGTCTTTGACCTGGTGCAAACTCAAATTATAATGAGTTTATGGTAGGAACACCATTATCATCTCGCCATGTAGACGTAGCCCCAAGATACTTGTGAACACGATAGGCCTTCTTCATTGAGGGCACAAGTCTCAGGATGCAGCTTTCCACTTTTATTGCAGAGTGCGACCCCCAGAATGGGTCCCTTTTGCTGTGAGGGGGTGCAGCTTTGAATTCCTCGGAGAGACGCGGCTGCAGTTCTCTTGGCTGGAATGAAAAGAGGACGCTGAAAGGGACGCAAGTTCCTAGACGCGGCTCTCGGGCCTGCGTTTGGTGCAACTTCCCAGGCGTTACATGCAGCTTGTCATAAAGATTTCGTTGGATCTTTAAATGTCCCATCGATGTTGACGATTGGGGACTCGCGTCATCTGATGTTTCCCGAAGCGGCAGTCCACGCGTCAGCCCTTCATTGAGCTTAGGCATTAATGTCTTTAAATGCCAGACCGGCACCGGCGGTTGGAGACTCGCGTCTTCGATGCTTCCCGAAGCGACGATCCACGCGTCAGCCTTTTATTGGGCTTTGACGTTCGTGCGAGAATAAAAGTCGACGGTTCTGATTAGTGAGCCATTAATTATAGGCATTATGGTTTGCCTATAAATAGGGCTCAACTTCTCCTTTTAGCAGTCCATTACTTAGACTGCTTTCTTTTGAGGGCGAGTGCTTCTGAGGGAGTCCACCTTCTCCCTTTAAGGACTTTACCTGGGACTTGCCTTCATGGACGATGATGACCCAGAGCTTTCTTGCTTCTGTTTAATCTCTCCAGAAGATTGTCATTGGCAAGTGATTTCAAGATCAAAAAGCGTCTCCTTGACCACCTTTTATGTCCGTGCCTTGATGCAGAAAGTTCAACCCTTAATGGGGGTTTCTGCGGGTATAACTTCTTGGTTTTCCATGAAATTTTCAGCCCAATCTGAGTTTCAATTTTGCTATCTCTTAAAGAGATTCATCTTCTTGACCTTCTCCTAAAGTCTGACTGGTGCGCCCGTCTTTTGGAAGCTGTGCCATTTAGAAATTTCTGACTCAAAATTCTCTGGATGCGAGTATAATGGACTCTGGCACCTGGACCGCGAGCTTTGCGTACAAAGCTTGCGTCTGAGGCTGTCAACTTAAAGGACTTTCAACTCAGATTGAAGGTTTCAGGCCTGAATTTTGTAACCCCTGTTCATTAAACAGGGAGATGGCAATTTTCGCGTCTGATTCTCTTCACGTCTCGAACCTTAGTCGCGGGTGCAGGGCTAGACTGCGTTCGAATTCTGTGTATATCACAGCTTTGACCGCGTCTGTTTCTGCCGCCGTAGAATTTTGGTTCATTGCGCGGGTCATCCCTGCGTCTGAAGCTTTCAGCAATAGCTGCGTCTGTTACTTAGCTTTTCTGTTGAAGTATACTAAGTTTCAGATCGTCTAACTTTTGCTTTTTGCAGGTAGGCTTAGTCACCCTTTTTCATATTCGCTGGGCCCTTGGGAGAATATATCGGCCAGCGAACTGGGTCGATGGTCGACTACAGGAGAAGAAGTCATGGGCCCTGACCCTCGCCAATATCTCTTTGGATTCAATGCACCAGTCATGCTTCTGGGCCTGCCATGGTCACAGTGGGTATGGCGGTGGATATAGTGGTGGGTAGGTTCTTGGATTCTCCCTCCGCCTACCCCAGAAGTGACATCGATGAGAACTCCATGCTCATTGGATGACTTTCTGGTGGTGGAGACGTTCATCAACGAAGGATCATACCCCGCCGCTTCGGATGGTCAGGTGGAATCAGAAGATTTAGCTACCTTTCGACCTCAAGAAACACCATTGTTCTCGGTCAACCAGGGGCTTCTTCGATGTTTACATCATGCATTGTGGTGCAACCAGCTTCCGATCGTTGCCACAATGTTCAATTCTACTTTGGCACCCTTCCAAACATCTTGTACTTGGAGTTGTGAGCAGCTTCAAGGAGTGAGTGCAACCTTTGAGAGAGAGAGAGGGACTCCCTTGTACTCCTTTATCTGTAACACTCAATCTTATTGAATAAGAGAGCGTTTTGTATCACTTTCATATGTTGGATATAAATAAAAGCGACACATTTCTTTTTGTCTCCTTCTATTGTCTTGAACTCCCTTTTTATATTAAAAGTCAGACGAATAGAAGTAAAGAACCTTTGACCTGTCAAAAATTATGATGATAATTTTAACGAGTCAAATTTTGTAGAGAGAGATCCTATTTTAGGAACTCAACAATGCTGTCAGAGGTGTAATATTAACTTGACAAGAGATAATTTTTTGTGGACCACCACTTTATAAAGGAAAGTAACAGGTGGAACTTGTACCCTCAGGGAAGATGAACTTTTATCAGAGGTTTGGATAAGTTGATTAAGATCAGCTGGGGAGTTAATGAAGACATTGCTAATGGTGTAATGTTAACCTAACAATGTTTTTAAGTGGACTTGTTATTCTGTTGATGAGAATAACAAGTGAGACTAGATTCGCGGGGGATCTAGGAAAGTTTTTACCGTCAGAGGTGTGATATTAACTTAATGGGTTAAAGGTCGTCTTGTCAGAAGTGTGATGTTAACTTGACAAGAATGTGAGTCAGATGTGTGATATTAACTTAACTCAGAAGCCTTTCAGTTTTATTTGGGAAAACTGAAAGTATCACTATCATAGTTGTGATGTTTAACTTGGCAGTGAGGGTAATGCTAGAGGTGTAGTTTTGAACTTGGCATTAGTCATCTCGACTTTAACAAGAAAGTCCGAGGGAAAGTCATGGCCTTAAGTGTATTGTTGAACTTAGCAAAGACTTGGATGCTAGAAGTGTAGTGTTAAACTTAGCATCGTTCACTTCAGCTTCGATATGGAAGTCTGATGGAAAATGACTATCAGAGGTTTAATATTGAACTTGGCAGCAACTTGATTACTGTTAGAAGTGTAATGTTGAACTTAACAGTAATTTGTCAGAGGTGTGATATTAACTTGACAAAAATTGGTTTACGATACGAGCAATTTGAGGGCCTGCCATTCTATTGATGAGAATTGGCCAGTGGGGTTTAAAGTGCCAGAGGTATAGTGTTAACTTGGCAATCTGGATTTGCGATATGAGCAATTTTGAAGACTTGTCATTCTATTGATGAGAATTGACAAGTGAAGTTTGAAGTGCCAGAGGTATAGTGTTAACTTGGCAATCTGGATTTGCGACATGAGCAATTTGAGGGCCTGCCATTCTATTGATGAGAATTGGCAGGTGGGGTTTAAAGTGCCAGAGGTATAGTGTTAACTTAGCAAAATTTGAAGTTTTGCTGCTCCATGTGGAGCTGACAAGTAAAATTTGTACTTGACAAGGAGTATTGAAAATTTTCATTACTAGAGGTATAGCGTTAATGTAGCAATGACTGTATTTTGTAGGCCTACCATTCTGTGTATGAGAATTGGTAAGGGATTTTGGAGGAGAGGGTGGAATTACATCCACTTAGGATTTTTAGCAAATCCTCAGCTATTAACGGATTTGAGGTGCCTTTACCAACTACCGTTTGAGTTGGGCTAGCCATGCTATTCCCCTCAACATGATGAGTTGTCGAAGACTTATGTTGGGCTTAGAGGCCAACATTTTCCTCTATCCTTAGCCGTCGGAGGCGTCAGATGTTAACGAAAATGGGAACATTAGAACCCAGGATTTTTAGCAAACCCTCAGCTGTCAACGGATTTGAGGTGCCTTTACCAACTACCGTTCAAGTTGGGCTAGCCATGCTATTCCCCTCAGCATGATGAGTTATCGAACACTTATGTTGGGCTTAGAAGCCAACATTTTCCTCTATCCTTAGCCGTCGGAGGCGTCAGATGTTAACGAAAAAGCTCTTCTTGATTTGATCAGAGGTGTAATTTTAACTTGATCAGCGGAAGAGTACTATTAAGGATAGTACTTTTTCAAGAATCTGCCATTGATTGGCATCATGAGTGTATCGCCATTTGAGGTTATGAGGTGATATGATCCATTTGAGTAGACTGTCTCTACTACAAATGGTCCTTCCCATTTGGGCTGAAATTTTCCTTTTGTCTTATGCGTCATCACCATAGGTCTTCTGACAGCTAAGACAAGATTGCCTTTCTTGAAAGTGCGTACTTTAACTTTCTTGTTGAAGGCTCTGGTAATCCGGGCTTAGTAAAGCTCGATTTGTTGTTGGGCCTGCAGACGTTTATCGTCTAAGGCTTTTAATTCTTGGAGTCGCTGTCGATGCTTCTCCTCACTTGTCATCTCTTCTGTCAAGGCGACACGTAGAGATGGAATTTGGATTTCCAGTGGAAGCACGGCTTCACACCCATACACCAAAGAAAATGGCGTAGCTTTAGTTGGGGTTCGAACAGTTGTGCGATAAGCCCATAAGCATTCACCTAGCTTGTCGTCCCAGTCACGCTGACTTTTCGAGACGAATTTCTTGAGAAGCTTGCCAATGGTCTTGTTGAAGGCTTCTGCGAGACCATTAGCGGCAGGGTAGTATGCCGTTGAGGACACACTCTGGATTCTGAGCTTAGCGCAGAATCTTTGGAAAGCCTGACTGATGAACTGAAGTCCATTGTCGTGGACGATTCGCCGAGGTACTCCAAAACGGTAGATGACGTGATGTTTAACAAACTTGATCACATCAGATGACTTTACCTCCTTCAAAGGAATGGCCTCAGCCCATTTGGAGAAGTAATCGGTTACTGCCAAAATAAATCGATGTCCTTTTGATGATGGCAGGCTGATAGGGCCAACTACGTCCATCCCCCACATTTTAAATGGCCAGGTAGAGGACGTAGGGTGAAGGTACCCTAGTGCTTGATGGATGAAATCGCCATGTACTTGGCAGGCGTGACATCTTTTAGCATAAGTGATGGCATCAGCGATCATCTTAGGCAAATAATATCCCAACCTTTGGAGTCGATATGCCAGTTTTGGGCCAGGTTGATGGGCTCCACACATACCGTCATGGGCTTCTTTCAATACCTCCTGTGCCTCTTTTTGTGAAAGGCAGCGAAGCAAGATCTCGTCATGCAATCGACGATACAGTGTTCGTGTGATCGCATTATAGTAGAATTTGGGGGCTTTCCTTCAAATTGCAGCCGCTTCTTTGGTGTCCTCAGGCAGGATGCCGTATAAGACATAATCAATATAAGGGAATCGCCAGTCTTTAGGCTCTGGGTCGGCTGATGACTCGAGAACTTCTTTGCCTTGACAATCTCCCGTTGGCTCCTGGTAGTCTTCAAGAGCAAGTCTCGGGCAATACAGGTCATGGCTGTGGACAAATATTTTCTCTTCTGCTCCAGCTGGAAGAGCTAAGGAGGCGGCGAGGGACGCCAGTGCATCTGCATGTGCATTCTGCTTGCGTGGTACATGGTCAATGTAGAAGTTTGAGAACCTCTCGGCCATGCGGACAGTTGCGTTGTAATAGGGTACTAGATCTTCATGTCTGACTTCGAACTCCCCGCGAACTTGGCTGACGATGAGCTTAGAATCACCATATGCCTCGAGATTTTTAACGCCACTCTCATTGGCGAGTTGCATCCCAATCAAAAGGGCGTTGTACTCTGCTACGTTGTTGGAGCAAGGCTCGGTTAGCGAGACGGCTCGAGGAATCACATAGTTCTGTGGGGAGACGAGTACTACTCCTACTCCTGCCACTATATGTCCTTTTGGGCTCGTTCTCGATGCACCGTCAAAGAAAAGTTGCCACACTTGTCTTTCGAAGGAGGTCTGGGTCTGGTAGACTTCAGCGACCTCATCTGGGAGATCCTCGTAAAGTTTGGCAGCCCTCGGATCTGGATGCTCAGCCAGAAAATCCGCCACCGCTTGTCCCTTCACAGTTTTTTGTGGTAAAAAGTGCATTCATATTGGGATAGCAATATGGCCCATTTTGCCAGTCAGCCATTTAACGATGAAGGCTTTGTCATAAGCAACCGCAGGGGGTTAACTTTTGATATGACATTTATTGTTTGGCCTACCAGATAGTGCCGCATTTTCTGAACAGCGAACACCAATGCCAAGCATTCCTTCTCGATCGGGTTGTACCGATGTTCAGCCCCGATCATTGTTCTACTCAAATAGTAGATTGCTTGCTCTCATCCTTGATCATCATTCTGAGCTAGTAGAGCTCCTAAAGAATGATCCATCGCTCGGACGTATATCAGGAAAGGTTTTCCAGATACCAGAGCTGCCAGGACTGGTGGTTGTGTGAGGTACTATTTAATTTCCTCAAATGATTGTTGGCAAGCGTTGTCCCAATTGAACGAAACACCCTTCTTCATTAATTTGGTGAAGGGTTGGCATCTTCCGGAGAGATTTGAGATAAACCTTCGGATGTACGCCAATCGTCCTTGCAATCCCCTGAGCTCCTTGAGGTTTCTCGGAGGTTGCATTTCCTGGATAGCACGAACCTTTTCCGGGTCCAAATGAATCCCCGTGGAGGTTATGACAAACCCAAGGAATTTGCCACTGGCCACCCCCAGGAAGGACTTAATGGGGTTCATCTTCAATTGATGGGCCCGCATGATGTCGAAGACAGTCTTTAATCAGCTATATGATCACTTTTAGCGCGGCTTTTTACCGCGATGTCATCAACATAGCATTCCACCGTTTTGCGCATGTGTTCATAGAAAATGGCATTCATCGCCCTTTGATATGTCGCCCCTGCATTCTTCAGTCCGAAGGGCATGATGGTGTAGCAGTATACCCCCAGTGGTGTCCTGAAAGAGGTATGTTTTTCGTCATCAGGATACATTTTGATTTGATTGTACCCTGAAAACCCATCCATGAAGGACATTCGCTCGAATCCACATGTATTGTCAATCATGACGTCTGTGATTGGCAGTGGGAATTCGTCCTTGGGACAGGCCTCATTTAGATCACGAAAATCAATGCAGATCCGGATCTTTCCGTTCTTTTTAGCAAAGGAAACAATGTTGGCCACCCAGTCGGGATGTTGTTCTTCTCTAATGAAGCCAGAGTCTATAAGCTTTCTGACTTCTGATTGAATCGCCTCCATTATTTTTGGACGGAACCGTCGCTGTTGTTGTTTGACAGGCTTTACGTCCATATTAATGTTGAGGCGATGCATAGCCACTTGAGGATCTAATCCAGCATGTCTTCGTAATTCCAAGCGAAGACGTCTATATACTCTTGTACAAGAGATATCAGATCCTTTTTCTCAGAAGGTGATAGGCCTTCGCTTATGAAGATGGGTTTAGGATTAGCCTCATCTCCCAGATTGATCTGAACAATCTTATCTTCTATGGGTGGCTCGCGCTGTTCAAAGCGGATATCCCAAAGAGTGTTTAAGTGTTGGATCCAAGGATCTGCATCGGGATTGGATCATTTCTTCATCTCCGTCTTCCAGGTGGCTTGTTGAAACCATGTTCACTGAAAGTTCTCTGAAGATGTTGCCAACACAAGCATCTGATTCCCACGAGGACATGCCCGATGAGTAATCATGACATAATGATTCTCCCGAGTCAGAGGCTGATGGGGTTGGAGTTGATACATAACCCAACCCCCTGCGAGTCTGATGATAATAATCAGGGTTTTTCCCTTTTGGCACAAAAGATCGAAGTAGCGTTCTCCTTCCTTTACCGAAATTCAACCCTGGACTGTTTGTCAGATCATACCCCATGCTTTCCATCATTCTGAGCACATTTGGCTCATAATGACCGAACTGAGGAGGTTCCTCTTCGTCGTCTGACTCTTCACGGGACATTGGTTCGGACGTAATTCGCCCAAAAAGAATTGGTTTTTGGCCTTTCCGTCTTGCTAGAATCATGAATATGGATTCCTGCGCATTACCGGCATCTTGATATGCTCTGAAGGATAATTTCACTGGTACATGCAATGATGTCAAAGCATCCATTGCCGACCATAGATCATCATCCACTTCGGTACTAGTGTCTAACGGCACTGAATCAGAAGCAAACACAGATAAATACGCCAGATCTAAGTCTTCATTAATATACCATCCGCCTACATCATCGGCGGAGGTATTATCAGCATCGGGCTTGTTAGTGCTCGTTACAAGTGGATCTAGCTCCCACATGCACTCTTCTTTTTTCGGCTCGGTGTCGGCTTCATTACCAGAGTCTGGCTCCTCCGGTTGCGGGATTTCACCTGCCTCAAGAAAGTCCTGATACAGGAGGGAATCTGTGAAATAATTCTCGACTCCCTTGAACGGATGCCTTTCGGCAATCAACGTTCGCACCTTTCCACTCCCGTCAATGTATTTCATGACTTGGTGGAGAGTGGAGGGAACGATAGAATTGCGATGAATCCATGGTCGTCCCAACAATAGATTGTAGGGAGTGTCGGCATCGATGACATAGCATGTCAGTTTCGACCTTAGATCCCCGATCTGGCATTTGAGCTTGATCTTCCCCATTGGACGGGTTTGATTAGCATTGAACCCATAAATTGTTGTCTGGGTAGTACTCAAACGATGAGTGGGAATTCCCAAATGTTGCATGACTCGGCGAGGCATGAAGCTTAATGCGGACCCGGGATCCACCTGAATACGGCTCACTTCGGATGAACCAATATACCCTGTATAGTACAATGGTCTATCATGTTTCCCTTTAACCTGCATATCATCCGCTGTGAAGGTGATGCAGGGAGCATTTTGGGAGGCATGGAGGCAATCCTCTACATCTTCCTCCTTTGGTACAATCGGCACCTAGGTCATGAAAACCTCAGCATTAGCGAGGGCCTCTTGTAGAGCTTCTCTGGTCGACTTTGATAGCCGAAGGAGCTCATAAAGAGTAAGCCGGGCCGGGATGTTGGCCAGTTGAGCCAGGACATCAAAGCGGTAAGGTGCTGTGGATCCTTCCGCTATATCTTTCGAAAGAACTCTGGAATACCGAAGCTCTTTCTGTTTCTCCACTGGTTGCTTTGTGGAGGGCTTGGCTGGCTCTGCAGCGGGTTTTGGAGGGGTTACTGCCATTTCGCCATACTTTTTCAAATATGACTGCCCCGAACGGGTTTCCGCCACAAGCTGGTTGGGTTCCGTGGCAAGAACTATCGTCTCCTCTTCTGAATCAGTCAGCGAGGGAATGTCAGTTTTCGCTTCCCGGGAAGAGGCACATACCACATTACAAGACGAAGCTTTAGCTTTGCCTTTGGACTTTCTGTTGGTCACAGTAGTCCATTGCTGGCCATTAACAAGGTCAGGATGAACCCACATGACTTCCCCTCGAGGTGTGGGGACAGGTACCAAGCCTTTCTTTTGCTGTTGGTGAGGGTCTGTGTTGACCACTCTTAGCTCTCCTCTTGGGACAGGGACCACTCCAGAAGGTGTTGGAGATTGCCTTCCAAACTGGAGGAACGACGTCATATTGGCCGCCACCTTCTTCTGCTCCGGACGGAGTTTTAATACCTCTGCGTCAATCAGAGCCTGAAGGATGTCTTTAAAGACGTAACAGCTCTTGGTGGGGTGTCCCAACATCCTGTGATACATGCAGTAGCTGGGATTATCGGTTTTACCGACTTCTTCAGGGCGTCTAGCTTCAGGAAGCTTCAGTCGGTTGTTCTTGTTAAGTAATTTGAAGAGTGAGTCGACATGTTCATCCTTGAAGGAGTACTGCTTATTAGCACGCGGCTGGCTTGAAGAGCCACTTCCCTTGACCGGTTGAGGTTTGACAGGGGATTTGGTCTCTGCTGCCAAGTTATCCTTCCGTTTGGTTTGGAGGGATGTGTCTGGCGTACGCCTTGTTGACCTTTCGGGTCTGGGTTTGTTTTCTTCTGCCCTAACTCGGGCGACAATTTCTTCAGCCTGTTCGCTCTGTTGGATCAACTGCTTCTAGATGCGGCTTTCAGCAACTCCTATTTGGGAAGGAGCGAAGTTTGAAGATTATGGCGGCATGTTTCCACCAGGGTGACCTGGGTCATACCGCTTGGACATCGAAGTGCTACGTTCTGAAATCTTTCTACGAAAGACTTAACGGACTCTCCCTTTCGCTGCTTGGTGGCTAAAAGGGTAGGCATGTTGACCTCTGAGTCATCTTCAAAGAAGCGCGTTAGAAAGAGCTTTTCCAAGTCGCCCCAATTCTTGATGGAGCCCTCTGGGAGCTTCATGAACCATTCAAAGGCAAGCCCTTTTAGGGTGCTGATGAACAAACGAGCCAGGATGGCATCGTTATCTACCACATTCCCCGTTTGGGACTTGAAGTAGTAGATGTGTTGGTTCGGTGAACCTTTCCCATCAAATGCTTGGAGAGTTGGAGCCTTGAACTTGGGCGGGTACGGTACCAGGTCCCACTCGACTGGATATGGTCTGACCACTCCTGCTTCTTGGAGGCCTTTTCGGTTAGTAAGGGCCTCAAGACGTTGCTCCAACTGGTTCATTCTTTTAGAATGAACTTTTCCTAGTCTTGATCGTCCTTTTCTTGCGACGAGGATTTAGACGAACCAGAAGTAGGTTGCTCTTCCTCCTCTATGTGCACAGAAGATGAGCTTTCCCCCTCTTTTCGTTTGCCTTTAGACTTCTTAGAGGAGGCTTTGTTAGTTGACTTCCTCTTGTCTTCAAGCAACTGTGCGAGCATCTGCTTGAGGGAGTCGATAGATTCTTGCTGAGCGGAATCATCTCGAATTGTTCCTTCTGGACCTGGGTTTGCTGCTCCAAGCGCCTGGCGTCTCCTCAGGAGTGCTAGTCATGTATATGTAGGCCTCTTTCTCCATGGAGGAATTTGAAGCCTGCGACTCTGCAATAGCGAAATGCGAGTCATTCACCTCAATGCCTCGGACTAGAGCATTGTAGTCAATCGGGGGAATCACCCCGGTCCGGGTGCGAGTGTGTCGGTACACTCCTTCCGGTTCAGTGTCAGACTCATCGGAGCTGACTGCAGGTTGTTTTCCCCTGCTCCTGCTTGTCATGTTTGCAGTGAGCTCAGGATATTCAGTGTCAGAGAAGACCCTCCTCCTGTGGGAACGACTTCTTTTAGCTGATCGGGGAATCAGGGTCAGCTGTCTAACTAGAGACTGCTAGTTTGCACCTGAACCGCAACGGCACTCAGATAGCATCGTGATAAGCCGTTCGCAGCAACATGATGAAGTGATTCGATTAGCACTTCTTTTCTTCGTCAAATAATCTCTCAGATCCGTGGGAGGGGGATTAAAGAGATTATCCTCGTAATGGTGAAGACGAGAGGCATCCCTGCTCTGTACAGCTGGGACGCGGGGCTCAGAGACGCGGTTCTCGCGTCGTGGCTTCAGGACGCGCGTCTGGCGTCTCTGCTGAGAAGAGACGCGGCTATCGCGTTGCTGATTATTGCGTCGGGGCAGAGACGCTTGAGAGATGCAAGGCTGCTGGGCCCCACGCCTAGGGGCGCGTGCCTCTTGCACTTGACAGGGTGCGCGAGTTTCGCCTTGGCGTCTGAGGAGTGGGGCTTCAGAGGAGCCAACTTGGTGAACCTCGCGTTTGGGCTGCCAAACGCGGATTTCACGTGCCGGATGTGGCGCAGCAGAGGCGCCGGTTTGAACCTTGCGTCCTGCCTCAGTCGCACGATCAGTTGTTCCAACTTGCAGTTGACGCGCACGCCTCCTCTGTCAGCGTTCAGCGTTCCGGTTGCGTCGTGGGGGTTGAGAGAAACCAACGACGATCTGGTGCTGAGGAAGAGAATGGATTGGCTGGACATCAGAGAACTTGCTCGCGCGGGTCTCCTGGGGGACGCTGGCACGGGTGTCACACATGGCGTGATTGGCCACACCATCCTTCACAGCAGCTGCCTCTGAGAGAGGCTCAGAGCGGGTTTCGGGGCAAGTCCCCGTAGAGACCCTGCGGTAGGTGCGGGCCTTCGGGCTCTTGGAGCTGGAAGAGAGGAACTCTTCGTACTTTGCCTGGTCGAATTCGACAAGCGATTCGACCGTTTTCCCCTTGTAGAGGAAGTCACCTTGCGCCATAGCTTGTTCGTCAGTAACGAAAGTAGTCCCCAGCGGAGTCGCCATCTCTTGTTTGCAGAGGAAAAATTCACGTAAAGTTTCCTTGAATCAATTGAAAGTTTACAATGGATTAATACTCCAATCACAAGGGAGGGAGGATGTTGAGTCTTGAATCCTCCCTTTGTTTAATGCTGGGTTCTTCAAGTGGCGGTGGAAAGTGAATCTTGTTTTCCGTTGACCGGGTGAACGTCAAGTACTTCTGGGGATCTTCTCTTCGGATGGTGGACGGAGTAACACAGCTCTGTCGACCAGAAATCTCAAAGAGATTGTGGGCAAAGATTAACTTGTACGCAGAAAGTCAGACTCTCTTTTTCTCTTCCCAAAATCCGACCCCTTTTCCATAGCAGCGGGGCTATTTATAGAGGTTTTAGGGGCGTACGTGCCTCCTAAAAACACTCCATAATGGGGGTTAACTTTTCCCGTTATGTGGGCCGTGATTGACCCTATAACCGGGACGGTTACAACTGAGACGCGGGTTCCGACCCTCGTGCCTTGGTGCTGCTGAGACGCGGGTTCCGACCCTTGCGCCTTGGTGCGGCTGAGACGCGGGTTTCGACCCTCGCGCCTTGGTGCGGCTTGAGACGCGGGTTCCGACTCTCGCGCCTTGGTGCGGCTGAGACGCGGGTTTCGACCCTCGCGCCTTGGTGCTGTGTGCTGGCTGTGATTAGTCCTGCGTCTGGAGCCTGGGGACTCTGCTTTTGACGATTTGTCTTTTAGTGATTTTTAGACAGCCTACATAGTACCTTAGAGTTGATATTTCCCTCTTCTACCTACAACAGAATATGCTTTCAAGTGGTGGGTATATTCTTTGGCTTTAAAATTAAATGGGATTTTTGGCTTCTTCTTCATTCCACACCATGGACTTAAGAACACACAAGAAAATCAGCATTAGCAACATTTTGTATAAAATAAATGCGATGATGTGGTATGAAATATGCATATCTAGAGAAATCGCAGGTCTCGCGTTCTGATAGTGAAACGCGGACCTCGCGCTTGGGCACTGAAATGTGCGTGGGATGAATGCGAATCTCGCGTTAAAAAACAATCCCAGACTCGCATTCATTGTCTACAGAATAGGCTGTAACTGCAAAGTGTGTAACTTGTTGTCGACGAGCGCGATACATTTGTTGATGTTCAGCATTCCGAATCAGTCGCAAGGGTTGTGGTCGAGGCCGAGGATATTGCGTTAGATCCCGCGTCCAACACAATCTACGTTCCTGAAGGTGGTATTGGCTTTGAGCCTATGTTTTTTCTCGGTGGACTATTGGGGACTTGCGTGTAGTCCTCTAACATATCACTGATGACAATGATGTCCCCAGTCGCCAGATGCACAGTAAATTGATGGGTCTCAAGATCAATGGTGGTTTGGTCAATATTAGAGAAGAAAAGCTTAACAAGTTTAGGGCAATAATAAGCTTCATACTAGAGTTATCATAAACCAATGTGAACCAAATTCACTCCCTAAACCTATCAAGAAACACATGGCCATACCTATTGACATCACTAAGGATCCTAGAAAAATCCTTTTCAACAAAAATTGTAGGTGCCATGAATTGAAATTCAGAGAAAAAGAAAGGAATTCGCAAACCTCCCCCAGAATACATGGGGAGAAATAAAATTGAATTGCACAGAGCAATCTACACAGAGACACGCAGAGCTTGTTGTAGATCTGAGATCTACAAGGAAAATCGACCATAGAAAAATTTCATGGTGGATAGAACTCTTCAAAATAGCCACGGATCTGCGATTTTGGCAGAGAAAATGTGGCAGATTGGAAATGTCAAAAGAGATCACGGATGATGTATTATCGTGGTTGCCTTGTGTGGAACTGAAATTTTCAGAATGGAGGGAGCTCCGAGATGACTTGGAGCATCGGAGCTACGGGGATGGAAGAATCCTCAGGGTGAAAAGTGACTTCAGTGTGAATAGAATTGGGTCCAAGAGGATGTGGATCGACGGAGTCTCTTGGTTGCTTGGACATGTGGTGTCATCCTTTGAGGGTCAATCTTTGACCACTATAGCATTATTGTGTTTACTATTTTCATCCTGTTAGTAATCTTGCCATGAGTAGCTAAATAGTTTTCAAGCATCCAGGAAGATGAACCTAGATTAAATATTATGTGATCAATCAAGATCTCTCTTCTAGGGTTTAAATTAGACATCAAATCAGTGTGAATAGAATTGGGTCCAAGAGGATGTGGATCGACGGAGTCTCTTGGTTGCTTGGACATGTGGTGTCATCCTTTGAGGGTCAATCTTTGACCACTATAGTATTATTGTGTTTACTATTTTCATCCTGTTAGTAATCTTGCCATGAGTAGCTAAATAGTTTTCAAGCATCCAGGAAGATGAACCTAGATTAAATATTATGTGATCAATTAAGATCACTCTTCTAGGGTTTAAATTAGACATCAAATCATTTAGATCTAGTAGTAATTAGTTTCAAGAATTGATTATAAATTTGACAGGTTATTTTATTTAGAATTAATAATTCATGCTTAGATCTTTATTGTTTTCCTAGTTCTAATTCAGATAATTATTGAAAATCTTTGATGGATTATATAATTCATGTTTAGAAAATCCTCTCCCTTCTGCCCAAGGACATAAGCAAGTTGTCAAATCTTGTTAAATTGGTTACTCGCATCTCTCTTTGGCTTGTGCTCGTGCCATATTTGCTCGTAATTGACCTGACATTGTTGTTACGTTGATCTTAGTGATTGGCGTATCATTAGAATTTCTCCAGGGCGCAAAACCGAGCACCTTGCTTTGTTTGTAGATTTGATGAGGGACTCTTTGGGAAAATACTTCACTTTAAGGAGTTGAACCTAGAGAGCCCAAGGGTTGTTGATAATTCTTCACCCAATTTTCAAAAAAAGACTTTCGTTTGCTTCCTTCACATGCCTCCCATTGCCTTTTGTTTTATGAGATAGTCCCAGCTTCTAAGGAACATGTGTCTCCTCCCTGTGTTGAACCCCCATTAGAAGTTCCTCATAATGCCTTCTATTTCTTTGTAGGTTATCTTCACGAGGAGCCCAAAACCACTTTGAAAAAAGGGGATTGTTGTCAGTGAGGATTTGATAAGAACTTCTCTACCCGTATGTGATAGGAATGACTTTAACCTTAAAGTTTGCCATGCATCTCCTCAATTAAGTTCTTGTGACCTGCTAGTGCTCTGCTCGTGGCAAATAAAGGGGCATTGATGTAGTGCTCTTCCTTATGCATAAACTGGACACGAAGAGCACCTGCAAGTTTTCCTTCACATTACCTGAGATATTATTAGTAAATAAAATGGAACACTTAGGATAGTTGATCACTTGGCTCGACCAGTTGGAGAATATACCAAGGATTTGTTTGTAGTTTCAACCTTGAAGCCCCTTTTATTCTCTGCTTCATAGAGTTGGGAAGATAAGACCTCCATGCAAATGATAAACAAATAAGTGGACAAAGGGTGCCCTTAGCGCAAGCCTCTCTCAGGGCGGAAGAATCCATCAACCGATTAACGCTAACCCCAATGCGAGAAATGCAGACACATGCTTGGATGAGGTTAACGAATCTGTGAGGGAGTCTTGAAAGTTTCAAGGCCTGGATAAGGAAAGGCCACTCCAACATGTCATATGCTTTTGAGATATTGACCATTAAAGTGAAGAACTTTGACCTTTTATTCTTCCTGCTCATAGAGTGGATCAATTCCTGGGCTACGACTAAGTTGTCCAAAATCTATCTGATAGGGCCAAATGCTGACTGGTGGGGGGGAGTGACGATATCAAGCAGTGGGCAAAGTCTAGTGGTGAGGATCTTGATTACAACCTTGTAGCTGACATTATAGAAAGCAATAGGCTTCTAGTCTGCCAGGGACTAGCATTCTTTCTATTTTGGGATAAGTACCTTGTTCGTGTCATTCACCACTTCTGAAAAAGCACCAAAAATAAAGAATCTTTGGTGAACTCCACAACCTCTTCCTTTAAGGTGTCCTAAATGGACTAGTAGAATATCGGTGTGAGACCATCTGACCCTGAAGCCTTTATCGGGCTCATACCTTGGATAACCTCCTCGATCTGCTCATATTACGGAATGCGACAAAGGCCCACTGTATCACTTGGGGTGTACCTAGACCTGGAACTGAACTCCTTTGGTATGAGCTCAGAGATGTTTGTTTTGAAAAGGTCTTTATATTATCTTACAAAGATCCTTTGTTTTTGCCCAGGCTCTGATTTCCATTCCCCCTCTGCATTTTGGATTGCTAGAATTATGTTCCGCCTACTGCTCTTAGTAGACGTGATATGGAAGAACTTTGTATTCATGTCTCCTTTCTTGAGAAACTAGGAGTTTTCTCTTGATGCCTGGAGGCCTCTTCTGTAGCCAATAATTCCTCCAACTACTTTGATATCTCTTGTTCCTTCTCCAGAAAATCTGGATTAGGGGGCCTTGCTCTTCCTTCTTCTCCTTAATCTTTGTTAGCTAGGTTCTGGAAATGTGTCCGGTGTCATTCTTTGGAAGCTGTCTTGAACTTCTCAACCTTGTTCTGGAAGCCTGGTCTCACACATTCGGTGTATACTTTCGATAGAAAGTTATTGTACTCCGGATTCCTCACCCACATGGCTTCAAACCTGAATAGTTCTATGCTTTTGCTTTGGCTATTGTTGTAGCTTCACTGTAATAGGGCATTGGTCACTTCCTATCACCGGTAAGTGGTGGACAGAGGCGGACTCCTAGTCCGGGGAGCCGTAGACTTTGCCAAGCCTCTCTCGGATGTGTATAGTTGCACACTGTTTATTTGTAACACCCCGTTCCTGGAATACGTACTCAGATACATATTCTGATTTTCTAATCGTATTCTTTGGGCTTTTCTTCCTATTTGTTTTGCTTTATGATTATTTATATCATCATTTAGTATTTGGATCTGGATTCCTGATTTCTAAGTCAACCCTAGTCTGAACCGGGGACCAATCCTAGTGTATTGCTCGATTTGGTCTTTTCAATAATCAGATTTGATCAATTTTAGTTTCAAACATCATTTTTCAATATTTTAGATTTTTTATGATATTTTAAAATTTTTCTGAATGAAATTGCAAATCTTCAAAACCTGTGTCGACCAATGTCGCTGATCAATTCTAAGATTTTTAATTACAAACAGATTGAATTTAGAGAAACAGCTTTCACATTATTTCTTAAAATTACATTTTCTATCTAAATACATTTTTAAGATTTTTCTGAATTTATCAAAATTTCACCGGATTTGGTATCGCTAGTTGATTCCAGGAACAATCAGAGCTGAATTTTTGGATTCCACTTTCACATTGCATCTTAGAGTCATATTTCCTCTTTTAATATATTTTCTGAGATTTTTCAGAATTTATCAAAATCCGGCCGAATCGGTGTAGACCGGTATCAACGTTGACTCCAGGATTTTTAACTTGAAAACGGAATTTTATTTCTAAAAACTAATTTCATATTATTCCTCAGGATGATGTTTTCTACCTCTGGGTATTTTTGGGGATTGTTCTAAAATAATCTATATTTTCTGACATTATTATATTATTATTATTTTTCGGAATCTTTCTATTTCTTTCTTTCTTTTCTTTCTTTTCTCCCATCCACCACCTGCGCCCCCCCCCCCCCCCCCAACATGGGGCCTGCACCCCATCACACTCCCTCCCATCACTTACTCTTTTCCCTTTTCCCTTTTCTTTTTCTTTTCCCTTTTTCCTTTTCTTTCTCTTCCCTTCTCTTCTCTTCTTTTTTCCTTCTTTTTCATTTCAATTTTTTTTCCTTCTCCTTCCCCTGGCCGACGAAGCCCTTCTTCTCCTCCTTCCTTTCTTCTCCCAAATTCCCTCTCTCTTCTTCATAAACTCTCTCTCTCTCTCTCCCCCTCTCCTCTTCCTCTCCCACCTCTCAATTTCACCTTACTCCATCTCTCACTCTCTCATCCAAGATCGGCCACGCCCTCCACAAGCATGCGCGGTGACACCCCAGGCCGGCGACGATGGCCATCCAACTCTGATAATCCACCTTCCTCTCCAATTCTACCTCTAACAAACCCCACCATCTCCTCCACTTCCTCACTCCACCACCGCCTTCCCCATCATGCCAGTGATGCCCCAGGCCACGACCACGGCGACAGTGAGCCCCACTCCAACCTTCCCTCTCCTCCCCAATTCCTCCTTCTCCAACATCACAACCACCAAAATCCCCACTTCCATTTCATCTCCACCTTCATCATTATCTCTACCCCATCCCACACCACTTCCATCTCCATTCCCCCTCTCCTCTTGGGGGGCCTAGGCCGGCCAATATTGGCCGGCGGCCACCTGGGGACCGGCGCATCCGGCCTTGCCAGAGGGCCTGTTCGGGAGCAACAAGGGGACACAGCCCCCCTCTCTTTCCCACTCCCTTATTTTTCCTCTCTCTCCTCTCTCTTGGTTTCTTTCTCTCTCCCCCCTCTCTCTAACTGTCTTCTCTTTCTCACTCTCTAACTATCCCTCTCTCACTCTCTACTGACTCTCTATACTCTCTTTTTCTCTTTCTCTCTAGAAATTTCTCTCTCTAGCTCACTCTTTTCCTTTCTAGTTGTTTCTCTCTAGCTCTCTCTAACTTTTTCTCTCTCTTCTCTCTCTCCTCTCTCTTATTCTCTTTCTCTCTCTAAACATGTGAATATATTTTAATATATTATGGCGCGTGCGTGAGTTTCTGAGATCCAGATTGCACGGCTCTTCCGTAGATTTAGGCGAGTGTCCTCGCCTCATTTTGGGTATCCCAGCATCGTCGGGTCGACTGTGCATTTATTTTCGTATTTGGACTGTATTTGTATTTTGTATTGGGTTGTGCTCTAATATTTGCATGTGCCCGAGTGCCCAGATTTTGCATGTATATGCCTGTGACGAATGTTTGTACTAGGCTAGTTAATTCTTGTACATGTACCATACCTGCGTTGCCTATTACTGCTTCATTATATGCGTGTGTTCAACACTAACACTTCTGCAAGTACTATACCCATCCTCCTGGCTGCGGTTAGCCTTCGGGCTCTCTACTCAGCCTCCGGCCTTCACCACCCCACAGTAGCCTAAAAATTCTCACGTTTATATACATGCTCGTGTGGTACTAACATCTCTTGCAGGTACCCTTGTACCCACTCTGGGTTTCTGCCCACTTCCGGGCTAGCTACCCAATTGGTTTTAGGCCGCACCCTTATGGGCTTCATGGTAGCTACCGAGAGTGCACTTAACCCCAAGCGTACTTTAGCCTCTGGGCTCTCGCCTACTTCCTCGAAAGAGGAGTGCGCTTAGACCGTCAGTTCTCTCATGCTCCGCCTGGTAGGGATGCTTAGCGATTTATCACTAGATTTGTCTAGGTAGAACTCTGTCAGATTTTAGACTCACCTTCTAAGCTGAGTCATTCGAATAGCTCCATTAAGCGCTCTTGTGTTAAACACTTTTTGCTGTCCGTACCTCAGCCTGCTTATCTCCGCTTGGTTGTCGCTTGCTTGTTAACTACCTGCTTGCCCATCTATTAATTCCTCTATTAATGGTTGTGAAGAGTTTGAAATCTTATTTACACTATTTTTCTAAAAATGCATGATTTTTCGGTACCCGTACCGATCTCGTATATCAGTACTATTTTTCTGTATCGCTTGACGTGCTTACATATACCATGTTATCTCTTGTCACCTACATAATATCACCCTCATGTCATGCTATCACCTGACATCTGCCATGATGTACCTGACTCTTTTAATTATCACGATAATGGGAATGATGACCTGACATCTTGTTTACATCCTGATATATTCCAGTACAAATCGTACTCCTGATACTCATGATTTGTTCCTGCTCATTCCTGAAATTTGATAATCATCTGATAAACTTAAAAAGAACAACTTACATCAGATCGTGGGAAACTTACGGATATCAAATGTTCATGTTTATAGTGATATTAGGTATGTTGTGCAACTAAATCTTTCGGTCCGACCTGAGGGCCTCCAGGTGACCGAGGGGAGTGCTGGCTTCCTCCTTCTTGGTACCATCTTGAAAAGGGTATCCTATAAGACCCTCCTATACGCGTTGCGGCTAGTTCCATACAGTAGCAATGGAACGCCCTAGATCGGGGTCCCAGGCATGCACGGGACCCACTATAAATATTGTTCGTTGATTCCCCCGTTGGTTTCCAATAACAACCTTACTCTACTCAGATGTAGATATATGTGTGCTGGGACGCTAATCCATATATCTAGACATCTGGGTAGGACAAGTAATAATAATAATAAAAGATACCAACTATATATCTGTTGTATGTTTTGCTATGTTTGCTTTCATTGGGTTTTACATCGGATTTCTGGTTTTATTATTATTATTATATTATAGCTGCTTACATCCTGCCTTACCACTTGTATTCTATTCCACCAACCTCCTGCTCTTGTCATATTATACTATATGTATTTTCTGCTTGATATCACTTGCTATTTCTCTACTTGCTCCTGTATGCCTGTGCTCATGACACAATTTTTAATGCATGATTATGATTCAGATTTATCGATACACGTGTGCTATCTTTGCGCGCCATGCATCACCACTTATTGGGGAGTTCTGACTCCCCTGGATCCTCATGTCTAGATCTCGGAGCTTGTAGATTTTTTCAGTTGCTGATCAGAGATACGCAGCGGTAGCGTGGATCATCGACGTTCCGTCCAGAGCCCTATCCTTCCAGGCCCCCTTGCTCGGCTCTAGAGTTTTTCTGTTATGACTCTGAGCCCTCATTTGCACAGTTTATGATTGTATATCTCTTGTATTCTCGTATTTGTGCCTATCAGGTAATGTAATATTCTTATAATATTGTATCACATCCTGTGATAACCTTGTAATTGTACTCCTATGTTGGAATATATAATGCACCACGTATTTTCAAACTTTGATTCTTGCCTATACTGATGCTTAGCGTATATATGTGAGGGTATTTCTGACCTACGTATATATGTCACAGTAACATCTCTGTACCCATGGGATCAGGGTGTTACAGGGTGGTATCAAAGCCTAGGCTCTCACATCCTCAGTACAACCAATCGAAAAATAATGGTAAAGAAATTTGCATCTACAATGCATGAGTCCTAGTTATACAATCCGACTACAAGTATAGAGTTATCTATTTTCTCTTGATAATTCTTTCCTTGAATTTTGAACTTCTCCCATTCTTTCATACCTCAGTTTCACCTTATTCTTTGACCAACTCAAATCATGAAAAGATGGAGAAAATCCTAACAGTTATGGTTCTTCTTAGGGTGACCCTAGTGGAGAAAGTATTTGATTGGGGGTGATTTCTGTAGGATGTGATGGAAAACTAACAGGAACAGATGGAGATCTTGCACCAAAGATTATTAGTTGCACTCCAAGAACTTCTCCAGGAAATGTGTCAGATTTCAGGAGATTTTAGCCAACAATCTTTTCGGGTATGGAGAAGCCCCTGGATGCAGAGTAATGGCTGGTAGAGACAGCAGAAAGATCAGGATGAGATGCAGATGAAGTTGGCAAAGAGACCCTCTCAGTTGATGGAAGGTGAAGACTCAGATAGGCCCCTGGATACCTCACTAGACAATTAATCACTCCAACCATACCCTCAGCGTGTGATATGTGGGTACTGTCTAAAGCTGGGCACTTACAACGCAACTGCTGAAAAGTTTATGAATCATGTTGTGTACGGATATGGAGATCATTTGAAGAGTGGTTGTTTATTCAAGAAGGCAGAGAACACTGCACCTATTCGATCAACACATCCAGTACCACCATTGGGAGAGAATCTAGGACCCACTGGCAGAGAAACCTCGCTTCATCCTAAGCAACAAGCATAGAGTCAGGCACAGAGGAGACCAGGAGCTAGGACAAATAGCAGAAGGAGACAAACATATAATTTGACTGAAGAAGAAGTCAAGATATCGATTAGAGTGAGAATAATAAGGAATGCCTAATATCTGGAATAGGAACCCTGAAGGTACCAACCGTGACCATTATCCCAATTTCATCATGTCCTTGAGTTGGCACGTGTGCTTATATTTGCACGCAATTTGGCATTCGCATCACGACTCATTGGGGAGTTCTGACTCCCCTGAATCTTCATGTCCAGATCTCAGTGCTTGGAGCTTGTAGATTCTTTTAGTTGCTGATCAGAGATTCGCAGTGGTAGCATGGATTATCGGCGGTCCGTCCAGAGCCCTATCCTTTCAGGCCCCTTGCTGGCTCTAGAGTTTTCCTGTTATGACTCTGAGCCTCATTTGTACAGTTTATGATTGTATATCTCATGTATACTCACATTTGTGTCTATTAGGCGATGTTATATTCTTATAATATTTTGTCACATCCTGTGATAACCTTGTAATTGTACTCATATGTTGGAATGTATAATGTACCACATATTTTCAAACTTTAATTCTTGCCTGTACTGATGCTTAGCGTATTATATGTGAGGGTATTTCCGACCTATGTATCACTGCCATAACAAAGTTTGGGAAGATGAGGTAATCTTGAGAATGTAGATGTTGTTCTAGAGGAGCTAAAGACCCTCAAAATGGCCAATAGACGGAACTATGAAGTGTTTGGTGGTGCTAAGATCCCTGATGGTGTTAATGACTGGATCTCATTTGAGTGTGTTTCCAAGATGAAGGTGATGATTGTTGAGGTGGAGTGGAGGAGAGATTTCAGATTATTGATTGATGACACACTCCTACACCCCGACAATTTCATGATAGGAGCCTCATTAATTCTGGCAGGAATGTACAGCAGTTCTCGCTAAGTTGTTGTTCGAAGCACCAGTTGGAATATGAAAAAAAGTTTTCGTGTGTCACTTTTGCTTTTAAGAAATTTTTTTATTGTCATAACCAAACTTCATATATAATTTTAAAATAAAGCTATTTAAATAATTTTAAAAAACTCTCTCTTAGTTTAAAATCACTCAAACTATATATTTATCTCTATTTCATCCTTATTTCAAACCACTAGCTAACTAATTACTCTTTATGTATATTAAGTGTAAATACAACTACTCTCTTTCTCTTTTTTATCTTTATCTAAAACCTCTCTTTATCTTCTTGTTTCCATCCAACAAAAGATATTCTTATCAGAAACACTTTCTCTTATTATTTTCTAATTCTTATTTGAAATCTCTCTCCCTCTTCTATCGTATTTTTCTTTAATTCAAAAATATTCTTATCTAGAAACTCTCTTCCTTATCTTTTTTGTTTGTTTTTATATGTTGATTATCTATTTCTTTATTAATCCTAAAAATCTTTTCTTCAATCTTTCAATTTTCTCGCACACAACCTGACCTGAATGGGAAATCCAAGTTCTCTCTCACCCGCCCCTACTCTTCCTTCATTGTGATTCATTGGGTTTATTAATTTCTTAGGAATCAATTCCTCATGAATTTCATGTTTGGTTTCAACTAATCTGATGCCATTCTTAATCCATGTTCACAAATCAACTCAATTATTTCAGTATATGCTTTTGTCATGATAATGTTTTTTTATTTTTACAATATTTTAAAACTTAAGGTTCTTAAAAATTCTTGATGGTAATTATAATTCAAAACTTGACATTATTTAATATCTTTTAGCTTGATCAAGTTTATAATTCTGATATACTTGACTAAATTTATAATTTTGGTATACATTGTGAATATTATCATAAAGATCTTAATTTCTTTTTAAAAAAAAGTGTGTACTTGTTAATTCGATTTGTTTTATTCATGGTTATGATTCTTTTGTAGGTTTATTGAATAGGCAAAACATAAAGAAGCTGGAAAGTCATTTGATTTATATATATTTTTGATGTTTTTATCTAATTATTAGTTAAAGATTACAGTGATGCTTAATGGGTAGAAAAATAAGTTTCTTCTTTTTTCTTAATTTACCTTTAGTCATTCAAGGTAACTATTATCTTAAAATTCTAAATTGTATCTAATTAATAATATATTTATGAGTTTCACAAATTCTATATTTTCGCCTCTTACAAAAATAAGTACTATTTTGTACAACTTGGAAATCATGAAAAATTAAGACTTTTAATAAGTATATATATTATTTTATCATAACTCTTTATTTTATATCTCTTTAAAACAAACTATTTAGTCATTAAATTTTAGACAATATATATTAATTTATACTTAACAGTATTGCTTACCAAAGTCTTTTTCTTAAAATGTGCATAAAACATGCTTAGTATTCTATCTTTATTCCAATTTAAATTCTCCTAAGTTTTGTTTTTATTCATTAACTAGTTTTTTGGCATGTGGAACACACATGCACTTAAAATGGACATGCATGATTTTTGTGATTTTAAGAAATTAGTATACCAAGCACGTACAAATGCACATTGAGAAATAATAAAAAATTAATAATAAAATATGACTATATATTGGTGCTAATTAATTAATATTATCAAATAATCATAAATATAAGAAATTTTCACTATAAACACCTACATTGTTTCATAATTAAAAAAAACTCAGCTTCATAATTTTCTTCACTACAGCCTCATTAATGTCAGCATAAATTGATTCTTCACAACTACCACTTCTTTATATATTTTAATTTCCTCTTTAACCCTACCCTATCATCCTCGACGCTACTCTCCCCTCAACCCTGACCCCAACGTAGAATAATTCGCAGATCGACTTTTTACAGATCTCGTTTGTTCGTGCTCGTGATGAGTTTTGTTTGTGTTTGTGCATGATGTTTTTTTAAATCTGGAAAGCATTAGGCATGAACCAATTGTCAGTGAACAGGGATTTGCTGATGCTGGCGATGTTGATATGAGGACTGGGACTCATGATCATAGTTCTCTATGAGGACTGCGACTATGCTCACATACCTTTAATAAAGACTCAAAAATAAGGCATTTTATATGGACTGCGACCATGTCGAGTCCTAATAAAGAGGACTGTGATCATGATCGCAGTCTAGAGATACTCAGAAATATGTACTAATAAAGAGGACTGCAATCATGATGCAGTTCTAAAAAATAAGACATTTTTGTGAGGAGTGTGATTATGGTCGCAGTCCTCAGAAATAATTTTTTTGTGAAGAGCGTGATCATGATCACAGTCCTCTATATACCAATTGTCCGTATTTTCGAAGCGGTCCATTTTTTTTTGAAATGATTACTATAGAGCATTTGTGTAAGTCACCTAGAGAGGGGGTGAATAGGTGACAAGCTAATCTAATGCACATCAATGCGGAATTAAAACTAATTCTGCAAATTAAAAAATATTATGCAAACACACAACGTATACAAAAGAGTGTGGCCGAATTCCCGGTGAAGGACTCTGGACTATCTTAATGGAGCCAACACGATGGTCCCAGAGTGACGATAGAGCTTTTCAGGGAATGGCGTTGGGTAATTTCAGAGTTTCAGGTTGATGGCAAGGACAAAGTGATAGCCTCCCTCCAGAACGACAGCCTCTAGAGTGATGGAGTCTCCAGAGTGGATGATCACTCTGTAACATCTAGTCAGAGGAGCACTACGAAGCTACAGAGTAGAGTTACTCCTTAGAGATGCGAAACGAAAGGGTCTCATTCCATTGACAACCAAATATGGGAAAATCATATGGGTGCACCCAGATATTGTCAATGATGAGCAATGGGAGTCAAAGTCGACCCAAGCTCAAGGGCAAGTCCTGCAACATCATCTCCCTTGCACAAGAATACGACATAACAATGACAACTTCTCTCAGCTGCTCTGGAGAAGAGGAGTTCATTTTAGCAGTACAAGCCGGTACTTCGCAGCTAGTAGGCACTCGATCTGGAAGATAGTACTTATAACAGTATGATCAGATCCCCGACGAGACACAGCAACCAACAACATCTGGGAATGTTGCACCTATCCAGGCTTCGGCACCTACTTTGCCACTGGAGGACAAAGGAAATCATGATTGGGGAGAATCAGTAAACTAGTCAAGGAACCATTTCCATATGACATTGACAGTGGTAATGAGGCGAATTCTCAATCAGAAGAAGATATGCTAGCTACCTTTGCCTTAGAGCCAATTGTAGCATATTTAAATAATCTCGATTGTAATGATTCCACCAAAAATGATGGCGATTGGGTGCTTAATGAAAATGTCACTTACGATTATTCTTTGTATTTTGATGATATGCCTGATTCCGTTGACACAAGCTCCTTACACATGCCTCTGTCTACGTCAATGATGGCATGCATGCAAATAGAGGATAACGAGGGCCTTCGTCATTATGTCTTCCAAGAAAGACCAATCTTTGATCATATTCAGCAGAGTTTACCCAAGGACTTTTATAGTTGTAAACTCTGAAGAAAATCTGGAACCTTAAAATTTTTTCATTATGCACAATCAGCGCATCTTATGACGAGGAAGATGGGATACGAACTATGTGGCGGAGAAGGTTTAAATTTTGGAAAGGGGAGGCACATCCCTTTGCAACCTTTTGCATTGAAAGGAAAGCCGTACAACTACTACAATCAGACACACATGGGATTGGGATACTTCACTCCATCCGCCCAGTCTGAATCAGAGATCGAGGAGTCTCTACCATCACATTCTTCAAATTCATCAAGTTGAGAGTCTGATGCTAGTGTGGGGTTGTCTTCAAAAATCTCTTCGCCAACATGACATCTATCAGTCAGGTGGATTAGGATGAAGACAATGAGCCATTTGATGCTGATCCATAGGCTTAACAGCTTGACCTTTAATAGGAGAAGCGTTTTGAGCAACGCGAACCTCCTACTGAAGACAAAGTGATCCAAGTCGATATGAGTGACCAGGCTAATCCGAAGCTCATCTTTATAAGCGAGAGCCTACCACTGGATGAAAAGCAAAAACCTTATATCTCTTATACAAGAATACATAGACATCTTTGCATGGAGCTATGAAGACATGCCTGGTCTCGACCCTCAGGTGGCCATGCATCATCTCGACCTCGGGTAGCCATGCATCATCTCAACATTAAACCAAACACTAAACCAGTCAAGCAACAAGAACGACAGTTTCATCCCGACATTATGGAAGCGATTGAAATCAAAGTTCACAAACTTATCAAATGTGGCTTCATTTAGAGGAATAACACCTACACTGGGTTGGTAACATTGTACCCGTACTCAAGAAGAACAAAAAGATCAGAGTCTGCATTGACTTTTGTGATCTTAACGCAACATGTCCTAAGGATGAATTTTCGTTGCCCATCACTGACATTATGATTGACAACACATGCAGCTTCGAAAGGATGTCATGGATGTCTTTCATGGTACAATCAAATCAATAACTCAGATGATGAAAAACATTTATCATTCCGAATACCGTTGGGGGTGTGCTATTACACGATGATGCCATTCGGCTTAAAGAACGTCATGCAACCTACCAACGTGTGATGAGCACAATTTTCTAAGATCATGTATAAAAGATGGTGGAATGCTATGTTGACGACATTGCAGTTAAGAGTCACAACAAAAGCAACCACCTTCACGATCTAAGAATAGTGTTTGACAACATGCGGGTTCATCAGCTGAAAATGAACCGACAAACTCATTCTTAGGAGTGTTAAGCGGTAAATTTCTTGGATTCATTGTTACATCCAAAGAATTCACCTGGACCCTGACAAGATCAATGCCATCCAGAACACATGTAGCCTCTGAAGATCCTTAAGAGCTTAGAGGTCTACAAGGCAGGCTTGCTTATATCCAAAAGTTCATTGCAAATCTCTAGGATCAATATCAACCCTTCACAAGGTTAATGAAAAGGGTGTTTCTTTTATCTGGGATGATACTTGTCAGAAAACTTTTGAGGATATCAAAAATACCTCACCATGCCTCCAGTCTTGATAGCTCCCGTGTCAAAAAACCATTCTTACTTTATGTTAGAGCAATGGGTCATTATTTGGGCACCCTGCTTGCGTAAAAAAATGATGAAGTCTTCAAACAAGCCATCTACTGCTTAAGTTGAACTTTGATCGGGGCTAAATGCCCTACAACCTCGTTGAAAAAGAATGCCTAGTTCTTGTCTTCGTTGTCTAGAAGACGTGGCATGATTTGGTCGGCCATACCAGTCATGTCATTTTTAAAGTCAATCCTTTATGAATCCTCATGATAAAACTAGAATCTTTAAACTCTAGATTGGCCAATTGGGTCATATTGTTATTCAATATGACATGACTTTTGTACCCTAGAAAGCAATAAAGGGTCAAGCCCTTGCAAACTTTCTAGCAGCTCACCCGGCTCTAAAAATTTGAAGCTGCATGAAGACATTCCAGATGAGGTCATTGAAGCCAATATGACCTCAGGAAGTTTGGCAAATGTTCTTTGATGACGCGTCAAGGATGGGCCCTAAAGGCAAGATAATTGCCAGAGTGGGGGTGGTGTTTGTCTCACCACTAAAAAAACACCTAGAGGGGGGGTGAATAGGTGTTAGTGCTAATCTAGAAACTAAATGCGCTAAATGCGGAAGCTTAAAACTAATTTTGCAATCACACTTAGTACAACCAACAAGTGTAGCCGAATTCCCCGTGAAGGGCTCTAGACTAACTCCTCTAGATTCCACTAGATATGGGTTGAGGTGCTATATGAAGCTCTTGTTGATTAAGTACAAGTGAGGCACACACACAAGCAAGCCAAGCATATAAGAATGATAAGCAATATGAAATGTATGCAAGGCACAAATGCAAGCAAGTATAATATGAATGAATAATACTTTGCACAAATAAAAAGAGAGAGAGTTAGAGAGACAATGGATCAAACGCAAACACAAAGATATGTTACGAGGTTCGAGCCCCTAGCTCTACTTCCCCGCCTACACCACCGTGTAGGATTTCCAATCCACTATCTCCCACCGAGGGAACCTCCACCGAGGAGGATTTGTTACAACACTAGGAGTACCTAACTCCTCTCTCAATACAAACACCACCTCACACAAGAGGGGTAGGCCCTTAGCCAAACAACAACCAATCCACCTCACACTTGAGGAATACAAACCAACAACCAACTCCACCTCACCAAGAGGGAGAAAACACCAATCTCCACCTCTACTAAAGAGGGAGCAAACCAATCACCTCAAATCCACAACCTCAACCTTTACCAAAGAGGGAGCAACCAAATAATGAGGGTTTACAATAGGTGGTCTCTTTCAACCACAAACAATCTCTCCTTTTCCACAAACAAAAAGATCCTAAATAGATTAGGATAGAAGATAGCTCAAGTGTGGAAAACAAGTGTTTTGATCAAAGAAAACTCTTGGGAAAATACCAAATAGATATGGAAATGGAGAACAATAAACTAGTTTCCCAAAAACCTATTTTCTTTGAAAATAACAAAACACTTAAAAAACAAATAAATGAATCTTTTTGCTCTTTAAACTCTTTTAAAAACTTCTTTTAAAACCAGAGAGTGGGAAAAATTAGCTCAGAAAATCTTCGTTAAAATAATGAAGAGATGGGGTATTTATAGCCCCAACAGAAAATTAGCCGTTAGGCTGATCTGTCAGCCTGACAGGCTGGCGGTCGACCGGTCGGTCGACCGCCAACGGTCAAAAATATGACCGTTGGAGCATCCCGGTCGACCGCCCAGATACAGAGAGCAACGCTCTCTGGTCCAGTCGACCGACCGGTCGACCGGCCCTGTGTCTGCCAGACGTGCACAAGGCTGTGCACGTCGGTCGACCGTAACGGTCGACCGGCCCTTGGTTCGGTTGATCGTGCGGTCGACCGACCTGGCCTGTCAGCCACAGTCTGGGTCAGAAACTGGGTCAAAAATAATATATAAAAATTCTTTTATCTCTTCTAAAAATTCCATAAAACTTGTTTTAACATTTTATACTGAAATACAAACTTGTGATAAAAATCTCAAGACAAATATTAAACATTTGAACTCTTTTTGATGTCTTGAA
Source organism: Agave tequilana (assembly GCA_038442645.1). NCBI lineage: Eukaryota > Viridiplantae > Streptophyta > Magnoliopsida > Asparagales > Asparagaceae > Agave > Agave tequilana. Next base: position 67,595 of record JAVJIF010030432.1, read on the forward strand.
AATTTTACCAAAAACCATAACTGTATTTTATCAAACTTGATTTTTCCATACATGAATAGGATAGTCAAAATAAGTTTGTTTAAAAGTTAAGCATGCATGTATAGAAAGAATCTACTATATATAAACCATGTAAACTTGTTTTGATCTATTATTCATGAAAACACATATCGGTTAAATCAAAAACCGAAAACCATAAAACGTGAAACGTGTGTGTTGTGCACTTGAGCATATCAACTATACTAAACTTTACAACATGGATCTAAACACACTAAACTATGGATACCTAAGTCTTCTTGACGATCTTCATCTTCAAGGCGACTCGATCCACAAACACCGTGATCCATGAGCTATGCAAGGTATGATCTTGATGCTTGGGCCCTGGATTCACCATGAAAAGCTTCTAAACTCCTTTGTTGAAGCTAATCACCAACTAATATCTTGTTTAATGATCTGAGACTAAAAACACAAGATTATTAGTAAACATAACTACATGAGTTAATCATCATCAAAACTAGAGTGGAAGGCCTCCGGGCCAACAACCACACAGCCATGTTCTCCCTCGCATTTTCTCATTTACAGAACTCTGTTCTAATAATGTAGCCGAGTACAATGCCTTGCTCATTAGCCTCTAGCTTGCTCAATAAATGGGGGTACAATACCTTGAAGCCTATGTTGACTCCAAATTGATTGCTAATCAAATCAAGGGATGAGGTTCATCATGAAGACCTGATATCTTATCACCATGCGGCCATTAAGTTGGCTAACACATTTGAAGGCTTCTATATCAGCCATGTGTTTCGTCTCTACAACGCGAGGGCAGATGCTTTAGCTGTGCTTGCGGCTACATTGACTTTACCAGTCGACATCAGTTACTGTCTCATGGTTGTTACCCGTCATCTCTTCTGTACGAAGTACAATTTAGAGGTCAGTGAAGTTCATACAGCCTCAGCAAACTTTGAATCTAGAGATTGGCAATTCTTTGTCATCAATTATGCCTTGCACAACATATTACCTGATGACTCCAAGGAGGCAACCTCTAGTCAACAAAGATCTCCTCATTTTTACTATGATTTAGTGGTAAAGATACTCTACCCCCACTCATCTGATAACATACTTCTCTGTTTCCTATCTAGTGCAACATCATGAAAAGTGCTAAAAGAAGCTCATTATGGCATATGTGGCGCCCATCAGTCAGGCCCGAAGCTCAAGGACCGACTGCACATGCTTAGCTATTATTGGCCGATGATGATTGCAGATGCAGTGCAATATGAAAAACTATGTAAAGCTTGTTAAATCCATGTGGATTTCATACACCAACCCCTGGAGTTGCTCCACCCCACAATTGCTTCATGGTTTGAGGCATGGGGAATTGATGTTATAAGATTCATCATTCCTCAATCAACTAAAGGTCATCTGTTCATTCTTGCTATAATTGATTACTTCTCAAAATGGATAGAAGTCATACCGCTCACTGAAGTTAAAAACATTACATGTTTAATTTAATAAAACACTATGTCATCCACCAATTTGGTATTCCAAGAGGATTGTCCATGACAATGGTCCCCAATTTGTAAGCCAATCATTCTTTTTGTTCTGTGACAAGTACCGCATACAGAATGTGGCTTCAACTGTATACAATCCCGCTGCTAACAGGTTGGCAGAGACGTTAAACAAGACAATTATCAAGCCCCACTTCGTCTTTTCAAGCAAACGTGACTGGAATGAAAAGCTCAATGAACGTTTTTGGGCCTACGAACAACGGTCCAAACTCCTACAGGCAGTACACCTTTTTTTGTAGTCTATGGGTATGAAATCATACCCCTTGAGATACAAATACCGTCACTTTGTGTTACCTTGGCAACTAAGATGACAGATGGAGACAAAGATTAGCTACATATCTAAGAGCTTGAAGCGTAGGATGAGAAGCGATTGCAAGTTCAGCAGCACATCGAACTATATCAAGCTCGAATCTCGAAGGCCTTCAACAAAAAGGTCAAAGACAGAGTGTTCCAGAAAGAAGGCTTGGTCTTTGCTGTTGGGCAACCCATGGTCATGACGCATAAGACCAAAGGCAAATTTCAACCCAAATGGGAATGAGCTTTTGTAATAGAGACAATCTACTCAAATGAAGCTTATCGCTTCGCAAATCCAAATAGCGACACGCACATGATGCCGATCAATGGAAATTTTTTGAAATAGTACTATCCATAATCACGTTAATTTAAATCTCTGATCAAATAAGTACTTTGATTTATCAGTTGGATTAGATTTTGGGATCCAAGATGTTAGATAGAGCGCCAAAGAAGAGTGCCCTCAAAAGGATTGCATCACAGCTTACCGACATCAAGCCAGAAGAATGAGGAAAGACCACGATACATGATGTCAATATTGAAAAAATGATGAAGCTGAAAATCTACTTTCAATTTGGAAGAATAGGTCATATTTTGAAGTCAAGTATGCTTAACCAACAAGTTTTAGGCACTCCTTTCCTTGATCATTCCTTTAAATCCAAAATGATGGCTTTGCCTGCCTGATTTTTTCATATGTAATAATGGCATGTCTCCAACCACTTCTTCCCCTTTTCGGTGGATTGTAGCTTGGCTTCCCGGCTATTTCGCCCAAAGATCAAATAGTTCCTGAAGTTCATTTTCTACAAACTGATTGAACGAGTTTATCTAATGACTTATCAAGCTATAAGTTGATTGAACGAGTTCATCTGATGACTTATCTAGCCAAAATCATTGAAGAAGCCTTGTGATGCATCTTTGCAGTACCTTTCCAGTGGTTCCACATCCATATCAAGGTTTGGTGATCAGTTGAAGGCTAGGGAATGCTAATTTCCCTATAAATTCCCTGCAGAGTTTATATATTCCTCTCATTCTCCAGCAAGGTCTTTGATCATTATGTTAATGATTACCTCTGACAAATCTTTCAAAATATCTCAGGGAACGATGATTTCTCTATGAAATCCCCACAGATTAGCTAATGTCATGTTAATGATTATCTCTGACAACTCCTTACAAATTTTCCTCAGAGTCTATAATTATTTGTTCACTCCTCAGTGAATCTTTTTCAGTCCCCAGTGGACTCTCTTAGTTGTCATGTTAATAATTACCTTTGGCAACCCTTTCAAAACTCCACAAGGAATGATAAATTCCCCCATGGAGCTTATATTTTATTCTCCCAGCAGAATTACCCTTTGTGCTGTCATGTCTGGTTCGCCACCTTTGAACAGCATAGGCTTTGAGTCTGGTGACTCTAGTCGGTTATGTCCAGCTCATTACCTTTGAAATGACAGGTACACAGATTTCACCCTCTAGTCCAGTAAGGACTCTTTTTTTATCGTTATGTCTAGTTCGTCATTTCTGAACGGTAAGGCTCTGTGTCTGGCAACTCCTAATCTGTTATGTCTAGTATATCAACTCTGAACCGACAGGTGCCCAGATTTCATCTTCCAGTCTAGTAAGGGCTTCTTTTTGCCATCATGTCTAGTTTACCACCTCTGAATGATAGGGCTCTAAGTCTGGTGACTCCTAGTCAGTTATGTCTAGTTAATCACCTCTGAACAACAATCTAGTAAGGACTCCCTTTTTGTTATCATGTCCAGTTCGTCACCTCTGAACAACAAAGGCTCTAAATTCGGTAACTCCTAGTCGGTTATGTCCAGTTAATTACTACTGAACAAACAGGTGCCCGAATTTTATCCTCTTTAGTCCAGTAGGGACTTCTTTTGCTATTATGTCCATATTATCTCTCAACAATGAATTCTCTTTCTAGTGATTCCTAATCTGTCATGTCCATATTAACTTTGAACAGACGGATCCTAGATTCAATTTACCCCTCCTATCCCCAGTGGATTTACTTTTCACCTATCAAGATAATATCTAACTCTTGATAATCTATCTTCTTACTAATTCTATCATGTGTTCAACCTCGATTTACTTATACTCCACTCTTTTTAGAGTTTGCCTTATGGAGTCATACCTCCATATTCAGTTCCTTCGAGAACTAACACACAAGTTTTTTGCGATAGTAGGTTTAAATTACCGATGAGCAATAAGAGAATAAATGAAGAAAAGGAATGTATCAGACAACTTATTAGTCAAAAGAAAATCTTTATTGATAAAAAAAAATGATACAATGGCAGATACATTAAGCTTGTCTCTCGACAAATGACCGAAGTTTAGCTTCAAGAGTAGACAACTTATTTCTTTTATTCTCCTCATCCCTAATGATGGTCTGCTACTTTAAACCCTCCATGCCAACATTAACTACCTCAGCCAAACGGGCCCGAACTGCCTCCAACGTGTTTCCCTTCCTCACTTTCAACTCTTGGATACGAATGCTCTAGTAGTAAGCTGCTCAACTTGCAGCCTCAGTACGCTGCATCAACTTAGCTTTAGATATTAAGGCTTGTGCCTTAACAATCATCTAATGGCCTTTCTCCACATCATCGTTCGCGAAAGCTAGCATCTGATTTGACAATTCAATCTCCTCAGCAACATTCTGCTCTTCGAACTTTAAGAGATAGAGTTCTTTGAACACCACATCAACTTCACTTGTCACCTCTACATGAGTTTGTTGCATCTGTGTAGAGAGGTGATCAAGTTCCTTCTCAATCAGCTGAGCAAGGTCAGATTGACTTAAGTGACGCCACTCGCCTACGTCCTTCTCGAAATTTTCAATCAGTTTTCAATCAGACTGTCAGAGGGTCTCATCTTGATGGAAAAGAGGTGGTGGTTGTTCTGCTTAAACTCCTGGCAGGAAGAGTATTATGAGAGGAATAACTTGGTGAGATCCTTGAAGTTACAGATTGATCATGGCAGAAGAGAGTAGAACTAATTGGAAGCTACTTCCTTCAAACTAGAGGGGAAGATCCAGCACAAGATGGAGTCACTCTGAGCATAGATCACCATCTTGTCCTAATATTGGCAGAGATGCTAGATCAGATCGTTTTGATCGGAATAGCAGTCAAAAGTTGGAATCATGAACTTCTTCAAACACTTCACGTTCCAATATGCCCTTAGAAAAGGGGGAGTGGGATGCATCGGTGGTGATGGCTTTATGTCTACCGTAGTGTGCACTCTTGCCTCCTGGCTCTCTTTTGTATAAGCTTGTTAAAATCTTGGACGCAGAGGAACTTCTCGATCTTCCTCCAAGTATGATCGTGCTGATCCCTCGTGCGAGGATGAAATGAACTCGACCCACCGTCAGATCATTCTGATAGAGTAAGGGAGTCTGACTTGCATCGCCTCTGGCTCTAGGTGTGCTCGCTGGCTTGGGCCTCCGTAGCAGTGGGCCCTTCTGGCGATGGAGGTAGCCCTTGGATGTTTTGGAGAGCTATGATCTGGGCGATGAGTTAGTCATTTAGATTCTTCAACTCCTCTTATTCGCGAGCCATGTTATCTCGATCGAGCATCACTTGCTTTCGCTCGCGGTCGAATAGAGCCCCTGCTTTACCATCTCCTCCTTCCTGTTAGCGAACATTTAGAGGAGTTGGCCTTCGTACATCGATAACAAGTGGGTGTCTCTAGCTACCCCCCTGTGAAGGTGTAAAGACAGACTCTTTTGTGATAGGGCTGAGGCTGAGGTCGCTTCAGGAAATGATGTCATAGTGATGGCAATGATTTACCTTTGGAGGTGACCCTGTTGCCGGTGGTCAGCTGCTTTTTCGAGGCTATGACTTTTCTAGAGGATTTTTTTAGGAAGGATTTGGTAGTAAAGAATTTGAGTATTAGGACTCAGATCTCAATGAAAGCACTAGTTTGTGGTGAAGATTTTTCGCCACGAGCGATCGGACGTTCGATCAACACCATAAGCGAGCTTATGGAGTGAGGGGTGTTTATGAAATAAGATAATGCTCAACACAAAAAGGAGAGATACATAATTTTTACGTGAAAACCTTAATTGGGAAAATCATAGGAGGAGGAGGAGAATCACTAATTCACAGATTAGAGGAAATAAACCCAGTAATTGGGAAAAATCCTCGAGTAGGGAGGAGGAAGTGAGGAATCACTATAATTCATAGAGTTAGAGGATGTATCTCATAAAAATTTGCTCATTTGCATCTACAGTCTCAATGTTGGGCTTAACTGAAAGAAAAGAAGATCCTCGAGTTCCCACCCACTTCTTATTGGAAGAGATGCTTGATTGATCTCTGTGCTTGGGAGCAAATGGTACAGGAGTGATCCTCATAACCGCATGATTTGCACAGTTGATTGGTTGTAATGGCCGTGATTCTGGCGCTTGATTGTTCGGATTGCATGCAGAAAAATCCACCTCTGTCCATAACTTCACTCCTAGAGGGTGTTACACGTAATGAATATGGGGGAAGATTTGGTTGTGTAACTGTCGAAGGAGATCACGGATGATCTATTATCGTGGTTGCCTTGTGTGGAGCTGAAATCTTCAGAATGGAGGGAGCTCTGAGATGACTTGGACCATCGAAGCAACTGGGATGGAAGTATCCTTGGGATGAAGGGTGACTTCAGTGTGAACAAAACTGGCTCCAAGAGGATGTGGAGTGACAGAGTCTCTTGGTTGCTTGGACACGTAGTGTCATCCTCTGAGGGTCAATTTTTGACCACTATAGTATTATTGTGTTTACTATTTTCATCTTGTTAGTAATTTTGTCATGAGTAGCTAAATAGTTTTCAAGCATCCAGGAAGATGAACCTAGATTAAATATTATGTAATCAATCAAGATCTCTCTTTTAAGGTTTAAATTAGACATCAAATCATTTAGATCTAGTAGTAATTAGTTTCAAGAATTGATTATAAATTCCATAGGTTGTTTTATTTAGAATTAATAATTCATGCTTATACCTTTCTTGTTTTCCTAGTTTTAATTCATATAATTATTGAAAATCTTTGATGGGTTATGTAATTCATGCTTAGAAAATCCACTCCCTTCTGCCCCGAGGATGTAAGCAATTTGTCGAATCTTGTTAAATTGGTTATTCTCACTATCTCTCTTTGGTTTGTGTTCGTGCCATATTTGTTCGTGATTGACCTGACATTGTTGTTACACTGATCTTAGTGATTGGCAAATCGTTTGAATTTCTCCTAAGGGGCAAAATCGATACCTTGCTTTGTTTGTAGATTTGATGAAGTCATCTTTGGCAAACTACTTCACTTTAAGGAGTCGAACCTAGAGAGTCCTAGGTTTGTTGATAATTCTCCACCTAATTTTCAAAAAAATACTTTCATTTGCTTCCTTCGCATGCCTGAATCCCACTGCCTTAGGTTTTTTGAGATAGTCCCAGCTTCTAAGGAACTGTGTCTTCTCCCTGGGCTCTCCTCAAAAGTTCCTCATAATGCCTTCTATTTCTTTGCAAGTTATCTTCACGAGGAGCCCAACACCTGTTTGAAAAAGGGGATTGTTGCAAGTGAGGATTTGATGAGAACTTCTCTACCCGTATGTGACAGGAATGACTTTAACCTTAAAGTTTGCCACGCATCTCCTTAAGTAAGTACTTATGACCTGCTAGTGCTCTGCGCATGGCAAATAAAGGGGCATTCAGGTAGTGCTCTTCCTTATTCATAAACTGAATACGAAGAGCACTTGCAAGTTTTCCTTCACATTACCCGAGATATTATTAGTGAATAAAATGGAACACTTTGGATATTTGATCACTTGGCTCGACCAGTTGAAGAATATGCCAAGGATTTGTTTGGTAGTTTCAACCTTGAAACCCCTTTTATTCTCTGCTTCATAGAGTAGGGGAGATAAGACCTCCATGCAAATGAAAAAGGTAAAAGAAAAAATTGGCGGTATTTACAAGAAGGGTCCCAAAAGATTTACAATGAATACCAGAAAAATTTGAATGGTTTCCCCCATGTACACTGGGTCGCAAAGACTCAGTTCAAAAGTCTTGTGTGACTCTGACTCCGTGGTGTAGAATGGTTTCAATCTTTGACCATTGACTTTAAAAATGTTACCATTCTTGGGATCAGAGATTTCAATAGCACCATGAGGGAAAACTATATGCACAAGATAAGGTTCTGACCATCTGGTCTTTAGTTTACCAGGAAAGAGGTGCTGGAATTGTATAACAAAATCTTTTGTCCGGGGATAAAATTTTTCTGATTTATGGACCGGTCATGGAAGAGTTTCGTTCTGTATTTAGAAATCTGAGCATTATCTTAAGCTTCATTTCGTATTTCTTCAAGCTCAGAAATCTACAATTTTTTTAAGTGACCAGCTTTCTTCAAGTCAAAATTCAATTGTTTAATCGCCCACAAGCACAGTGCTCAAGCTCCACGGGCAAATGGCATAATTTTCCAAATATAACTCGATATGGAGACATTCCTAGGACAGTTTTGTAGGCAGTCCGATAAGCCCATAGAGCATCAACAAGTTTGATGGACCAGTCCTTATGATTCTGTCCTACGGTCTTCTCCAATATGAGTTTAATTTGTCTATTTGTTACCTCCACTTGTCCATTTGTTTGAGGATGGTAAGCCATGGATAATTTGTGAGAAATTAAGTACTTCCACATTATGACTTCAAAAGCCCGATTGCAGAAATTACTCCCTTTATCGCTTATTATTGCATGGAGAGCTCCGAAGCATGAAATGATATTTCTCTTAAAAACTTGATGACAACACGGTTGTCATTCGTCCAAGTTGGAACAGCTTCAGCCCACTTAGAAGTATAATTTATAGCTATCAAATGAATTTGTTGTCATAGGACGTCGGAAAGGGTTCCATGAAGTCAATGTCCCACAAGTTAAAAATATCTACTTCCAGGATTAATGTAAGGGGCATCATGTCTTTGCGAGTGATTCGACCCATCATCTGACATTTTGCACAGAGTTTGAAAAGTGTAAGAGTCCTTGAAGAGAGTAGGCCAGTAAAAACCACTCTAAGAACTTTCTCGGCCGTCTTTCATGGACCAAAGTGTCCCCCGCAAGCAAACTCATGACATAATGTCAATATGTTGTGATGTTCATCCTCAGAAAGACACCTTCTAATGATCTGCTCAGGGCAATACTTGAATAGATATAGTTCATCCCAAAAGAAGAATCGTATCTGTGTTAAAAAGTGGTGCTTGTCCTGATTTGATCAATTCAAAGGTGTTTGCCCAGTTGCAAGGTAATTTGTAATATCCACATACTAGGGATCTTTACACATCATGAAGATGTGTTCGTCAGGAAATCTTTGTTGATTAGTATTATTTCTACTGGTACATTTGGAATCCTTGAAAGGTGATCAACTACCATATTCTCTACGCCCTTTTTATCCTTCATTTCTCGGTTAAATTCTCGCAAAAGAAGTATCCAACGAATAAGCCTAGATTTTGCATCCTTCTTTTACATCAAATACCTAAGGGTGGAATATTAGCTGAAAATCGTTGTCTTCGACCCTAGCAGGTACTGGCGAAATTTCTCCAACGCAAACATAACTTCTAAAAATTTCTTTTCAGTTATTGTGTAATTAAGTTGGGCCTCGTTAAGTGTCCTACTAGCATAATAAATCACATGTTGCCTGTTATCAATACGATGTCCTAGAACAGCGCCTATGGCATAATCAGAGGCGTCACACATGATTTCGAAGGGTCTAGTCCATTCAGGTGCTGATATTATTGGTGCTGAGACAAGTTTTTGTGTTAGCTCTTCCCAAACTTGTAGACATCCCTCATCAAAATAAAAAGGCACATCTTTTCCTAAAAGATTAGTTAAAGGTGTAGCAATTTTGTAAACTCTTTAATAAACCTTTTGTAAAAGCCAGCATGCCCTAGAAAAGATCTAATGTCTTTTAAGCATTTAGGTTCAGGGAGCTTTGCTATCACCTCCACTTTAGATTTGTCAACTTCAATTCCTCTACTTGAAATCTCATGCCCAAGGAAAATTCCTTGCTTGACCATGAAGTGACACTTTTCCCAGTTAAGTGTCAAGTTCTTCTCCATGCATCTTTGTAAAAACAACTTCAGATGATGCAGGGATTGGTCAAAGGAATCACTGTATATCGAAAAATCATCCATAAAAATTTTCAGAAATCTTTCTACCATGTCTGAAAAAAGACTAAGCATGCAACGTTGGAACGTTGCAGGAGCATTGCATAAACAAAAGGACATTCGTCGGTATGCAAACGTTCCAAATGGACATGTGAGCATGCAACGTTGGAACGTTGCAGGAGCATTGCATAAACCAAAGGGCATTCGTCGGTATGCAAACGTTCCAAATGGACATGTGAAAGTTATCTTTTCTTGGCCCTCAGGAGCAATTGGGATTTGATTGTATCCTGAATATTTATCCAGGAAATAATAATATTTGTATCCTACCAATCTCTCGAGTATCAGATCAATGAAAGGAAGAAGGAAGTGGTCTTTACATGTGGCAGCGTTTAGTTTGCGATAATCAATACAAGGTCGTATCTTCGTTGGAAGATAAGTCTGTACTAATTCTTTCTTGTCATTCTCTACCACAGTAAAACCTACTTTCTTGGGCACAGAATGAACTGGACTAACCCACTGGCTATTAGATATGGGATAAACGATCCCATTGTCTAGCAATTTCACGATTTCAATACGGACAATCTCTTGCATAATTGGGTTTAGTCGACGCTGTGGATCACGTTTTGGTTTGGCCTCTTCTGTCAGTTGAATCCTATGTTGTGCTATAGATAGGCAGATCCCCTTTATATCTGTCATGGTCTAATGGTTGCTAAAAGAAACAACAATCAAAGAGTTTAAGAATTTACCGTGTAGCTTGTGGCTAACGGGTCGTGTCCACGAGGAGGAATGCAATGGAAGCTTTTCGGTGAATCGGTTAAAAACAAAGAATTGTGCTTGTTTTTTATGAAAAAGAGAATGAAAAGAAAGAGATGATTAAATGAGAAATTGTAACTTTAGAAAAGGTTTTGGAGAAGGTGATTTAAAAAGTCCGAAGATTGTTTTGTTGACTATAATAATAAGCAAATCTGGGCTCACTATCTCACTACTCAATTGTTCATTCTTCTATTAAAATCTTAAGTGCCTCAAAGTGATCATAGGCAAAACTTAAAGTTAATTTTTAGAAAGTTTGAAGTAAAGCACATAAGATGGTTGGAAGAGTTTAGTCTTTTCTTCGAGAAAACGTTTAGAGTTGAATATTAAATCATCAAGCGCGAAGAAGCAAGAATGAAGTAAAAATAATTCAAGAGACGTTCATGAAAGAAGTGAGAGTTAAACAATCCAAACTCATCCTCATGTGCCTTCAAGAACACTTTCAAAAAGAAAGGCTTTAAGTAAGGCATACAAATGATTCATTGGGTCTTTTTCTTTTAAAAACAGAAGAGAAGAAGAACAAGAGAAAGTTACAATAGCGAGCCAAGAAAACCGTTTTAGTTGCCCATGGAAAATGAAGAAGAAAGCATAGAAATAATGCAAATCATACCGTATTACAAGTGGAAGAAACGCGGCTCGACTCTTGTATTGATGTCACTTCAATCTTCAAGTACAAGCACTCAATTCCTCTCTCTCACAAGTATTGATACTGGACTACAAATTGAAAAACAAGATTACAACTTTTGCACTATCTAACAAGAGCCTAAATTCCTAGAAAATAAACACAAATTCTAATCCTAGTCTTCGCCCCTTTTTGCTTTGCTAAAACTTGTATTTATAGGGAAAAACCAAAAGGGGAGGATCCCGGGAAGAGTGGGGGAGCAAACGCTCCCCCAACAGAGTCCAACAAGCCACGGAAACACGGCTAGGGCCGCGTTTCCACGGCCCTGGTGTGGCCAGGTGGCCACACCCAAAAGGGGGGATCTCCTGGTTTTGTGATTTGCCTGTATCTTCTGCTGGTTTTCTTATTTCTGCTCCAAATGTTGACGAAACAGCCTTTGATTGTGTGGTTTCAACCGCTTGATTCAGGGAGGATTCTTCTCAATCTCTTGATATGCCAAGATTTGCCCTGATTCCTTCATTTTGAATTTATTCTGAATTAAATCAGAATTTGGTGGGCTTTTGGGCTTGTTTCTCCTTTCTTTCTTTTAGCACTTGGGCCTACATTTAACAAAGAAAAAGAAGACTTATTAATAGGATTTATTAGCTAAAAAGTATGGTAAGGTGACAATGTAAATACAACATATGTGACTAATCACACCCCCACACTTATCTTTTGCTCGCCCTCGAGTAAAACATCAGACTAATTCTAATCAATTATTGGACCACTTTTGCAGGTCACTCGATTGCACTGAGCATGTGCAACAAGCTGTTAAACCTCTAGGTTACCCCTAGAGGACGAATTTTGTCTCGTGAGGGTTTTCAGTGGATTGCACCCACAAAATCCATGAAGGAAGAGAAAAAGGTTAGTATTTTCGAAAAGCTTTTTTTTTTTAAAGGAGAAAATATTTGAAGTATATTTGTGAGAGTTTAAGTAATCTATAAGTTATAGGAATATCAAATTTTTCATTCTTAAACTTAGTCTCTATTCAACAACATGTCATTAATCAAAGTAACGAGTCAAATTATTTTTCTCATCTAGTTTATTAATTTACCCTGAGTCGTATGCACCATCGTGACTGTGAAGTTGACTAAGGGTTCTTTAACATTAACTCCTATGCCTTATTTATTTTAGGTGGAATTTATTCCTCAATTTATTAGGCTTTCTAATCTGCCCATGTAACGAGCCTTCAGTCGGTGACACCCAAACCGGACAGTTTTAGGGCACAAGGTGAGAAAATACCCCTAAGGACTTAAACACTCGAGCAGATAAGGCCACGAAATCAAGGTTTTTATTTATAAGATGTACCCCTTTTAGGCGTGAATATTTATGCTTCATGAGGCATAAATACCCAGCTTAATCAGAAGATTTATATACACATTTTTTTTCCAAACTTATCTAGTTATCTTTTATATAAATACTAAGTCTTGCTTAGGCCAAAGCACCTAGCTAATCAATAATTAGACTTATTTTTTTTCTTTTTCATAATATATTTTTTATAAGGCATAAGAGTCTCTGTTTTTAAACCTTAAGTGTGTAAGTGTATTTAGTGTGCATATGTCATCAAGGTAAATATCAAGACTAAATTACTTTCACAAATTTTCTTCCTGACCCTAAAAATCAAACAAGTTATCTTATTTTGACCAAGTGTAAGAAATCCTAATTATGATTCTCCTATTCCTTAAAATTGACTTAATTTCTTACAAAAAATATATCAAAATATTGTTCTACCCCTTTCAAAAAGTTTTATATATATATATATTTTTCTTTTTTTTTTTTTATATCAGTCATGTTAGAACCCTCCCCCACACTTATCTCATGCATTGTCCCCAATGTATGAAAGAAATGTATAAATACATGAAATAAAATGGAAAGGAGGAAAGTTACCGATACACTGGGTCAAAAAGACCCATTGCCGTTTCATTTACCAGCACCGATGCCAAGAAAGGTTTAAGGCGTTGACCATTTACCTTAAAGTCATTTCCATTCTTGGTGTCACTGATCTCAACTGCACCATGTGGAAACACGGTTTTTATAATGAATGGCCCAGTCCATCTTGATTTCAATTTTTCTAGAAAAAGATGAAGCCTAGAATTATAGAGTAAGACTTTTTGTCCAGGGATAAAGGTTTTTCTTATGATGTGCTTGTCATGGAAAATCTTGACTCTATCTTTAGTGATCCTAGCATTTTCATAGGCCTCATTTCTCAATTCTTCTAATTCAGAAATTTGTAATTTCCGAAGGTCACCGGCCTTAGTCAAGTCAAAATTTAGCTGCTTGATTGCCCATAAGGCTCGGTGCTCTAACTCAACGGGCAAGTGACAAGGTTTGCCATAGACTAACTTATAAGGAGACATTCCTAGAATCATCCTGAAAGCGGTCATGTAGGCCCATAGAGCATCTACAAGTTTGATGGACCAATCTTTCCGGTTTTGGTTCAAAGTTTTCTCCAAGATAAGCTTGACTTGTCTATTGGAAACCTCAACATGCCCACTGGTTTGAGGATGATAAGGTGTGGATAACTTGTGAGTTATGGCATACTTTCGCATAAGAGCTTCAAAAGATCTATTGCAAAAGTGAGTGCCATTATCACTGATGATAGCACGAGGGGTTCCGAAGCGTGAAAAAATGTTCTCTTTCAAAAACTTTATGACAACTTTGTTATCATTAGTTTTACAAGGAATGGCTTCTACCCACTTGGACACATAATCCACAGCAACCAATATGTATTGGTTCCCAAATAAATTAGGAAATGGACCCATAAAGTCGATGCCCCAAACATCAAAGAGTTCTATTTCTAGAATTGGGTTGAGGGGCAGCATATTTCGGTTTGAAATCCTTCCTATCATTTGGCATCTAGGGCACGTCTTGCAAAATTCATAAGCATCCTTGAACAAAGTGGGCCAATAAAACCCACTTTGTAGCACTTTTTCAGTAGTCATGCGGGGACCAAAGTGTCCACCGCATGCAAGTTCGTGACAAAAGGATAAAACACTCTTAACCTCCTCATCGGGAATGCATCTCCTAATAGTTTGGTCAGAACAGTACTTGAAAAGATACGGTTTCTCCCAAAAGAAATACCGGACTTGGGATAAGAACCGGTATACATTATTTTTGGACCAATGAGACGAAGTTTGGTTTGTGACTAAGTAATTCACTATATCAGCAAACCAAGGTTCCCTAGAGATAGCTAAGAGATATTCATTAGGAAAATCCTCATTGATGGGTAATTCGTTGCATGGAGAATTAGGGATCCGTGAGAAATGGTCAGCAACGACTTTTTCTACGCCTTTCTTATCTCGAATCTCAAGATCGAATTCTTGAAGAAGGAGGATCCAACGAATGAGTCAGGCCTTGGCATCCTTCTTCATCATGAGGTACCTAAGCGCAGAATGATCGGTGAAAATGGTGGTTTTGGACCCTACTAGGTAGGGACAAAACTTCTCTAAGGCAAAAACTACTGCCAAGAATTCCTTCTCAGTGGTAGTGTAGTTCAATTGAGCATCGTTGAGAGTCCTACTAGAGTAGTAGATCACATGCTGCTTATTATCAATGCGTTATCCTAGGACAGCGCCTATGGCAAAATTGGAAGCATCGCACATGATCTCGAACGGCTTAGACCAATCCGGTGCAGATATGATTGGTGCAGAAATAAGCTCACTCTTAAGCTTCTCCCAAGAATTCATGCATTCAGTATCGAAAGTGAAGGACACGTCCTTAGCTAACAGATTAGTCAAGGGTCTAGCAATTTTGCTAAAATCCTTGATAAATCTTCGGTAAAAATTAGCGTGTCCTAAGAAGGATCTAATGTCCTTAATGCATTTGGGCATGGGAAGCTTAGCAATAACCTTGATTTTGGCTCTATCAACTTCAATTCCTTTCTTGGAGATTTCATGACCCAAGACAATTTCATGTTTTACCATGAGGTGGCATTTCTCCCAGTTCAGTGTCAGATTTTTCTCAGCACAACGTTGGAGGACATTGAGTGAATGAATCTCCGTAGATGGAAAAATCATCCATGAAGATCTCTAAGAATCGCTCTACCATATCAGAGAAAAGACTCAACATGCAACGCTGAAACGTTGCTGGGGCATTGCATAAGCCGAAAGGCATTCGACGATAAGCAAATGTCCCAAATGGACATGTGAATGTAGTCTTTTCTTGGTCCTCAGGAGCAATAGGGATCTGATTATACCCCGAGTAACTGTCCAAGAAACAGTAATACTCATGACCCGCCAATCGTTCAAGCATTTGATCAATGAAGGGAAGTGAAAAATGGTCCTTACGAGTTGCAGCGTTGAGCTTCCTATAGTCGATGCAAACTCGGATCTTCATGGGAAGTCGAGTTTGAACCAACTCTTTGTTCTCGTTTTTCACTACGGTGAAACCAGATTTCTTTGGAACCCGTGGACAGGACTGACCCATTGGCTATCAGAGATGGGATAAATTATCCCATTGTCTAAGAGTTTTATGATTTCAGCATGAACAGCCTCTTGCATTATAGGGTTTAACCTACGCTGCGGGTCTCTTTTAGGGGTGGCATTTTCATTGAGATGAATGCGATGTTGAACGATGGTTGGACTTAATCCCTTAATATCAGTCATAGTCCACCCAATGGCTTCCCTATGTTTTCTTAGAATTGCTTTTAGATCTTCTTCTTCCCTGTCATTTAAATGGGAGGCAATGATGACAGGAAAGGTCTCTTGTTCGCCTAGATAGACGTACTTGAGATGCGCAGGTAAGGCTTTAAATTCTAAGGAGGAGGAAGGCTCACTGGAAGGACTAGTCAAATCTGTTGGCTCCATTATTGGTGAAATTGGGCTCGAGGCCCAATTCACAGCAGAATCTACAACCTGATCAAGATTAAAGTCGTCAGACTCTAACCCGAAGTCACACTCTGTTTCTAATTCCAATTCTTCCCCATGTTCACTTGTCAAGTTCTCAATTAGGTTGACTTCAAATGTTTGGTCCTCAATATCGTGGGGTTATTTTCCTAGATTGAAGACATTGACTTCTCTAGTCATGTCCCCAAAGGTTAACCTCATGGATCCATTCCTACAATTGATGATGGCATTAGCAGTAGTAAGGAATGGTCACCCTAGGATAACAGGAGTTTGAGCCCTATGATTGGAGTTGGACACAGGTTGTGTCTCTAGAACTATGAAATCGACAGGGTAAATGAACTCTCCTACCCGGATCAGGACATCATTAATCTCCCCTTTTGGAACTTTAACAGAACGGTGAGCCAGTTGGATGATGACTCGAGTCGGACTAAGATCGCCCAACCCGAGTTGTTGATAAACTGAGAATGGAAGCAAGTTGATACTTGCCCCCAAGTCAAGAAGTGCACGACTAATCTCGGCTTGTCCTATTGTACAAGCAATGGTATGACTACCTGGATCCTTGTACTTGACAGGGATCGGACCCGATAGTAGCTCACTAATGTTAGTGGCTAAGAAGACCTTTTTTGGTACATTAGTCTTTCTCTTCTTGGTGCACATGTCCTTAAGAAACTTAGCATAGGAAGGGACTTGTTGGATGGCATCAAGAAGTGGCACATTTATCTTTACTTGATTAAAGATCTCAATTATCTTGTCCATGTGCGGATTTTGCTTGTTGTTTTTCAGCCTATTAGGAAATGGTACTATAGGCTGGTGCACCTGACTGGCTGACTTATCTTTTTCAGATTCGTCAGAATTGGAAGGATTTGGATTAGATGAGGTGGATGCTTGATTGTGGTTGTGCTGAATGGGATTGGTTGGCGTTGACACTTGATTATCAACTCTCTTTCCTGACCTCAATGTATGAACAGCATTACATTGATTTAATGAATTATCCTCAGCCAAATGAGCTTGTTGAGAATTCCTCGGATTAGTTATTGGCTGACTAGGCAGGGTACCCTTCTGTCTCTCATTCTGTGGAGTGGCTAGTTTGCTCATTTGAACCTCTAACCTCTGGATAGTTTGCATGAGAGAACTTAGTTTTTCATATATCTTTCCATGTTTCTTTCAAAGTCAGTCATTCTCCTTTCTAGTTGAGGATTCTAGAAGGAGGATTGTGAAGCTTGGTTGGGAAAGTTCTGTTGATAGTTTGAAAAGTTAGGTGGATGGTTGGGAGAATTATTATGGAAATTGGAGAAGTTGGGTTGATGATTGGAAGAATTATTACCGTGATGGAAGTGGCTAGCATGATTTGATCGTGAATGGTCAGAGTTATTTTGGCTCCATGAGAAATTAGGGTGATTTCTCCAGCCAGGATTGTATGTTGGTGCGTAAGGATTGTTGTTCGGCCTTGAAAAGGCCGCATTCATCGGTTTATGGTAGGGTTGCTGAGCCTGAAACACAGGGCATTCCTCGAACACATGATTCATGGCTTGACAGTAAGTGCAGCCCGGGGTTGGAAATTGGTTCGGGCTGACTTGATTGACTAAACTTGGTTCTTTCATTTCTAGAGCTTCCAGTCTTCTAGTCAGGTTAGCTAACTTAGCCTCATTAGCGATGGATGATTCGATAGAATGAAAACCTCCTTTTGAAGAGATGGAGTTAGGATTCCTAGAGGTCTACTAGCAGATTCCCATTGATGGTCTTCTCAGCTAGATTTTCATAGAATCCCATCCTTCATTTTCATCTTTCTGCAAGAAACCCCCTTGGCACATACTTTCTAAGAGGGTTTTGGTGGAATAGTCTAAACCGTCATAAAGAATTTGGCATTGTCGCCATTTCTCTATTCCATGATGTGGACATTGGATAAGGAGGTCTTTAAAGCGTTCAAAGTACCTCCAGAACGGTTCACTTGATTCTTACTTGAATTGCATGATCGTCTTTCTAATGAGAGCGGTCTTATGAATGGGATAGAATTTCTTTAAGAAGACCTTGATGAAACCATCCCAAGATGTGATAGAACCGGCCGCTAAGCTGTAGAGCCACTTCTTTGCTAGGTCCTTAAGTGCGAAAGGGATAAATCTCAACCTAATAGCATCGTCTACAAGGTGTGGGATTCTCATCATTAGACATACTTCCTCAAATTCTCTTATGAAGAAGTAGGCATCTTCGGACTCTAAGCCATGAAACTTGGGGAGTGTGTTGATGAATTGAGGCTTGAGCTAAAAATTATATTCACCAACCGATGGAAGTAGAAAGCAAGATGGAAGTGAGGTTCTAATGGGGTAGAACCTATCCTGTAGTGATGTTGATTGAGCCATTACCAGATCTGGTCTTGGTTCAAACTTGGATGGTGATGTGTTTCTAGTCAATCTAGATGAATTAGGATCTCTCGACCGCACTTGCATACACAAACACAATCACAATCACAAACAAGTTTACCAACAGTCAACAATAGTAATCAACCAAGCCTAGTCTAAGGTAACCTTGACCTAGACAACTCCTAACTGGTTGATTGTCTACAGGAGGTAGAATGTAGACTTTGACCACAAGCTAATCAGCCAGGTCAGGGCAAGATTGGTGGGAGGTTATCCATCAAAGACGTTCCTTAATTAAGTAACCACCAATCTTCGGGCTTTCGGCCCTCAATCCCCTTCCTAGACACTGATTTGGCAGGAGTCAATTTCCAAAACCTTTCCTCTTTAGGATAATCTCCTAGTGAGTTCGAGATGTCCCTAAGGCCAACGTCTATCAGATTTTACTTAGGCTTAGGTTTGTGAGTGCTTGGAATCTGATTTTTGGGCCAAGGAAGGGTGATTAAATCCCCACCTTATCTTGTTATTGGGCGTTGCCCTTAAAATTAATTTTGTGCAAGTGTACAAGATAAGCAAGATTCACTCAAAGCGATATAAATCAACCAAGAGATGACTCATATTCTGAATGCAATGCGTACGTACCTTGCTCCAGCACTCTTCAACAGTAAAGTAAATGAATTGAAAAGACTCATACCTAAAATGCAAACGTCTAATCAATTTTTTTAAACTTTTCAACAAGTGTTTTACTGTTGGCTTAAAACAGGGATGGTGGATAGCAGAAATAGCACAAATATAACATACAAAAACTTAAATTTTTGCTAGCAATATGTCCTGCAAAAAAGAGTTTTTAGTAGTCCAATGAATTTTTCAGTTTTTGCAATGCAATTTCTTGAAATTCTGTTTCCTACTTTCGAGAGTAGGGGCACAGAATTTGCAAGTCTTCTCTTGCAAAGCTTGAATGCTAGATCTGAATCTTCAAGTCCCTGAAACAACACACAAAACTTTTTAGAAAATAAATACACCGTTCCCTCCCCGGCAACAGCGCCAAAATTGGTTGCTAAAAGAAAGAACAATCAAAGAGTTTAAGAATTTACCATGTAGCTTATGGCTAACGGGTCGTGTTAATGCGATGGAAGCTTTTCGGTGAATCAGTTAAAAACAAAAAATTGTGTTTGTTTTTTATGGAAAAGAGAATGGAAAGAAAGAGATGATTAAATGAGAAATTGCAACTTTAGAAAAGGTTTTAGAGAAGGTGATTTAAAAAGTCCGAAGATTGTTTTGTTGACTATAATAATGAAGCAAATCTGGGCTCACTATCTCACTACTCAATTGTCCATTCTTCTATTAAAATCTTAAGTGCCTTAAAGTGATCATAGGCAAAACTTAAAGTTGATTTTTAGAAAGTTTGAAGTAAAGCACATAAGATGGTTGGAAGAGTTTAGTCTTTTCTTTGAGAAATCGTTTAGAATTGAATATTAAATCATCAAGCGCGAAGAAGCAAGAATGAATTAAAAACAATTCAAGAGACGTTCATGAAAGAAGTGAGAGTTAAACAATCCAAACCCATCCTCATGTGCCTTCAAGAACACTTTCAAAAAGAAAGGCTTTAAGTAAGGCATACAAATGATTCATTGGGTCTTTTTCTTTTAAAAACAGAAGAGAAGAAGAACAAGAGAAAGTTACAATCGCGAGCCCAGAAAACCGTTTTAGTTGCCCATGGAAAACGAAGAAGAAAGTATAGAAATAATGCAAACCATACCGTATTACAAGTGGAAGAAAACGCGGCTCGACTCTTGTATTGATGTCACTTCAATCTTCAAGTACAAGCACTCGATTCCTCTCTCTCACAAGTATTGATATTGGACTACAAACTGAAAAACAAGATTACAACTTTTGCACTATCTAACAAGAGCCTAAATCCCTAGAAAATAAACACAAATTCTAATCCTAGTCTTCGCCCCTTTTTGCTTTGCTGAAAATGGTATTTATAAGGAAAAACCAAAAGGGGAGGATCCTGGGAAGAGTGGGGGAGCAAATGCTCCCCCAACAGAGTCCAATAAGCCGCAGAAACTCGGCTAGGGCCGCGTTTTCGCGGCCCTGGTGTGGCCAGGTGGCCACACCCAAAAGGGGGACCTCCTGGTTTGGTGATTTGCCCGTATCTTCTGCTGGTTTTCTTGTTTCTGCTCCAAACGTTGATGAAACAGCCTTTGATTGTGTGGCTTCAACTGCTTGATTCAGGGAGGATTCTTCTCAACCTCTTGCTATGCCAAGATTTTGCCCTGATTCCTTCATTTCGAATTTATTCTGAATTAAATCAGAATTTGGTGGGCTTTTGGGCTTATTTCTTCTTTCTTTCTTTTAGCACTTGGGTCTACATTTAACAAAGAAAAAGAAGACTTATTAATAGGATTTATTAGCCAAAAAGTATGTTAAGGTGACAATGTAAATGCAACATATGTGACTAATCATCTAACCAGTAGCCTCTCTGTTTTTCCTTAATACAGTAAGAAGATCCTCTTCTTGTTATTCAGTCAGATGAGAAGCTATGATCACAGGAAAAGCTTCCTCTTCACCCAAGTACTGAAACTTGAGATGACTAGGAAGAACTTTTAGTTTTGAAGAAGGGGTGTGATCTATCAAGGTTTGTTCTTCTTTCAAGGGAATAATTGAGGTCACATTTGTTGCCCACTCAACTGTTGATTCAACAATTTGGTCAAGATTGAAGTCATCTGACTCCAAATCAAATTCATAGTCAGACTCATACTTTAACTCCTCTTCATGTTCACTTGTGAGTCCTTCAATTAAGTTCACTTCAAATGATTGGTCGTCTAAGTCTCGAGGTAGTTTTCCCAGGTGGAAAACATTCACCTCCTTTGTCCTGTCACTGAAAGTCAAACGCATTAACCCATTCCTACAGTTCGCATATGCAATTGCTAAGAAAGGTCATCCTAGAATGACTGGGGTTTGAGCTTTCGGGTTTTGTGCGGGTTGTGTTTTCAGAACGATGAAATCTACGGGGTAAATGAACTCCCCGACCCGTATAAGGACATTTGTAATTTTTTCTTAGGAATCTTTACAGAACGATCAGCCAATTGTATATTAACTCGGGTTAGGCGGAGGTCGCCCAGCCTGAGTTGCTGATACACAGAAAAGGGAAGCAAGTTGATACTAGCTTCTAGATCAAGCAGTGCCTGGTTTATTGTGGTCTGTCCTATGATGCATGAAATGGTTGGACTCCCTGGGTCTTTGTATTTCACAGGGATGGGCCCGGTTAACAACTCACTTATGTTGGATGCGATGAAGATCTTTTTGGGAACATTGTTTTTCTTTTCTTGGTGCACATGTCTTTTAAAAATTTGGCATATAATGGAACTTGTTGTATGGCATCAAGAAGGGGCACATTTATCTGAACTTGATTAAACATTTCTCAAATCTTTTCCATTTGAGCATTGGTCTTGTTGGTTGCTAGCCTATTAAGAAATAACACAATAGGATTGTGAGTTTGCTCAACTATTTTATTCTTTTCATTAGACTTGGAAGTGGATGGTTGTGAACTTGAAGATGAAGATGGATCATTTGGAATTTGTGGTGTAGTCACAGGAAGATTTGACACTAGATTGTTGAAAACTAGGTGATTAGAAACCTTGTTATCAACTTGTTTTCCTGATCTCAAGATATGAATAGTGTTGCATTATTTCAGAATTATGTCCTTAGCTTCATTAATAGGGAAGGAGTTCTTTGGATTAGGTAATGGCTGACTAGGTAATATTCCTTTTTGTCTTTCATTGAGTTAGCCAATTGACTTATTTGAACCTCTAGCCTATTAATAGCTTGGTTATGATTGTTCATTATTGAGGCTTGAGTTTTGGACAAGGTTTTTATCACTCTTTCCAGAACTTTCTTATCTGGATGATTTGTTGCTGATATTGGTAAGTAGGTGATCGGTCACATATATTGCGTACTTATTGTCACATTACCATGTTATTATCTAATAAATCCTATTAATAAAGTCTTATTTCTCTTTATTAAGTGCAGGCCCATTGCTTAAGGAAAGGGAAGAAAAACAAGCCTAAAAGCCCATCAAATTCTGATTTAATTCAGAATTAATTCGAAATCAGAAGATCAGGGCAGATTATGGCAGATCAGGGAGGTTGAAAACTGGTTAATTTGATTTTATAAGAATCCAAATCGGTTAGCTTGAGAATCACCGAAGATCAGATTAGAATCAGACCCAAACAATGAATCCAGCCAGACAAAAGGGAGCCAAAACCCACGCCAGCCAGATCTCCACCAGGATGTGGCCATTTGGCCACATCCTGGCCGCGGATCTACGGCTTATTGGTGGAGATAAGGGGAGCCTCCCCTTATCTCCTCACTCCTTTCCCTATGAGTTTTTGCCTATAAAAGGCAGGGTTCTGTACTGAAAAAGGGAGCGAAGACTAGGATTAGAATTATTGTTCATTTTTTAGGGTTTTAGGGGTATTGTTAGATAGTTTGGAGAAGTTGTATCTCCTCTTTATTTTTCAATTTAGACCAGTAACGAGAGAAGAGTGAAATTGAGTGTGTAATTCATCTTTGAAGTGACAATCAAAGGAGCTTCAACTCGGTTATTCAACTCGACTTAAATTCGGTATGTTTATGTTTGATTTTCCTTCTCTTGTTTGTTTTTCTTTCATCATGAGTAGCTAAATCATCTTCTGGGCCCACTAATTAATCTCTTCTACCTCCTCTCTTTCTTGATTGATTTTTATGAAAGCAACTCTTTTAAATCAGAAAATACCTGAGTTAAACTTCGTTCTTGAAAGCACATGAGGATGTCTTTATTTTAAACTTGGACTTTCAAAACACAAATTTTTTTAAACAGTTTTTATTCCATACTTGCTTCTTCGCGCTTGATGGTTTAATATTCTCTTTTTAATGTTATGTTAAGAAAGACCTTAAGATTTAATCAAAAATCATCTTATTTGTTTTACTTGGATATTAAAAGAAACTAAGGTTTTTGCCTACGATAAAAGTGATGCACCAAAATGTTCTTGAGATAAGTAAGTAGTTGAGTAGAAAATTAGTGAGCTCAGATCTTTGTCCTATATTAAAAACATCCAAACAATCTTCATAATTTTCTAAAGATCACCTTTTCCAAAGCCTTCTCTAAGTTTTAAGTTTTTCTTTAAATCACTTCCCTTCTCTCCATTCTCTTTTCAACTAAAAAACAAACACTATTCTTTACTTTCTAAACAAAAATACTGAAAAGCTTCTATCACATTCCTCCTTGTGGACACGACCCGTTAGCCCAAAGCAACACGGTAATTCTTATCACTTTCACTTTGCACAATCAATTTTTGGCGCCGTTGCTGGGGAGGGAACGGTGTATTTGTTTTTTAACAAGTTTGGTGGCTTATTTCAGGGACGTCAAGATTCAGATTTAGCACTCTTGCTATTCTGTGCCCCTACTCTCGAAAGTAAGAAACAGAATTTCAAGAAATTGCAACGCAAGTTTGAAAATTTGTGGACTACTAAAAAACTCTTTTTTGCAGGACATATTGCTTGCAAAAATAAAGTTTTTGTGTGTTATTATTCTTGCTATATCTGATATTCACAATCCCTGTTTTTAATCCAATAGTAACTGAGTGATTGTTAATTGCTTAAAAAACGTTTAGACCTGCATTCTAGGCATTTGTCTAATTATGTTTATTTTACAATTACTGTTGAAGAAAGCTGGAGAAAAGGTATGTATGCATAGCATATAGTTTAGAAAATATTATTGGGTGATATTTGCTTTTGAATATTACTTTCTTATATCTTGCACACTTTGCACAATCAATTCTAAGGGCAAAACCCAAATCAAGATAAGTTGGGAAAGTCATTACCCTTCCTTAGCCCACAAACCATCTCCAAGCACGCACAACCTAAGACTAAGTAAAATATGATAGACGTTGGCCATAGGGACATCTCGAACTCACTAGAAGAATATTCTAAGGGGGAAGGTGTTAGAATTTGACTCCTGCCAAATCATTGTCTAGGAAAGGATTGAGGGGCGAAACCCTGAAGGCTGGTGGTTTGGCTTAATTAGGCCCGTCGCTTTTGCGCGGATACCTCCCACCAATCTTGCCCTGACTTGGCTGATTAGCTTGTGGTTAAAGTCTGCATTATACCTCCTATGGACAATCAACCAGTTAGGAGTTGTCTAGGTCAAGGTTACCTTAGACTAGGCTTGGTTGTTTACTTTTGTTGACTATTGGTGAACTTGTTTGTGATTGTGTTTGTGTATGCCAGTGTGGTCAAGAGACCCTAATTCATCGAGGTTAACTAGAAACACATCACCACACAAGTTTGAACCAAGACTAGATTCGGTTATGGCTCAACTGACATCTTTGCAGGATAGGTTCTATCCTATTAGAACCTCACTTCCATCTTGCATCCAACTTCCATCGGTTGGTGAATACAATTTTGAGCTCAAGCCTCAATTCATCAACACACTCCCCAAGTTTCATGGCTTAGAGTCCGAAGATGCTTATTTCTTCATAAGCGAATTTGAGGTAGTATGTCTAACGATGAAAATCCCACACCTTGTAGATGATGCTATTAGGTTGAGATTTGTCCCTTTCGCTCTTAAGGACTTAGCCAAGAAATGGATTTACAGCTTAGCAGCCAGCTCTATCACATCTTGGGATTGTTTCATCAAGGTCTTCTTTTAAAAATTCTATCCAATTCATAAGACCGCTCTCATTAGGAAGAATATCATGCAATTCAAGCAAGAACCTAGTGAACCATTTTGGAGGTACTTTGAATATTTTAAAGACCTCCTTGTCCAATGTCCTCATCATGGAATAGAGAAATGTCGACAATGCCAAATTCTTTATGACAATTTAGACTACTCTACCAAGACCCTCTTAGAAAACATGTGCCAAGGTGGATTCTTGCAGAAGGATGAGAATGAAGGATGGGATTTATATGATAGCTGAAAAGACCATCCAATAGGAACCTACTAGTGAAATCTTGAGGAACTCAAACTCCATCTCTTCGAAAGGAGGTCTCCATTCTATTGAATCATCTGTAGCTAACGAGGCTAAGTTAGCTAACCTAGCAAGAACACTGGAATCTTTAGAAACTAAGGAACCAAGTCCAGTCAATCAAGTCAGCCCAAACCAATTTTCAACTCTGGGCTGCACTTACTGTCAAGCCATGAATCATGTGTTCGAGGAATGCCCTGTGTTTCAGGCTCAGCAACCCTACCATAAACCGATGAATGCGGCCTTTTCAAGGCCGAACAACAATCCTTACGCACCAACATACAATCCTGGCTGGAGAAATCACCCTAATTTCTCATGGAGCCAAAATAACTCTGACCATTCACGATCAAATCATGCTAGCCACTTCCATCACGGTAATAATTCTTCCAATCATCAACC
Source organism: Agave tequilana (assembly GCA_038442645.1). NCBI lineage: Eukaryota > Viridiplantae > Streptophyta > Magnoliopsida > Asparagales > Asparagaceae > Agave > Agave tequilana. The sequence goes on from JAVJIF010030432.1 coordinate 93,628, forward strand.
CAACTTTTCCAATTTCCATCATAATTCTCCAAACCATCCACCTAACTTTTCAAATTATCAACAAAACTTTCCCAACCAAGCTCCGCAATCTTCCTTCCAGCATCCTCAACTAGAAAGGAGAATGACTGACTTTGAGAGAAACATGGAAGATACATGAAGAACCGAGATTCTCTCATGCAAACTATACAGAGGCTAAAGGTTCAAATGAGCCAATTGGCCACTCCATGAAATGAGAGACAAAAAGATACCTTACCTAGTCAGCCAATAATGAATCCTAGGAATTCTCAACAAGCTCATTTGGCTGAGGATCAATCATTGAATCAATGTAATGATGTTCATACATTAAGGTCGGGAAAGAAAGTTAATAATCAAGTGTCAACACCATCTAATCCCATTCAGCACAACCACAATCAAGCATCCACCTCATCTAATCCCAATCCTTCCAAATCTGACGAATCTGAAACAGATAAGTCAACCAGTCAAGTGCATCAGCCTATAGTACCATTTCCTAATAGGCTGAAAAACAATAAGCAAAATCCACACATGGATAAGATAATTGAGATCTTCAATCAGGTGAAGATAAATGTGCCACTTCTTGATGCCATCCAACAAGTCCCATCCTATGCTAAGTTTCTTAAGGACATGTGCACCAATTAGAGAAAGACTAATGTACCCAAAAAAGTCCTCTTAGCCACTAACATTAGTGAGCTACTGTCGGGTCCGATCGCTGTCAAATACAAGGATCCAGGTTGTCCCACCATTGCCTGCACCATAGGACAAGCCGAGATTAGTCGTTCACTTCTTGACTTGGGGGCAAGTATCAACTTGCTCCCATTCACAGTTTATCAACAACTCGGGTTGGGCGATCTTAGTCTAACTCGAGTCACTATCCAACTGGCTGACCGTTCAGTGAAAGTTCCAAAGGGAGAAATTAATGATGTCCATATCCGGGTCGGGGAGTTTATTTACCCTGTTGATTTCATAGTTCTAGAGACACAACCTGTGTTCAATCCTAGGGCTCAAACTCCTGTTATCCTAGGGCGACCATTCCTTGCTGCTGCCAATGCCATCATCAATTGTAGGAATGGGTCCATAAGGTTAACCTTTGGGGACATGACTAGAGAAGTTAATGTCTTCAACCTAGGAAAATAACCCTGTGATGTTGAGGACCAAACATTTGAAGTTAACCTCATTGAGAACTTAACAAGTGAACACAGGGAAGAATTGGAACTAGAAACTGAGTGTGACTTCGGGTTAGAGTCTGACGACTTTAATCTTGATCAGGTTGTTGTCTGCTGTGAATTGGGCCTCGAACCCTATTTCACCAAATATGGAACCAACAAATGTGACTCATCCTTCCAGTGAGCCCTCCTCTTCCTTAGAATTGAAAGCCTTACTTGCGCATCTCAAGTACGTCTATCTAGGCGAACAAGAGACCTTTCCTGTCATCATAGCCTCCTATTTAAACGACGGGCAAGAAGAAAATCTTAAAGCAATTCTAAGAAAACATAGGGAAGCTATTGGCTGGACTATGACCGATATAAAGGGCTTGAGTCCAGCCATAGTTCAACATCGCATTCATCTCAATGAAGATGCCACACCTAAAAGAGACCCGCAGCGTAGGTTAAACCCTATAATGCAAGAGGCTGTTCATGCTGAAATTGAGAAACTCTTAGACAATTGGATAATATATCCAATTTCTGATAGCCAATGGGTCAGTCCTGTCCACGCGGTTCTAAAGAAATCCGGTTTCACCGTAGTGAAAAACGAGAACAAAGAGTTGGTCCAAATTCGACTTCCCATGAAGATTTGAGTTTGCATTGACTATAGGAAACTTAATGCTGCAACTCGTAAGGACCATTTTTCACTCTCCTTCATTGATCAAATGCTTGAACGATTGGCGGGCCATAAGTATTACTGTTTCTTGGACAGTTACTCGGGTATAATAAGATTCCGGTTGCTCCTGAGGACCAAGAAAAGACTACGTTCACATGTCCATTTGGGACATTTGCTTATAGTCGAATGCCTTTCGGCTTGTACAATGTCCCAGCAACATTTCAATATTGCATGTTGAGTCTTTTTTCTGATATGGTAGAACGACACTTAGAAATCTTCATGGATGATTTCTCCATCTACAGAGATTCATTCACTGAATGTCTCCTCCATTTAGAACTTGTCCTCCAACGTTGTGCTGAGAAAAATCAGATACTGAACTGAGAGAATTGCCACTTCATGGTAAAACGTGAAATTATCTTGGGTCATGAAATCTTCAAGAAAGGAATTGAAGTGGATAGAGCCAAGATTGAGGTTATTGCTAAGCTTCCCAAGCCCAAATGCGTGAAGGATATTCGATCCTTCTTAGGACACGTCAGTTTTTACCGAAGATTTATCAAGGTTTAGCATGATTGCTAGACCCTTTACTAATCTGTTAGCTAAGGACGTGTCCTTCACTTTCGATGTTGAATGTATGAATTCTTGGGAGAAGCTTAAGAGAGAGCTCATTTCTGCACCAATCATATCTGCACCGGATTGGTCTAAGCCGTTCGAAATCATGTGCGACGCTTCTGATTTTGCCATAGGCGCTGTCCTAGGACAGCGCATTGATAACAAGCAGCACGTGATTTACTACTCTAGTAAGACTCTCAACGATGCTCAATTGAACTACACTACTACTGAGAAGGAATTCTTGGTAGTAGTGTTTGCCTTAGAGAAATTTCGTCCCTACCTACTAGGATCCAAAAAACCACCATTTTTACCGATCATTCTGAGCTTAGGTACCTCATGATGAAGAAGGATGTCAAGGCCTGACTCATTCGTTGAATCCTCCTTCTTTAAGAATTCGATCTCAAGATTTGAGACAAGAAAGGTGTAGAAAATGTCGCTGCTGACCATCTCTCATGAATCCCAAATTCTCCATGCAACGAATTGCCCATAAATGAGGACTTTCCTGATGAAAATCTCTTAGCTGTCTTTAGGGAACCTTGATTTACTGATATAGTGAATTACTTAGTCACTAGACAAACTCCATCCCATTGGTCCAAAAATGATATATACCGGTTCTTATCTCAAGTTCGGTATTTTTTTGGTGGAACCGTATCTTTTTAAGTACTGTTCTGACCAAATTATTAGGAGATGCATCCCCGATGAAGAGGTTAAGAGTGTTTTATCCTTTTGTCACAAACTTGCATGCGGTGGACACTTTGGTCCCCGCAAGACTACTGAAAAGTGCTAAAAAGTGGGTTTTATTGGCCCACTTTGTTCAAAGATGCTTATGAATTTTGCAAGACGTGCCCTAGATGCCAGATGGTGGGAAGGATCTCAAAACGAGATATGATGCCCCTCAGCCCAATTCTAGAAATAGAACTCTTTGATGTTTGGGGCATCGACTTTATGGGTCCATTTCCTAACTCATTTGGAAACCAATACATATTGGTTGCTGTGGACTATGTGTCCAAGTGGGTAGAAGCCATTCCTAGTAGAATTAATGATAACAAAGTTATCATAAAGTTTTTGAAAGAGAACATTTTCTCACACTTCGGAACCCTTCATGCTATCATCAGTGATAATGGTACTCACTTTTGCAATAGATCCTTTGAAACTCTTATGCGAAAGTATGCCATAACTCACAAGTTATCCACACCTTATCATCCTCAAACCAGTGGGCAGGTTGAGGTCTCCAATAGACAAATCAAGCTTATTTTGGAGAAGACTATGAACCAAAATCGGAAAGATTGGTCTACCAAACTTGTAGATACCCTATGGGCCTACAAGACCACTTTCAAGACAATTCTAGGGATGTCTCCTTATAGGTTAATCTTTGGGAAGGCTCGCCACCTACCCGTTGAATTAGAGCACCGGGCCTTATGGGCAATCAAGCAGTTGAATTTCGACTTAACTAAGGCCGGTGACCTTCGAAAATTACAAATTTTTAAATTAGAGGAGTTGAGAAATGAGGCCTATGAAATTCTAAGATTACTAAAGATAGAGTTAAGATTTTTCATGATAAACACATCATAAGAAAAACTTTTATCCCTAGATAAAAAGTCTTACTCTATAATTCTAGGCTTCATCTTTTTCCAAGAAAATTAAAATCAAGATGGACTTGGCCATTCGTTGTCAAAAACCGTGTTTCCACACGGTGGGGTAGAGATCAGTAACATCAAGAATGGAAATGACTTTAAGGTAAATGGTCAACTCTTAAACCTTTCTTGGAATCGGTACCGGTAAATGAAACGACTATGGGTCTTTTCGACCCAGTGTATCGATAACTTTCCTCTTTTCCATTTTATTTCATGTGTCTACACATTTCTTTCATACATTGGGGATAATGCATGAGATAAGTATGGGGGAAGGCTCTAACATGACTAATATAACTAAAACAAAAAAAAAGAAAACAAAGAATATATATATGTATAAACAAAGAAATATATATATATATAAACTTTTTGAAAGGTAAGAACAATATTTTGATTAATTTTTTGTTAGAAATTAAGTCAATTTTAAGGAATAGAAAAATCATAATTAGGATTTCTTATACTTGGTCAAAATAAGATAACTTGTTTGATTTTCCGGGTTAGGAAGAAAATTGATGAAAGTAATTTAGTCTTGATTTTTACCTTGAAGAAATATGCACACTATATACACTTACACACTTAGGGTTCAAAGATAAAAATTCTTATGCCTTATTAAAAAAAAGAAAAAAAGTATATATATGCAAATCTAATTATTGATTAGCTAGGTGCTTTAGCCTAAGCAAGCCTTGATATTTATGCAAAAGATAATTAAATAAGTTTGAATATATATATATATATATATATATATATATATATATATATATATATATATATATATATATATATCCTCTGATTAAGCTGGGTATTTGTACCTCATGAAGCATAAGTATTCACGCCTAAAAGGGGTACATTTTAAAAATAAAAATCCTTGATTTCGTGGCCTTGTCTGCTCTAGTGTTTAAGTCCTTAGGGGTGTTTTCTCACCAGGTGACCTAAGACTGTCCGGTCTCGGTGTCGCCGACTAAAGGCTCGTTACATGAGCAGATTAGAAAGCCTAATGGAATTGAGGAATAAATACCACCAAAAATAAATATAAATAAGGCATAAGAGTTAATGTTAAAGAACCTTTAGTCAAACTTCACGGTCACGATGGTGCATATCACTCAAGGTAAAGTAATAGACTAGATGAGAAATACAATTTGACTCCTTACTTTGATTGATGACATGTTTTTGAATAGAGACTATGTTTAGGAATGAAAAGTTTGATATTACTATAACTTATAGATTATATGAACTCTTACAAATATACTTCAAATATTTTCTCCTTTCAAAATGCTTTTTGAAAATACTAACATTTTTTCTCTTTCTTCATAGATTTTGTGGGTGCAATCCACTAAAAATCCTCACGAGACAAAACTCGTCCTCTAGGGGTAACCTAAAGGTTTAACGGCTTGTTGCACATGCTCAGTGTAATCGAGTGACCTGCGAAAGTTGTTTAATAATTGATTAGGATTAGTTTTGATGTTTTGTTTGAGGGCGATCAAAAGATAAGTGTGGGGATGTGATCGGTCACATATATTGCATATTTATTATCACATTACCATGTTTATTATCTAATAAATTCTATTAATAAAGTCTTATTTTTCTTTATTAAGTGCAGGCCCATTGCTTAAGGAAAGGGAAGAAAAACAAGCCCAAAAGCCCATCAAATTCTGATTTAATTCAGAATTAATTCAAAATCAGAAGATCAGGGCAGATTATGGCAAATCAGGGAGGTTGAAAACTGGTTAATTTAGTTTTATAAGAATCCAAGTCGGTTAGCTTGAGAATCACCGAAGATCAAATTAGAATCAGAGCCAAACAATGAATCCAGCCAGACAAAAGGGAGCCAAAACCCCACGCCAGCCAGATCTCCACCAGGATGTGATCATTTGGCCACATCCTGGTCGCGGATCCGCGACTTGTTAGTGGAGATAAGGGGAGCGTTTGCTTCCCTTATCTCCTCACTCCTTTCCCTATGGGTTTTTTCCTATAAAAGGCAGGGTTCTGTACTGAAAAAGGGAGCGAAGACTAGGATTAGAATTATTGTTCATTTTTTAGGATTTTAAGAGTATTGTTAGATAGTTCGGAGAAGTTGTATCTCCTCTTTATTTTTCAGTTTAGACTAGCAACGAGAGAAGAGTGAAATTGAGTTTGTAATTCATCTTTGAAGTGACAATCAATGGAGCTTCAACTCGCTTATTAAACTCGACTCAAATTCGGTATGTTTATGTTTGATTTTCATTCTCTTGTTTATTTTCCTTTCATCATGAGTAGCTAAATCATCTTCTGGGCTCACTAATTAATCTCTTCTACATCCTCTCTCTTGATTGGTTTTTATGAAAGCAATTCTTTTAAATCAGAAAATACCTGAGTTAAACTTCGTTCTTGAAAGCACATGAGGATGTCTTTATTTTAAACTTGGACTTTAAAAAAAAAATCTTTTTAAACAGTTTTTATTCCATCTTGCTTCTTCGCGCTTGATGGTTTAATATTCTCTTTTTAATGTTGTGTTAAGAAAGACCTTAAGATTTAATCCAAAATCATCTTATTTGTTTTACTTGAACATTAAAAGAAACTAAGGCTTTTGCCTATGATAAAAGTGATGCACCAAAATGTTCTTGAGATAAGTAAGTAGTTGAGTAGAAAATTCGTGAGCTCAGATCTTTGTCCTATATTAAAAACAACCAAACAATCTTCATCATTTTCTAAAGATCACCTTTTTTAAAGCCTTCTCTAAGTTTTACATTTTTCTTTAAATCACTTCCCTTCTCTCCATTCTCTTTTCAACTAAAAAACAAACACCATTCTTTGCTTTCTAAACAAAAACACCGATAAGCTTCTATCACATTCTTCCTCGTGGACACGACCCGTTAGCCCAAAGCTACACGATAATTCTTATCACTTTCATTTCACAATCAGCAGGCTGGAAATTGTGTTGGTAAGTTGACTAAAAATTTAGTTGACTCTGATGGAAATTGGGTTGATGGGTTTGAGCAGTGTACTGAAGTGAAAGTTGTTGTCTTGGTTGCTCAAGACCAGACTGACTCAAAGAAAAGTTTGAATGATTCCGCCATCCCGGGTTGTACGTCTTGGAGTAAGGATTGTAATTGTGTCAAGTGTAGGCTGCATTCATACTGTCAGGGAACGTCTGTTAAGCTTGGTAAACTGGACACTCTTCAAATAAGTGGGTTAAGGCATGGAAATAGGTGCAATCCGGACTTATCGCTTGTGTTGGGTTGACCTGGTTCACTGAGTTTGGCTCTCTAACATCAAGTAGTTCTAATCTCCTCATCAATTGTGTGATTTTAGCCTCAGCAGCTATAGAGGACTCAATGAAATGCATACCAATTCTGAAAGTTATAGGGTTAGTCTTTTTGGGGCAAGACTCCCACTGAATGGTTTTCTCAATGAAGGCTTCATATAAGTCCCAACCCTGATCCTCATCTTTCTTCAAAAATTCTTCTTGACACATAGTCTCAAGGAGTGTCTTAGTCTGGTAATCTAACCGTCATAGAGAATTTGCCACTGCCGCCACTTCTCTATTCCGTATTGAGGACATTGGGCTAACAAATCCTTAAATCTTTCAAAATACTTTCATAATGGTTCATTTGTTTCCTGTCTATACTGCATAATGTTCTTCCTGATGATGGCAGTCTTATGGATGGGGTAGAATTTCTTAAGAAAAACCTTAACAAAGTCATCCCATGATGAAACAGAACTAACAGGCAAGTTGTACAGCCACTTCTTGACCATATGCTTAAGTGCAAAGGGGATAAATCTAAGTCTAACAGCATCTTCCCCCAGTTGGAAAATTCTCATCATCAAGCATACTTCTTCAAACTCTCGAATGAAGAAGTACGCATCCTCAGATTCTAAGCCATGAAACCTAGGGAGTGTGTTTATGAATTGGGGCTTCAACTCAAAGTTGTTTCCATTAGCTTCAGGTAATATAATGCTGGAGGGAAGTGAAGTACGAATCGGGTAAAACTTGTTCTGGAGTGAAACGTGATTGGTCATGATTGGATTTATCTCAGGAAGGTGTGTGTGCTAGTGTAGTATTCCTAATAAGTCTAGATGTAACAGGATCCCTGTACTCTTGCGTGCACAACACAAACAACGTTCACCCAACAAAAAAACAAAAAAAGAAATAATAAACAATAACAAAGAAAAACAATCACCAAGTGATCGGCAAAAAGCAAGCACAAAAATAAGTAAAGGAATGTGGGTCGATGTTACTGCTTTTGCGATTCTTCCGTACTAGGGGTTGTATCCACAAGGAGGGAGAGCGATGAAAGCTTGATACGGCTTTTTTGCTCAAGAAAAGAGAAAGTTCATTGTTTCAAATAAAAAATTTGAAAATGAAAATAAGTTGGTTTCAAGAATTATTTAGAATGGCTTGGTGGTTTGTAAAAGTGATTTTTCTAGATGGTAAAAACGCATGGCTAACTTTCTACTAAGTGCTCCTACTAATCTCTAACTTCATAAAGATGTAGCCTCATGATGGATCATAGGCAAGCATAACCCTTATGCATAGGAACTATTCACATGGAAATTGAGTGAGAGTTCTTCCTTTAACTTAGCTTTACACGGCAAAAACTTGAACTTTCCCTTATCAAAATCCAATAGAAGGCAAGAATAAGGGAAGAAACAAGTGCACTAATGGTATCGGCAAAGTTAAAAGGAATATCTCTAACTTACAGAAACAAGTAAAGTTCACAATCAATAGATCATCAAAAACTCGTTAAGCATGAAATATAAGAGAGCTAATACTTGTAGGTAAGTTAGAGTTAGAACCCTTGTCTTAAGATGTCATAGCTCTCACTTTCACAAGGCTTATTTGACACTATTGACTCATTTGAGTTATCAATCAAGTTGTTAGAGATTAGTGAGTTAGTAGTTAGTTAGCCATGCAATGAAAGAGTTAGTTAGACATGGTAGTAAAAGAAACAACAAGAGAGAAGAAGTAAAGAGAAAGAGTATTATACTAAAATAAGGAGGTAGAAGCAAATGAAAACAACAAGTAAATGGAAAGAAGAAAGAGAAGTAATTACTTGTATAAGCTTGTCACCTTCAAATACAAATTTTACACACTCTCTCTCTTTCACTCTAATGGCTAAACTAAAACTAGAAGAAGGAGACAAAACAACTACAACTCCTAAAAATAAAATAACAACTCCTAAACTCTAGATATCCCCTCTGTAGAACCCCAATAGGGGTATTTATAGACACCAAGGGAAAGGGGGCCAGGAGGACAACCCCTGGCCCAAAGCACAGGCGCGGTCGCGCCCGTACGGCCGCGAGAACGCGGCCAGGGCCGCAGGGCGGCGCGCGCCTGGCCACCTGCTGCACTGCGTCGTTTCGGTCCCCTGTTGGATAGATCTCCTAGATTTCTGATTTGATGCCCTGGTCTGACAGAATCACCTCTCTAAAGTTAATGGCTACTTTGTAGGCCTTTAATCACCCATTAAATGGTGATTTAGGGTCTTCTTCTTCATTGCACACCATAAACCTAGGATCAAACAAGCAAAGCTTTATTAGCAGAATTTTATACAAAATAAATATGCATATATGATAAAAATTATGCAATATTAGAGACTAATCGCACCCCCATACTTATCTTTTTGCTCGTCCCGAGCAAAATAAAAACAAGAGAATTATTATACCACTTTCGCAGGTGATGCGATTGCATTGAGCATGTGCAACAAGCCTTTAAACCTCTAGGTTTCCCTTAGAGGAGGAGTATTGTCTCCTGAGGGTTTTCAGCCAATTGCACCCACAAAATCCAATAAATGAAAATTTTTAGTTGTAAGCAAAAGTTCTTTCAAGAAAAAGAACTTTCAATTATCTAAGTAAAAATGACCGAATGATGTAAGAATTAAGTTTAACCCTCATAAGCCCTCCTATACTTTAGCCTTTATAAAAGAAGAAATTATGATTTTTCTTTGAATTCAGAAAGGATCTTGTACTTCTAACTTATTCTGTTATTTTGCTTTAGATAGATATGCATAATATGTAAGTGTGATGTGCTTGGGATTTCTCAACTCAACTTTGAATATTATTTAATTTTATTAATGTTTATCTATATGTTTATTATTGGTTTCATTAGGCTTTCTACTTTACTTATGTAACATATATCAAACTGATGACTCTCAAACCAGATGGTTTTAGGGCACCAGGTAGAAAAATACCCATCAGATCAAATATGCAAGTAGAGTAGGCCACGAAATCAAGATTTGCGTATATATATTATATATCTAGATTTTTTTTGGCGTGAGTAATCATGCTTCTTGAGGCACAATTATCCAACTTTTATTTTTTTTTCAGAGTTGTGTCTCTAAATTCAAGCATGTGTGTGTGGTTTATGCATATTCTATAAGGCTAAATAAAAGATATGAGTTATTTTCCTTATTCCTCCCAACTCTTAGTCAAATCAATGTTTCATTTGTATTTAGGCAAAAATAATGATTCCTTAATAAGGTTCCCTTAATCCTACAACCTTTTGGTATTTTTATAAAGAGTATGAAAATTCTTTTTTTCATTCTGGAGAGATTTTTTTCTTTTTTACTTTTTTATTTTAGTAAAATGAAAAAGAAAATGTGTTAGCACACCCCCCCACACCTATCTAATGCATTGTCCTCAATGAATGTCATGTAAATGCAAATGAAATTAATAGGGGGAAGAAATGATGTCACCGTCTCTGTCGACTCGGGCTAGCCAAGTGCGAATAGGCTAAGGGAGAGAGTAAAAATAGGGGTAGAAAAAGAAATATCAAAAAAAAAGTATGGACAAGTTTATAAGGGGTGAACATATAAACAATAAGTAAAAAAGAACCCCTATTTTTTTTTTGATGGTGTGTGGATGGCTATGGTCAGGTGTATAATGGATCGAAAAGACTCAGCACAATTTTAGCCTGTGACACAGGCTCCGTGGTCAAAAATGACTTTAGTCTTTACTCATTCACTTTGAATTCTGTGTTGCTCTTAGAATCGATAATAACCACAACACCGTGTGAAAAAATAGTGCACACAATGAATGGTCCAGACCAACGAGTTTTCAGCTTCCTGCAAAAATGTGAAGCCTTGAGTTATCAGCAGAACCTTTTCTCCTGGGATAAAATTTTTCCGGTTTATGATGTGGTCATGAAAAAGTTTAGTCCTGCTTTTGGTGATCCGAGCGTTCTCGTAGGCTTCATTCCGTATCTCTTCTAATTCTGAGATCTGCAGTCTCCTTAGCTCACCGGCCTTAGTCAGATTAAAATGAGGAGCTTAATGGCCCATAGGGCACAGTGTTCTAATTCGAATGGCAGATGACAGGTTTTTCTGAATATGATTCTGTAAGGAGACATCCCTAGGACTATCTTAAAAGTAGTGCAGTAAGCCGACAATACATCGTTGAGCTTGACCGACTAATCTTTTCGGTTTTGTCCGACAGTCTTTTCCAAAATGAGCTTGATCTCTCGATTGGTGACTTCGACCTGCCCATTTGTCTGGGGATGATACAGAGTGGATAACTTGTGATTGATGGAATATTTTCGCATCAGAGCTTCAAAAACACTATTGCAGACATATGATCCATTATCACTAATTATCGCTCTGAGGGTGCCAAATTGGGAGATGATATTTTCTTTGAGAAATTTGACAACCACTTTGTTGTCATTGGTCTTTGTAGGCATAGCTTCTACCCAGTCCACAACAACCAAGATGAACTGGTTGCCGAAGGAATTAAGGAATAGTCCTATGAAGTCGATACCCCAAACATCAAAAATTTCAACTTCAAGAATCGGGTTCAGGGACATCATGCCTCTTCTTAAAAATTTTCTAGTCTTCTGAAAATTTGCATATGAATTGCAAAAGTGGAATGAGTCTTTGAACAAAGTGGGCCAGTAAAACTCACTTTGTAAAACTTTCTCTGCAGTTTGTCGGGGACCGAAGTGTCCGCTGCATGCAAGTTCATGGCAAAAGCTAATCACACTCCTCTGTTCTTCCTCTGGTATGCATCGTCGAATAATCTGCTCGGGACAAAATTTAAAAAGATACTGCTCTTTCTAGAAGAAGAACCATACTTGGGCAAAGAAATGACACTGGTCTTGCTTTATCCAGTCAGCGGGTAATTATCCAGTGGCCAGGTAATTGACTATGTCTGCATACCATGGTTCCTTAAAAATGGCCAGGATGTGCTCATCTGGGAAATCCTCGTTGATCGGAGTTTGCATTCTCGGTGCATTTGGAATTCGTGACAGATGATCAGCTATTACATTTTCTATACCTCGTTTATCCTGAATTTCCAGGATAAATTCTTGAAGCAAAAGGATTCACCGAATCAATGGGGCTTTTGCTTCCTTCTTGGTCATGAGGTATTTCAATGCCAAGTGATCCATGAAAATCACTGTCTTTGATCCTAACAAGTATAGTCAAAACTCTTCTAACGCAAAGATAATGGCCAAGAATTCCTTCTCGGTCGTTGTATAATTCTGTTAGGCGTCATTCAGGGTCCTACTCGAGTAGTAGATCACATGCTGCCAAATTGTAAATGCGTTGTCCAAGAACAGCGCCAATAGCAAAATCAGAGGCATCGCACATGATTTCAAACGATTGTGCCCAATCAGGAGCAGAAATAATAGGCGCAGATATAAGGTCTTGCTTAAGCCTCTCTCACGACTTGAAACATTCATCGTTAAAATCAAAGGGCACGTCCTTTGCGAGCAGATTGGTTAGGGGCCTAGCGATATTGCTAAAATCCTTAAATGAATCATCGGTAGAACCCAGCATGCCCTAGTTTTTTTGCATATGTGATAAAAATAAATATGCATATGTGATAAAAATTATGCAATATTAGAGACTAATCGCACCCCCACACTTATTTTTTTGCTCGTCCTGAGCAAAATAAAAATAAGAGAATTATTACACCACTTTCGCAGGTGATGCGATTGCATTGAGCATGTGCAACAAGCCTTTAAACCTCTAGGTTTCCCTTAGAGGAGGAGTATTGTCGCCTGTAGGTTTTCAGCGAATTGCACCCACAAAATCCAATAAATGAAAAATGTTAGTTGTAAGCAAAAGCTCTTTCAAGAAAAAGAACTTTCAATTATCTAAGTAAAATGACCGAATGATGAAAGAATTAAGTTTAACCCTACTTTAGCCTTTATAAAAGAAGAAATTATGATTTTTCTTTGAATTTAGAAAGGATCTTGTACTTCTAACTTATTCTGTTATTTTGCTTTAGATAGATATGCATAATATGTAAGTGTGATGTGCTTAGGATTTCTCAACTCAACTTTGAATATTATTTAATTTTATTAATGTTTATCTATATGTTTATTCTTGGTTTCATTAGGCTTTCTACTTTACTTATGTAACATATATCAAACTGATGACTCCCAAACCAGATGATTTTAGGGCACCAGGTGGAAAAACACCCATCAGGTCAAATATGCAAGTAGAGTAGGCCAAGAAATCAAGATTTACTTATATATATTATATATCTAGATTTTTTTTGGCGTGAGTAATCATGCTTCTTGAGGCACAATTATCCAGCTTTTATTTTTTTCAGAGTTGTGTCTCTAAATCCCAAGCATGTGTGTGTGGTTTATGCATATTCTATTAAGGTAAATAAAAGATATGAGTTATTTTCCTTATTCCTCCCAACTCTTAGTCAAATCAATGTTTCATTTGTATTTAGGCTAAAATAAAGATTCCTTAATAAGGTTCCCTTAATTCCTACAATCTTTTTGTATTTTTATAAAGAGTATGAAAATTCTTTTTTAATTCTGGAGAGATTTTTTTCTTTTTTTCTTTTTTATTTTAGTAAAATGAAAAAGAAAATGTGTTAGCACCCCCCCTCACACCTATCTAATGCATTGTCCTCAATGAATGTCATGTAAATGCAAATGAAATAAATAGGGGGAAGTAATGATGTCACCGTCTCTGTCGACTCGGGCTAGCCAAGTGCGAATAGGCTAAGGGAGAGAGTAAAAATTGGGGTAGAAAAAGAAATGTCAAAAAAAAAGTATGGACAAGTATATAAGGGGTGAACATATAAACAATAAGTAAAAAAGAACCCCTATTTTTTTTTGAATGGTGTGTGGATGGCTATGGTCAGGTGTATAATGGATCAAAAAGACTCAGCACAATTTCAGCCTGGGACACTGGCTCCGTGGTCAAAAATGGCTTTAGTCTTTACTCATTCACTTTGAATTCTGTGTTGCTCTTAGAATCGATAATAACCACAACACCTTGTGAAAAAATAGTGCGTATAATGAATGGTCCAGACCAACGAGTTTTCAGCTTCCCTGAGAAAATATGAAGCCTTGAGTTGTACAGCAGAACCTTTTCTCCTGGGATAAAATTTTTCCGGTTTATGATCTGGTCATGAAAAAGTTTAGTCCTGCTTTTGGTGATCCGAGCGTTCTCGTAGGCTTCATTCCGTATCTCTTCTAATTCTGAGATCTGCAGTCTCCTTAGCTCACCGGCCTTAGTCAGATCAAAATTGAGTTGCTTAATGGCGCATAAGGCACGGTGTTCTAATTCGACTGGCAGATGACAGGTTTTTCTGAATATGATTCTGTAAGGGGACATCCCCAGGACTGTCTTAAAAGTAGTGCAGTAAGCCCACAATACATCGTTGAGCTTGACCGACCAATCTTTTCGGTTTTCTCCGATAGTCTTTTTCAAAATGAGCTTGATCTCTCAATTAGTGACTTCGACCTGCCCATTTGTCTGGGGATGATACGGAGTGGATAACTTGTGATTGATGGAATATTTCCGCATCAGAGCTTCAAAAACACTATTGCAGAAATGTGATCCATTATCACTAATTATCGCTCTGAGGGTGCCAAATCGGGAGATGTTTTCTTTGAGAAATTTGACAACCACTTTGTTGTCATTGGTCTTTGTAGGCATAGCTTCTACCCAGTCCACAGCAACCAAGATGAACTGTTGCGAAGGAATTAAGGAATGGTCCCATGAAGTCGACACCCTAAACATCAAAAATTTCAACTTCAAGAATCGGGTTAAGGGACATCATGTCTCTTCTTGAAATTTTCCTTGTCTTCTGACAATTTGCACATGAATTGCAAAAGTGGAATGAGTCTTTGGACAAAGTGGGCCAGTAAAACTCACTTTGTAAAATTTTCTCTGTAGTTTTGCGGGGACCGAAGTGTCCGCCGCATGCAAGTTCATGGCAAAAGCTAATCACACTCCTCTGTTCTTCCTCTGGTATGCATCGTCGAATAATCTGGTCAGGACAAAACTTAAAAAGATACTGCTCTTCTCAGAAGAAGATATCATACTTCGGCAAAGAAACGACACTGGTCTTGTTTTGTCCAGTCAGCGGGTAATTGTCCAGTGGACAGGTAATTGACTATGTCTGCATACCATGGTTCCTTAAAAATGGCCAGGATGTGCCCATCTGAGAAATCCTTGTTGATTGGAGTTTGCATTCTCGGTGCATTTGGAATTCGTGATAGATGATCAGCTATTACATTTTCTATTCCTCGTTTATCCCGAATTTCCAGGACAAATTCTTGAAGCAAAAGGATCCACCGAATCAATGGGGCTTTTGCTTCCTTCTTGGTCATGAGGTATTTCAATGCCAAGTGATCCATGAAAATCACTGTCTTTGATCCTAACAAGTCTTGTCAGAGCTCTTCTAACACAAAGACAACGGCCAAGAATTCCTTCTCGGTCGTTGTATAATTCTGATAGGCATCATTCAGGGTCCTACTCGAGTAGTAGATCACGTGCTGCCAAATTGTCAATGCGTTGTCCAAGAACAGCGCCGATAGCAAAATCGGAGGCATCGCACATGATTTCAAACAGTTGTACCCAATCAGGAGCAGAAATAATAGGCGCAGATACAAGGTCTTGCTTAAGCCTCTCCCATGACTTGAAACATTCATCGTTAAAATCAAAAGGCACGTCCTTTGCGAGCAGGTTGGTTAAGGGCCTAGCGATGTTGCTAAAATCCTTAATGAATCATCGGTAGAACCCAGCATGCTCTAGAAAGGATCTGATATCCTTGATGCTTTTGGGTGGTGGAAGCTTGGCAATCACTTCTATCTTTGCCTTGTACACTTCGTTTCCTCTTCTTGAAATCTCATGGCCTAAGACAATCCCCTATCTCACCATGAAGTGACATTTCTCCCAGTTCAGAGTTAGATTCTTCGCCTTGCATCTTTGCAGAACTAACTCTAGATGATGAAGACATTGATCAAATGAATCTCCGTAAATTGAGAAGTCAACCATGAAAATCTCAAGAAAACGTTTCGCCATGACAGAGAACAAACTGAGCATGCACCGTTAGAATGTTGCGGGAGTGTTGCACAATCCAAATGGCATGCATCGATAAGTGAAAGTTCTGAATGGGCAGGTGAACGTAGTCTTTTCCTGGTCTTCTACAGCAATGGGGATTTGATTGTATCCTGAGTACCCATCTAGGAAGTAATAGTACTCGTATCCAGCCAAGCGTTCAAGCATTTGGTCGATGAAGGGTAGCGGGAAGTGGTCTTTATGGGTGGCTGCATTCAACTTTCTATAGTCAATACAAACACAAACCTTGGTAGGCATTCTTGTTTGTACCAACTCTTTTTGCTCATTCTCAACCACCGTAAAGCCAGCTTTCTTCGGGACCGCATGAACCGGGCTAACCAATTGGCTATCGGAAATGGGATAAATGATCTCATTGTCTAATAGTTTTAAAATTTCCGCTTGTACTGCCTCTTGCATGAGTGGGTTAAGCCTGCGTTGTGGATCCCTCCTGGGAGTCGCTTCATTGGTTAAATGGATTCTATGTTGAATTATTGCTAGACTCATCCCCTTGATATCCTTCATTGTCCATCCAATGACTTCCCTATGTCTCTTCCGAATAGACATTAAGTTGTCCTCTTATTGCTCAGTAAGGTGGGATGCTATGATGACTTGCAGGGTTTCTCTTCCGCCCAGGTAGGCGTACTTGAGGTGTTCAGGTAAGGCTTTTAACTTGAGGGAA
This sequence comes from Agave tequilana, assembly GCA_038442645.1. NCBI lineage: Eukaryota > Viridiplantae > Streptophyta > Magnoliopsida > Asparagales > Asparagaceae > Agave > Agave tequilana. Next base: position 110,667 of record JAVJIF010030432.1, read on the forward strand.
GGTGTTGATTCATTGGAGGTAATATCCGGACTTTCAATCCTGTGATGAGGTACACTTGGGCTTCACGTCTAGTCCACTGCCGAATCTATGATCTGGTCTAGATTAAAATCCTCAGACTCCAGATCAAACTCTGCCTCTGTTTCTATCTCCATGTTTTTCTCATGCTCACTGGTAAGATTTTCAATGGAATTGACCTCAAAAGTTTGATCATTTATATCCCTGGGCTGTCTTCCAAGATTGAAGACATTGACTTCCTTTGTCATATCTCCAAAGTTCAATCGCATAGACCCATTCTTACAGTTGATTATGGCATTGGCTGTAGCAAGGAATGGGCGCCCTAAGATGACTGGAGTTTGAGACCGTAGATTTAACACAGGTTGGGTCTCAAGCACAATAAAGTCAACGGGGTAGATGAAATCCCTGACCCGGATAAGGACATCTGTGATTTTCCCCTTCAGGATTTTCACAGTACGGTCAGCTAACTGAATGGTGACTCGAGTTGGACTCAGCTCGCCCAACCCAAGTTGCAGGTATACTGAGAGAGGTAACAAGTTGATACTTGCTCCCAGGTCAAGGAGTGCTCTGCTAATTTCTGTTTGTCCTATGGTGCAGGAAATTATGGAACATTTGGGATCTTTGTATTTCACCGGAATGGGACCAGACAAAATTTCGCTAATGTTGGTTACCAAGAATACTTTCTTGAGAACATTTGTCTTTCTCTTCTTCATACACATATCCTTAAGAAATTTGGTATAAGCTGGGACTTATTAGATAGCATCAAGAAGATGCACATTCAGTTGACCAGATTAAACATCTCAAGTATTTCCTCCATGTGCATGTTCTTATTATTGTTCCTAAGCCTGTTAGAAAAAGGTGCTACATGCTTATGAACCTCATCAGGAGATGTGTCTTTATCAGACATTTGGGGAGCAGATTGGGAGGAGCTAGCAGATGTGGAGGCAAGAGCAGGATCAATGGGAGTAGGATTTTTCTGCTGGTAGACCTGGTTGTCTAGCTTCTTTCCTGATCGAAGAGTATGAACAACATTGCATTGGTTTATCTGAGGAACCTGAATTTCATATGCTTGATTGGAATTCTTGGGTTAACTAGCAGCTGACTAGGTAAAGTATCCTTTGTTCTTTCACTTAGAGAGTTAGCCAATTGACTCATTAGCATTTTCAATCTCGATATAGCCTGTGAATGGTTGCTCAATGTTTGTCCCTGATTTTGCATGAAGGTGGCTTGGGACTTCATAAAAGCTTCCATGCTCTCCTCGAATTTACTGAATTTCTTTTCCATTGGTGAATTTTGGAAGGAGGAAGATGGAGCTTGACTGGAAAAATTTGTTGGATGAGTGGGATGGTGAAAATTATTGGGAAAGTTTGGCCTGGGAGAATTATTCTGGGCCCAAGAAAAATTTAGGTGATTTCTCCAACCGGGATTGTACGTTTGCGAGTAAGGATTATGCGGCGGCCGTAAGTAGGCCGTGTTCATGTGTTCCGGCGGCACTTGGTGAGTCTAGAAAACAAGACACTCTTCAAAGATATGGTTCGGTGCCTGACAGTATGAACAACTCGGATTGTGAATAGGTGGTGGGTTGATTTGGTTGACATTGGCTGGCTCTTTTGTTTTTATAGCCTCTATTCTCCTCATCAGGGTTGCAATCTTAGCTTCTGCAGCTATATGTGATTCTAAAAATAGGAGCCCTCCTTTTGAAGCTATTGACTATGAATTCATGGGTGATTCTAAGGATAGGACTCCTTTTGAAGCTATGGACTGTGAATTCCTGGGCTTTTCTGAGGTTGGCTCCCATTGCAGGGTTTTCTCAGCTAGATCCTCAAACAAATGTCAACCCTGATTTTCATCCTTTTGCAAGAAGCCCACTAACACATGGTTTCTAACAGGGTTTTCGTTTGATAATCTAAACCATCATAGAGAATCTGGCACTGACGTCATTTCTCTACACCGTGATGAGGGCACTGAGTTAGGAGATCTTTGAATTGCTCAAAGTATGTCTAGAATGGTTCGCTCGGTTCTTGTCTAAACTGCATGATATTCTATCTGATGAGAGCAGTCTTGTGAATTGGGTAGAATTTCTTCAAGAAGGCCTTGACGAAATCATCCCACGTTGTAACTGAATCTACCGCCAAACTGTACAACCATTTCTTAGTTAGGTCCTTTAGGGAAAAGGGGATGAAACGTAACCTAACGGCATCGTCTCCTAGCTAGAGAATGCGCATCATAAGGCATACTTTTTCAAATTTCCTAACAAAGAAGTATGCATCTTCAAATTCTAAACCATGAAATTATGGAAGGGTGTTAATAAATTGGGGTTTTAACTCGAAGATATTACCGTTCGCTTCAGGAAGTTTTATGCAAAATGGAAGTGATGTTCTGATCGAGTAAAACCTATCCTCTAACGATGCCATCACCGGTTCTGGATGCAAGGGTAGAGAAGTATTTCTGGTTAATCTGGAAGTTACAGGATCTCTAATCCACTCTTGCATGCAGCACACACCACAAACAACATACAAACAATAAAACAATCAAAAACAACAAATAAAAGAAAGAAAAACAACCACAAAGCCTTATTCTAAGGTACCTGGACCTAGACGACTCCTAACTGGTTGATTTTCTGGGGGAGGTTGTTGCAAGAACTCGACTACAAGCTAATCGGCTAGGAAATGGCAAAACTCAATGGAAGGTATCCGGGTGTGAACCACGGGTCTTAATTACGCCAAATCATAGAGCTTTCGAGGCTTAACCTCTCAATCCACTTTCCTTAGGCACCGATTTTGCAGGAGTATAGTTCTTTCAATTTTCACCCTCGGTTAATCTCCTAATGAGTCCAAGACGTCCCAAGGGCCAACGTCTATCAATTTTTAGTTAAGGCTTAGGTTGTGTGAGTGCACTTGGAGTTGGTTTTTGGGCTAAGGAAGGGTGATGAAATCCCCACCTTATCTTGTTTATTTGGGATGTTGCCCTTAGTGTCAATTTTTGCAAGTGTACAGTATATTCACAATAAGATAACAATCAAAGCGATAAATCACTTCAAAATGTTGGTCCTATTTTATATGAATGCACACATACCTTTTTCCAGCACACTTCAAAAGAAATTCAAATGAATTAAAATAGACACATGTCCTAAATGCAAGAGTCTAATCCGATTTTCAATTTAGCAACAAGTGGATTTCTGTTGAATTATTACAATGGTAAAGGTGAGGCATATAAGTGAACTAGAAATTTGTGAAAGCAATTTGAGTGGTTTTCGACAACCCTACAGAAGAGCTAATGGTAAAGGTGAAGCATACAAGTGAACTAAAAATTTGAGAAAGCAATTTGAGTGGCTTTCGGCAACCCTGCAGAAGAGTTCGTTAATACTTCAATCGGAGAAACTCGCTTTTACACGAAATTTTTCAAGGCAAATGAATCCTTGTGCAACGTCTTTGGCCACCACTTTCGCTTCCCGTGATAGTGAGCTCCTTGGTACTTCTCCTACACACAATAACAAAGAAAAATCTTTAGTATTGAACAATAAAGTCGTTACCTCCCCGGCAATGGCGCCAAAATTTGATCAGCAAAAAGCAAGCACAGAAATAAGTAAAGGAATGTGGGTCGATGTTACTGCTTTTGTGATTCTTCTGTACTAGCAAAGTGGCTATACGGGTTGTATCCACAAGGAGGGAGAGCGATGAAAGCTTGATGCGGCTTCTTTGTTTAAGAAAAGAAAAGTTCTTTGCTTCAAATAAAGAATTTAAAAATGAAAACAAGTTGGTTTCAAGAATTGTTTAGAATGGTTTGGTGGTTTACAAAAGTGATTTTTCTAGATGGTAAAAACGCATGGCTAACTTTCTACTAAGTGCTCCCACTAGTCTCTAACTTCTTGAAGATGTAGCCTCACGATGGATCATAGGTAAGCATAACCCTTATGCATAGGAACTATTCACGTGAAAATCGAGTGAAAGTTCCTCCTTTAGCTTAGCTTTATACAGCAAAAACTTGAACATTCCCATATCAAGATCCAATAGAAGGCGAGAATAAGGGAAGAAACAAGTGCACTAATGGTATCGGCAAAGTTAAAAGGAGTATCTAACTTACAATAACAAGTAAAGTTCATAATCTATAGATCATCAAAAACCCGTTAAGCATGAAATATAAGAGAGCTAATACTTGTAGGTAAGTTGGAGTTAGAACCCTCGTCTTAAGATATCATAGCTCTCATTTGCACAAGGGTTGTTTGACACTATTGACTCATTTGGGTTATCAATCAAGTTGTTAGAGATTAGTAGGTAAGTAGTTAGTTAGCCATGCAATGAAAGAGTTAGACATGGTAGTAAAAGAAACAAGAAGAGATAAGAAGTAAAGAGAAAGAGTATTACACTAAAATAAGGAGGTAGAAGCAAATAAAAACAACAAGTAAATGGAAAGAAGAAAGAGAAGTAATTACTTGTATAAGATTGTCACCTTCAAATACAACTTTTACACACTCTCTCTCTCTTTCACTTTAATGGCTAAACTAAAACTAGAAGAAGAAGGAAACAAAATAACTACAACTCCTATAAATAAAATAACAACTCCTAAACTCTGGATATCCCCTCTTTAGAACCCCAAGAGGGGCATTTATAGACACCAAGGGAAAGGGGGCCGGGGGGACAACCCCTGGCCCAAAGCACGTGGACGGTCGTGCCCGTAGGGCCGCGGAAACGCAGCCCGCGGAAACGCGGCCAGGCCAGGGCCGCGTTTCTGCGGCCTGGCCAGGGCGATCGCTTCGGTCCCCTATTGGATGATCTCCTAGATTTCTAATTTGATGCCCTGGTCTGACAGAATCACCTCTCTAAAGTCAATGTCTACTTTGTAGGCCTTTAATCACCCATTAAATGGTGATTTAGGGTCTTCTTCTTTATTGCACACCATGGACCTAGGATCAAACAAGCAAAAGCTTTATTAGCAAAATTTTATACAAAATAAATATGCAGATGTGATAAAAATTATGCAATATTAGAGACTAATCACCAAGCCTATCTAGGATTCCTGCACCTAAACGACTCCTAACTAGGCGATTCTCTGAGGAAGGTTGTTGCTTGAATCAGACCACCAGCTAATCAGTCAGGTAGGGGAAAAATATGGTGGGAGGTATCCATGCGTAAGCAATGGGCCTTAATTACGCCAAACCACGGTAACTTCGAGGCTTAACCTCTTAATCCCCAACCTTTGACACTGATTTGACTGGAGTATGATTCAAAACAAGTTCCAATCACAGTTAATCTCCTATTGAGTCTGGATGCCTCTAGGGGCTAACGTCTATCAATTTTTAGATTAAGCTTGGGTTGTGAGTGCTTGGAATATTATTTTTGGGCTAAGAAAAGGTGATGAAATCTCCACCTTTCTTGTTTATTTGGGTGGTGCCCTTAAGGTCAATTTGTGCAAGTGTACAGAATATGCAAACAAGATTCACTCAAAGCGATTAAATCAACCAAGAGATGAGTTCTATTCTATATGCTATGTACACGTACCTTGCTCCAGCACTCTTCAACAATAAAGTAAAGGAACTGAAAAGACACGTTACTAGGATGCAAACATCTAATCAATTTTAAATTTTCAACAAGCTTTTTACTGGTAGTTATTAGTAGGATCCTGGTGATGGCATACAAAAAACAAATATTGTAATAAGCTAAATTATGCAAAGCAAGCAACTCTGCAAAAAAGATTATCAGTAGTCAACTCCTTGCTACGAAAACGCGGCAAAAGCCGGGAAACGCGGCAAGTTGGAGGGTACTTGGTCTTTGCTTTCTAGAGCAGAGGCCCAAAACTACTTATATGTTACTGCAATGCTTAGTTTCCTGTTTTCAAAACCTGTAACCTGCACAGAGAAGAAAAATTCATTTAGTTCCAAAAACAACACAAAAAACCGTCTCCCTCCCCGGCAACAATGCTAAAAATTTGTTCGAAGGAATAAAGAGGATGGTAGAGCAAGAGTTTAGAGTAAACCGTATAAGTCCTTGCGTCGATATTCACATTCTGGCCATGTATGTAAAATTACTATGCTCTTTCGAACTACCGTTTGTAGCAAAGGCTATAACGGGTCGTATCTGCAGGGAGGGCTTGCGATGAAAGCTTTCACAGTTCTTTTTGTTCTAGTTTTTAGGAAGAAAATGAAAGTTCTTCTTTGTTCAAGAATTAGAAAAGAAAATAAAGTAAAAAGAAGATGATGAATTTTGTTGTGTTGAAAAAGAAGAATGAAAATGACGAAGGTAGAATGAAAACGGTGAATTTGTAAAAGTAAGAGAAAAGAATGGATTTGTATGAGACAGAAAGTTTCTTAGAAAAGAGTTTTAATCAGATAGAAAGAAAATCATGACTAACTAACAACTCTACACTACTAACTTACTAATCCCTTGGATGACTTGTGCCTCATGTAGATTCAATGGCATATTGTCCATCTTGCTTCATCAAGTCAATGAGTTGTCCCAATTTGTGGAGATGTTCTTATCTTAGCTTGGTTAGGTGGCCTCCTTGGATCATATTGTTGACCCAAAGGCCATTTGCCCTTAGTTTTGACGATAACAAACCATATGTAGTTAGGTATTAACAAAAGTGTTTAATTAAGTTTTAGGAAAAATCTTATGTTGCATTTCGGCTCCAACACAAGACTCACATATTTGGAAGCCAAGAAGATTTAGATCCCAGAGCCTAGCACTAGAAGAGCTCAAGGATCAAGCATATCAAGAAGACTGTTTCAAGATTTATATCTTTACCATTTTCCATTTTAGTTAGAATTTATAGATATTTGTCAAAACCAAGATGAAAGAAGTTGATAGCTTTTGGGATTATCACTCACACACACACATTTCATAATCCTTTAGTGTTTTCATACAAAACTCTATTACCTGGTTTCTTACCGAGTTTCAGAAAAATCAAGTTTCGGAAAATCAGGTTTCGAAAAACAAGTTTTGGAAAAACCAGTTTTTATCTTTAGAAAAGATTTTTATCAAAATATAGTTCTAAATTATTTGGTGTTGATCTATGATCACACTCCACTTACTCTAAGCCCTAGAACTCTATTTTGTACCCACATATCAAAAGAAATTTTATAAGAAAAACTTTGACTTCAAAAAGATTTATAAAATCATATTTTTGGTCCTCAACCAGTCAACCGGCCGGTTGACCGCTGGCAGAGCTGAACTGCTCTGTCGGTCGACCGGGCGGTCTACCAACGTGCACCAAAGTGCACGAGTGCACCTCGGTCAACCAGAAGCAAGCGCAGTGCTCTCTGTTTTTTCTGGTCGACCGTGACGATTGACCGACAGAGAGTTTTTACTCTCTGTTTGGGATCCACGATCGACCGACCGGTTGACCACTTTCCCAACGTTCAGAAATCTGACCGTTGGCGGTCGACCACCTGGTTGACCGACAGCAGAGAAATCTGCTGAGTTGGCTCCAACGACTAGTTTCTGTTTTGTCTTTTGTTGGGTCTTCTCCCAACGGATCTATTAAGTTTTCTAACCTTATTTCATCCCCTATAAATAAGGGAAGAATGAAACAACTTAAGAACAAGATTTACAAGCCTCATACCAAAGTTTTTCAAAGTTTAGCCTCATTGCAAAAGATTTTCTCTTGAGCCAACTATTTTCAAACTTGGTGTTTTAGCTTGAGTCATTTCCTCTACTTCTCTACTTGCTATTTGCACTACACAATCCCAAGTGTTTCACTTTCTCATCTTGGTTGTAGGGTTGTACTTGTGAGCTATCTTTGTGGTCAAGTGTTGATCACTGTTTTCTTCGATTGAGAAGTTGTAGAGGTTGCAGCCTCAAGCGAGCTAGTGAGCTCCTAGTTGGTGTTGCGACACTGTGAGAGAGGACAAGTGTATCCGAAGAGTTCTAGTGAGAACTTGTAATCGGTTGACGATCCGGTGGGATCACTCATATGAAAATCCTTCATCGTGTTGACGGCGAGAACGTAGAGCAGTGGCTCAAATCTTGAAATATATTCTTGTGTTTACGATTGTCCACTATCTCTCTAAACTCTACTCTCTATCTTTATTTGCATTTACATTGCTTACTCTTTTGTAAGATCTATCTAATTGTTATTGCTTATTGCTAATTTGTTTTTAATTCCGCATTATTTGCCATTAAGTATAGCCATCACCTATTCACCCCCCTAGGTGATTTTCAATTGGTATCAAAGCCTAACCCTAGCTTTTGGTTTAACCACCTTAGGGAGATCCTCTTTATTTGGCTATATTTATTTGTTGCATTTTTATTTGTTTGTGCACTAAACTTGTTTTCATGGAATCACTTGCTTCTCTAGCATCAAATCCCCACCCAAATTTGATGGTTTGAACTTCCCTATTTGGAAGGTCAAAATGAACCTATTCCTAAAGTTCCTAGGAGTTAGAGTTGCCAAATCTATTACCAAAGAATTTGTTGAATCTCACAATGATAAAAGTACATGGTCTGAAGCAACCGCTAAGGACTATGAGACCAATGCTAGAGCCCAATATGCACCTACACAAGTACTAAATGAAGATGATCTTTCTCATGTGATTAATTGCAAATTAGCTTATGAAGATTGGAATGTTCTTATCATTACTCATGAGGGGACGTCACAAGTCAAGAGATCCAAAATTGACTTGCTCCGTTCTCAATATGAGAATTTTTACATGCTTGAAAATGAAAGTATAGATGAAATGCTTACTCATTTCACCAAGATTACTAATACTTTATCCTCTTTAGGTGACAAGATTGACAATGACTAAAAGATCTGAAAGGTCATTAGAGCTCTTCCCAAATCTTGGGAAGTCAAGGCAACTACACTCAAGGAGCTAAACGATAGGGAGGAGATGGACTTCTCCGGCTTCATCGGCAATCTCAAAACCGAGATGGAGATGAAGGTGAGAGAAGAAAGGAGGTTCCAAAGAAGAAAGCAATAGCTTTCAAGGCGACTCCATCCTCCTTTAATGAAGAAGAATCATCGGAAGACTACGATGAGGACTTTGCCATGCCCATTAGAAAAGTGGGCAAGATGTTCTACAAGAAAGGTAGACAAAGCAACTTCCGAAGAGGAAGACCTCAAGGAAGACTTGAAAAGAAAAGGGAGAAAATGGGTCCGTGCTTCCATTGCAAAGGAACGGGACATCTAATTGTGGATTTCCCCACTCTACAAGCTACTACCTCCAAGAACGTGCAAAAGAAGAAAAAGGCGATGGTGGCCACGTGAGATGATTCGGAGACAGAATCTGAAGAGGAGATCGACATCGCACACATGTGCTTCATGGCACATGGTGATGAAGCTTTTAAGGTAAGCCTAGAAAACTCTTTAGAAAATAAGGATTTGACTATGGATGAATTAGCTCAATTTTTTGAAGAATTACAAAATAGATATGAAATTTTTCTTGCTTAAAATAAAAAGTTAAAAAGGAAAATGATTTATTAAAGAATAAATTTGAGATTGTTTTGAATGAGAAAAATAATTTGTCAAAATCTTTTGAGAAAATGAAAATAGATTTTGAAAAATATAAAACTACTTATAAGGGCAAAAGCCCAATTATTTCTTGTAATAAAAATGAATTTTTAGAAATACAAAATCGCATTTAGGTTTTAGATACAGCATTGGAAAAGTGTGCATTTGACATGACCAAATTTGCATCTATGTTTCCTAAGGGAAAAACCCAAAGGAAACACACTCCTCATGCATCACACACACATGCACACTCACATCAACACAAGCATGCATTTATGTATGGAAAAATATATACTTGTGCACATTGTGATCGCAAAGGCCATTTGGCAAAATTTTGTTATGCAAAATTAAACATGACAAATAAAAATGTTTGGGTTCATGAAAATACTAACCCCATAGGACCCAAAAAGATTTGGGTACCAAAAGACACGCCAAATTTAATTGATAACAGGTGCGTCCTCCTCCTCTAAGACTTATGGGGATATGGTGCCCAGGTGGTGAATGCATCAAAGCTTAACGAACAAATCGTCACTTGCATCGCTATCAAAAAGGCACCTATTTTGGAGATTGTCCGTGGTTTGGTAACTTCTCCACTTAAGATTTTATTTTTAGCTAGACTTATACATGCATGGGACTTGCTAGTTCATTTTATGATAATTTGCTTTAATTATGTAGACTTGCATACCCTTATTTTTTATCTTGACTATAGTTGAGATTGTGTATTTAGTTTGCTTTTATTCCTATACTAGACATATTTTGTTTGTCCATGTATCAAGTATTTTTTTTGTAAATATTTCTATAAGAACATATACTTTTGTCAAATATGAAAACTTATTTAAACATAATTAAGCAAGAAAATAGAGATAGCAATTGCGCGCCTCAACTCTTATCTAGAGGAATGTCGAGGAGAAGTTCAAAACCCTTAAAGGGGTATTCGGCTTCAATATCTCAAATTTATTGCTTAATTATTAAAAAATTATGTTGTTAATAATACTAAAATAAAATAAAAATAAAAATTTAATTTTATGTGTTTTTTCATGCCTATTAAAATTTTACCAATGTTTTCATGTTTTATTTGTTAAAATATATTAGTCTTAAATACCATTTAAAAAGAAAATTAAAATTTATAACAAAATTTTTTTTCAGTTTTGGGCTGTTACGGCCGACCGACCGGTCGAGCGAGTTAGCCTGTCATAGGCCCTGTCGATCGAGATTACCTGGAATACAAAAAAATCTTTTAGCCCGAAGCCGGTCAACCAGGCAGTCGACCGACTGAAACCGAGATTGATCTCGGTTTGCGCCGGTCGACCGGGCGGTCGACCGGATGTCGGGTCTGGCTGTTTACCCGATTTTTTCTATATAAACCTAAATCCCTAATTTTTCCCATTCCATCTCTCTCAACCTGTTCCCCTTCTTCCCCCTTTCAATTTTCTTCCTCCCAAACCAAATCCAACCCACTAAAACTCCTTCCAATTCAAAATTCATCCTACAAAATTTGTGGAAATCGTTCTCAGGCTCCAAATCTAAAGTTTTTGGGGATTTCTCTTGGATCGTGAGGTATAACTAAAATTTCTCCTTTATCTCTTCAATTTTCCTTATTAATCTTGTTTATCCATTTTTAGTTCGTGCTTTTATCCTGTTTAATCCATCATCATGTCCATGAAAAGTCACCTAGAGGGGGGGTGAATAGGTGACAATGCTAATCAATGAAACTAAATGCAGAATTTAAAAACTTAAAGCAATAAGCACTCAAGTGTGATCAACAAGTGATGCACACACAACCAAGCCAAGCAAATATGATGTACAAAATGAATAGAAATGCAAGGCACAAAGTAAAGAGAGAGAGCAAGAGTCAATGGATCAAGCGCAAACAAAGAGATATGTTCCGAGGTTCGAGCACCCAGCTCTACATCCCTGCCTTCGACACACGAAGGATTTTCAATCCACTAGCTTGTCCACAAAGGACTCCCACAAAGGGAACCTCCACCGAGGATTTGGGGCAATCACAATTACAAGGAGTTCCCAACTCCCTTCCTTACAAACACAACCTCCTCCTTGAGGCACTCCTCCAATCCAACAAACAATTACCTCACAACTTGAGTGATTAGCACCAAGCTTACACAAAACACCTCACAACCCAAGTTGCACAACCTCCTCAACACAATGAGGGAAATGGCACAAAGCAAGAATTGGGTTTACAACTTAGTGGTTTCAAACAACAACCACAAAACAATCTCTTTTTACCACACAAAATCCTATAGAGAAGATAGTAGATTTTAGCTCAAGTGTGGAGAAAACCAATGGAATGGAAATCAAAATCACAAAGAAAAATCCTTGGGAAAACAATAAAAATCAAGATGGTGAAGTTCAATCAAAAGCTTTTCCCAAAAACCTCTTCTTTGATTTTCCAAACCCTAGCAAAAACCTCAAAATAGATTGTTCAATATGAGTTCAAAAACTTCTTTTAATTGCAGCAAAAACACCAGAGAGTATGAAAAAATTCGCACCAAAAACCTTAGAGAAAAACTCTTGCAAATGGGGTATTTATAGCCCATTTAGGAAACTAGCCGTTGACAGTTCAAACGGCCAGAAATAGCCTGTCGGTCGACCGGCCGGTCGACCGCCCAATGTTCAAATTTTTGAACGTTGCAACACCCGGTCGACCCAAACAAACCGAGAGCAAACTGCTCTCAGTCGGTCGACCGCTCGGTCGACCGGCTAAGGCTGTAGCCAGCGTGTACGTTTCTGTGCACGTCGGTCGACCGCCCGGTCGACTGGCTACTTGGTGTGGTCGACCGTGCGGTCGACCGACCTTGCCTGGCAGGCAGCAAATAGGTCAGAAAACTGAGGTAAAAAAAAAAAATATTCCAATAAATCTTTTAACTCTTGTAAAAATCCCCAAAAATAGTTTTTGCATTTTGCATTGATATATAAACTTGTGATAAAAAGTTTAGCTCAAATATCAATCAACATGAACTATTTTGTAGCATATTATTTTTACAAAAAACAAAACTTGTATTTTCTAAAACTTGGAATCTTGAATAGAGAATACCTTTTGTCCAAAACTCATCCATAATACAAAACTATGATATTTAAACATTTTGAAGCATGATGCATATGGATAGAAATCCAATATACATGAAACATGTATATATCATGATTTTTGTCATTAAGTCCAAAAATATGTTTTGTTATAAATATCAAAACATAAAACTCATGAAGTAGATTATCAAACTAAGTTTGTTTAAACAATTGAAGCATGCATGTATATAGAACAAATCTAATATACATAAACCATGTAAACTTGTTTTGATATAAAATCTATTCATGAAAACCAAGATCGGTTAAACCTAAAACCGAAAACCAAAACATGAAACGTGTGTGTTGTGAACTTGAGCTTATCATACTTTACTAATCTTTACAATTAGGATCTAAACACAAACTAAAACTATGGATACCTAAGTCTTCTTGTAGAGCGCAAACTCCAAGCTAGAGCGCAATCTCCAAGTCGGCTCGATCCAAAAACTCTTGATTCACCGGGCAAGTGCTATATATATCTTTGATGCGCGGGCTCTTGAATCAACATGTGCAAGCTTCCAAATCATCTTGTTGAAGCTAAACACCAACTAATATCTTGGTTAATGATCTGAAACTAAAATCACAAGATTATTAGTACACATAACTACATGAGTTAATCATCATCAAAACTAGAGTGGAAGGCCTTTGGGCCAACAATCTCCCCCTTTTTGATGATGACAAAACTCATGGAGTTATATATGCATGGATTAAAGTAAAGCTTCAAAGAAGCTCCCCCTTAACTCATGCATAGGAATAAACAAACAATAAGATGCATATAAACAAGGTTCTTGACATAAAATGAATATGCATATGAAACATGCTCTTGATTCCAATCAAAACAATACTAATACAACAAAACATTATCAAAACATGCTCTTGCTCTTGATACCAAAATTGAAAATTAAACAAAACATTTGCAACAAGACATTACTAAAACATGTTCTTGCTTTGATACCAATAACCAATCACATTGAAACCAACATATTATTATTAATTGAAACAACTGAAAACCAACCAAAACATATGCATAAATCAACCATGCATATAAACTACAAATTCTTCTCCCCCTTTTTGTCAATCATCAACAAAGGGGTAAAAACAAACAAAATGAAAACAAATACTTTTCCCCCTAAATGTTCAAAAACAAAGAAGCAATAAATTATTCCAAGGGGTAAAACCAAACTCAATATGATACCAATTTAAAACATGTGTCAATGAAGTCCATTGTGATATCAATTGAAAATAACAAACTTTGAGAAATGCCAAATCCTATATGAAATAAAACAAGGCATTGAAACAACATAACATTTTATATCAAAATGAAAACATGTAATGTAAACTTGATACCAATAAAAAATGATACCAAATTTAAGGAAACAAATAGCATCTTGATACCAAAAGAAGATATTTTTCATTATAAGCATATGATACCAATTACTTTGATATCATAAAGTTAGGGAGTGGGAAACAAAAATAATGGTAAACCAAATACCAATTGAAATATAAAATACGAGTTTTCTCCCCCTTTATGAAATACCAAAAGAAAATATGCATAGGCTTGAAATAAGATACCAATTGAAAATTAAATCAATTGAAACATGATATTCATTAAAAATTCAAGCTTAGCAATCTTAAAAATTATGATAAAGCTTGTATATGGATACCAATTGAAAAACTCAAGCTTAACATAACCAAAATTTGTGATATCTTGAAGCACAAATAAATCATCTATATATGTATGTAAGAAATAGATACCAATTGAAATTGATACTATATGAAGTGTAAGCATACATATATAAAACAAAACATATATGAGTATACAAAAGGATGTCAAGATTGATACCAATTGAAAGAATTCAATGATACCAATTGAAACAGAAATAAGATCAAGTGTATGACTCATATCAACTACCACCCATTTCATGATTCAAGTTTTAAATGATTTTTAACATAAAGCATACATGAACATGATCTCCCATCCAACCGCCCATAGATGGTAGGGGTTTTCAAAAATAGATTTGAAAGTAGAGTACGTTTGAAAATCACTACCAAATGAAGAATAACACAACTAGTTATATGAATCAACTAGTACGAGATCCTTCAAATAAGGAATAAAAAATATTTTTCATGAAGATGCATGTAAACCACATGGCACTAAAACACTCAAAAATCCATATAGCACAATTTGTACTCAAGAAAACTAAGTCATGAGCAAATATTAAATAGGGTGAGTGTACAAGTGTTGTGAGAAACATATCAACATGAAAATGGACAATCAAGCTCATATGAAATTCATTGTGAAATCACCAATTGAAATCATCTTTAAAAAAAATGAAATTCATCATAAATGTGAAATCACTTAGAAAACATGAAATTCATCCAAACGATTTAAAACTTCAAGGCATATGTATGTCATGTACAAACCAAAGTATACATACATATCCTAAACACAATGAGTCCACAAATTATATGCATGAAGGCACGTGGCTCAAGGATGTATATGTATAGATGATAGTTTAGACAAGATGTACATATACATGAAGTTAAAACAAAACATGCAAAATAGTGAATACAAGTCAAATGCAAGAATCATCAAAACTAGACTATACTAGTACATCAAGTGAACACAAATGAGCGTTCAAGCACAAACATATATAAAGGTTTATTTGTAGCTCACTAGTTGTACAAGTATAAATCCTAGTCTTAATGAAAACTATAATTCAAGCAAGTAGTCAAAACATGAAGCATGAAACGGGTCAACAATCAATACGATCATAATAATCAAAAACATGAATTATTAAAACAAAGTCATAGTCAACCATATGATTAGCATGACAAAGACATGTGCTTTAGATCTATGATTAACATGATTGCTAAAATATAAAGAGAACACAAAATATGGGTCCATATGAAACATGGGTGCTCAAGTAACTAAACATGTATAACACTAATCTAACCAACATAACATAAGCATAATGAACAATGAAACAACACATGCTATGAATAGATGAACATGTAAAAACATGCAAATAAAATTGGAGTTAGAGAATGATACCAAAACCGATGAAGGTGCATCTCTAATTCTCCAAACCACGGTGGTCCTCCCACCAAATCTCCTTGAGAGTGAAGCATCCAAATGGTTCTCCTTTTAGCTTAGAATGCATCCACGTCAAGGCACCAACACTCTCACGTTATGCGAGAGCCTCCACCTACATCAAACATCAAAGAGGTGGATCTTGGTACCCATTTTCTTGTGGGTCCACGGGGGTTAGTATCTCTCCTAACCCAAACAAGATTAGTTGCTAAATTTTCAATATGTAATTTATCATAGCAAAATCTAGCAAGGTGGCCTTTTCGACCACAATGTGTACAAGTGTACACATGAGCATACATGTTATGATTGTGTCCGTGATGAGCATGTGTATGCCGTGATGGGTGTGCATGCATAGTTGGAGCTTGTTTCTTGCGAACCAAGGATTCCAAACGAGTGTGATTTAAAGCACATTGGCTCAAAGTGGAGCCCAAACAATCAACACTTTTCTTCAAATTATTTATATCATTTTCAATGCTAGAAGATAAAGTGGAGCATGCTATAGGAGTGCAAGAAGTAGAAGCTACACTTGCATGGCAAACATGAATATCAATATCATTTTGCAAAGATTTATTTTTATTCAAAATCAAATCCAATTCTTTTGTAATTACATCAATATCATTTTTCAAAGTGAGATTTTCTTTAAAAGTAAAATCCAATTTTGAAGATAAAATCTCATTGTGCTTTACAACATCATCACAATCATTTTTGTTTTTCAAAAATTCATTTTCCTTTAAAGCAAGTTCGAGTTGAGATTTAAGTGAGTCACATTCACTTGCAATCTCTTCCTTCTCTTGCAACATCAATTCAAAATTAGAGCATAAATCCTTTAATTCATTTTTCAAAACAAGATTATCATCTTTCAACAAATCATGTTCTTCTAACAAATTCTCAAGCTTTTGAACAAGTTCCATATTCAAAGTTTGAACTTCAAAACATCCATGACAATAGGAACTAGAGCTATCATCTATTTAAGAATCCGATTGTACCTCAAGGGAGTTCTTCCCTGGACCATGAGGCATTGCTCTTCGGACTTTTCTCTCTTAGATCTCCTCATCTTGTTGATAATCCTTGGAAGCTCGGGAGAAGTCAAGATGCTCCAAACTGCAAAAGCCGAATCATAACGATCAAAAACATGTAATAAATGTTCATTTAGAGATGCTCTAAGTGCCCTAAGTGCTAATGCATTGGCCTTCTTATGCTTGCTACTATTAGGGAGGGTTTCTATAGTGATGGCTTAATAAACTAGATGACCTAGAGTTTTTAAATGCCTAGTCATGTCCACCTTCCAAGCATCAAGTCTAAAATGGTCAAACATAGGAGGGCTAGCCATGAGTGCAAACTAGTATGAGTGCAAATGATAATGCAAATGAAGATTAGCAAACCAAGATCTTAACTCCTAGGTGGTTAAACCTAAATATCAGGAGCGCTAGCTCTGATACCAATTGAAAAGTCACCTAGAGGGGGGGTGAATAGGTGACAATGCTAATCAATGAAACTAAATGCGAAATTTAAAAACTTAAAGCAATAAGCACTCAAGTGTGATCAACAAGTGATGCACACACAACCAAGCCAAGCAAATATGATGTACAAAATGAATAGAAATGCAAGGCACAAAGTAAAGAGAGAGAGCAAGAGTCAATGGATCAAGCGCAAACAAAGAGATATGTTCCGAGGTTCGAGCACCCAGCTCTACATCCCCGCCTTCGACACACGAAGGATTTTCAATCCACTAGCTTGTCCACAAAGGACTCCCACAAAGGGAACCTCCACTGAGGATTTAGGGCAATCACAATTACAAGGAGTTCCCAACTCCCTTCCTTACAAACACAACCTCCTCCTTGAGGCACTCCTCCAATCCAACAAACAATCACCTCACAACTTGAGGGATTAGCACCAAGCTTACACAAAACACCTCACAACCCAAGTTGCACAACCTCCTCAACACAATGAGGGAAATGGCACAAAGCAAGAATTGGGTTTACAACTTAGTGGTTTCAAACAACAACCACAAAACAATCTCTTTTTCCCACACAAAATCCTATAGAGAATATAGTAGATTTTAGCTCAAGTGTGGAGAAAACCAATGGAATGGAAATCAAAATCACAAAGAAAAATCCTTGGAAAACAATAAAAATCAAGATGGTGAAGTTCAATCAAAAGCTTTTCCCAAAAACCTCTTCTTTGATTTTCCAAACCCTAGCAAAAACCTCAAAATAGATTGTTCAATATGAGTTCAAAAACTTCTTTTAATTGTAGCAAAAACACCAGAGAGTATGAAAAAATTCGCACCAAAAACCTTAGAGAAAAACTCTTGCAAATGGGGTATTTATAGCCCATTTAGGAAACTAGCCGTTGACAGTTCAAACGGCCAGAAATAGCCTGTCGGTCGACCGGCCAGTCGACCGCCCAACGTTCAAATTTTTGAACGTTGCAACATCCGATCGACCGCCCGGTCGACCCAAACAAACCGAGAGCAAACTGCTCTCAGTCGGTCGACCGCTCGGTCGACCGGCCAAGGCTGTAGCCAGCGTGCACGTTTCTGTGCACGTCGGTCGACCGCCCGGTCGACTGGCTACTTGGTGCGGTCGACCGTGCGGTCGACCGACCTTGCCTGGCAGGCAGCAAATAGGTCAGAAAACTGAGGTAAAAAAAAAATATTCCAATAAATCTTTTAACTCTTGTAAAAATCCCCAAAAATAGTTTTTGCATTTTGCATTGATATATAAACTTGTGATAAAAATTTAGCTCAAATATCAATCAACATGAACTATTTTTGTAGCATATTATTTTTACCAAAAACCAAAACTTGTATTTTCTAAAACTTGGAATCTTGAATAGAGAATACCTTTTGTCCAAAACTCATCCATAATACAAAACTATGATATTTAAACATTTTGAAGCATGATGCATATGGATAGAAATCCAATATACATGAAATATGTATATATCATGATTTTTGTCATTAAGTCCAAAAATATGTCTTGTTATAAATATCAAAACATAAAACTCATGAAGTAGATTATCAAACTAAGTTTGTTTAAACAATTGAAGCATGCATGTATATAGAACAAATCTAATATACATAAACCATGTAAACTTGTTTTGATATAAAATCTATTCATGAAAACCAAGATCGGTTAAACCTAAAACCGAAAACCAAAACATAAAACGTGTGTGTTGTGAACTTGAGCTTATCATACTATACTAATCTTTACAATTAGGATCTAAACCCAAACTAAAACTATGGATACCTAAGTCTTCTTGTAGAGCGCAAACTCCAAGCTAGAGCGCAATCTCCAAGTCGGCTCGATCCAAAAACTCTTGATTCACCGGGCAAGTGCTATATATATCTTTGATGCGCGGGCTCTTGAATCAACATGTGCAAGCTTCCAAATCATCTTGTTGAAGCTAAACACCAACTAATATCTTGGTTAATGATCTGAAACTAAAATCACAAGATTATTAGTACACGTAACTACATGAGTTAATCATCATCAAAACTAGAGTGGAAGGCCTTTGGGCCAACAGTCCAAACGATCCTGATCTGAGAAGAGGAAAACCCTTGAATCATCATCCAGCCCCTTTATCTCCCAAAATGCATCTCATAGATATACTATAATTCACAATAAACATATCATCTCTGGTAGGACTGTGGTGCTCATTGATTTTGAGCACCTTAATCTTGCAAATATCTTGAGTACTAGTTCACTTGAAAATTTTGTCACAATTAAAGAACCGGTTTATCCTAAACTAGTCCATTATTTTTACTCTAACTTGTCCTTCCAAAATTATCACATCCGGTCTAGAGTCATGGGTAAGGATATAAATATTTCTCTTGAAAAATTTGCTAGTCTTCTACACCTCTCCTGTGAGGGGGTAGATGCTTATAATGTAGATCTTCATGAATTTACTTATCATGACGGTGAGTATGCCCACACCGCATCTATTTTGCTTCACGATGATGATAACCCTGCTTTAGTTAGGAATGAGGAGGTGAAGTATTATACTCTCACCGCCCAAGTCTTGGCTAAAGTCATTTTCTATAACCTCCTGCCAAAATCAGGAGAGTATAGTCACGCCAGGGGTTCTGCTCCTCTCCTGATCTATTACCTTCTGAAAGGTATTAGAATAAATGTTCCTAAACTCATCATCGATTATATGACGTTCGATCATCTTTTTTTCCTAAACCGGCATTTGCCCTTTGGGATGCTTATTACACGTCTTCTAAAATAACTCCGATTTGATCTTTCCACTAAACGGTCCATCGAACCGTCAGTTGGCATCAACAGCACTCTCCTCAAGAGGATGTGTGTTAGGAAGCGTGCTCCTGCTCCTCAGCCGCAGCCTATCATTCCTGTTGTTGCTCCAAGATCTTCTTCTGGATCTTCTGCTTCCTTTGATCCCTATCTTGCTCTTACCACTCAGCTTCGGGAGCATAGCCAGCAGATGTCAACTGAGATGGCCGCTCACTTTCAGCGGCTAGAGCAGCGAGTGGACAATGATCTCAACCACATCTGTGATTCCATTCTCTATATGCAGACCTGCGTCCGTGACATCTACCACAAGCACACTTGGCCAACTCCTCTTTCGCGTGGTCGCTCACAGCCACTTCCGTCCACCGTCCTCCTTTTGACGCCTGGGTTCCTCCTCCTGCTGTTCCTGAGGCACCAGCTTCTCCTAAAGACCCTAATTTCCATGAGGACTGACCCCTTTTGTTGATGACAAAAAGGGGGAGAGTTATTTGATGGAGTTATTATGGGAGTTAGCTTTTGTGCTTTTAGTTTTATATTTGGATTTGAGTATGTAGTTTGTTTTGTGGACATCATGTGTATTTAGTTTTTGAGGTTGGCATGAACCTCCTATGCTGTATGGGCATATTTATTTCTGATATGCTAGTTATCTTTATTGTCTCTATATGGTATATGTGTTTGGTTGTGTATTGTTTCTTATTCCCTGTTGATCCAACCATCTACCACTTGTTTGGAGGTTGGAGGTATTTCTAGATGGATAGATGTAACCATTTGTGCATACATTTTCATATTGTTGTACTCTTGCTATGCATAGATGATTGGCATATAATTCTAACTATTATATTCTTTATATATGCTTTTATTGTGCATTTAGCTTTTTTATGTCTTATTCTTATATATGCATGTGTTAAGGGGGAGCATCACTTGAAGTCTCTTCCCAAAATATTTGTAATAACTCCATATGTTTTGTCATCATCAAAAAGGGGAGATTGTTGACCCAAAGGCCATTTGCCCTTAGTTTTGATGATAACAAACCATATGTAGTTAGGTATTAATAAAAGTGTTTAATTAAGTTTCAGGAAAAATCTTATGTTGCATTTCTGCTCCAACACAAGACTCACACATTTGGAAGCCAAGAAGATTTGGATCCCAGAGCCTAGCACACTAGAAGAGCTCAAGGATCAAGCATATCAAGAAGACTATTTCAAGATTTGTATCTTTACTGTTTTCCATTTTAGTTAGGATTTATAGATATTTGTCAAAACCAAGATGAAAGAAGTTGATAGCTTTTGGGATTGTCACACACACACACACACACATATTTCATAATCCTTTAGTGTTTTCATACAAAACTCTATTACCTGGTTTCTTACCGAGTTTCAGAAAATCAAGTTTCGGAAAATCAGGTTTCGAAAAACAAGTTTTGGAAAAACCAGTTTTTATCTTTAGAAAAAAAATTTATCAAAATATAGTTCTAAATCATTTGGTGTTGATCTATGATCACACTCCACTTACTCCCTAGAACTCTATTTTGTATCCACATATCAAAAGAAATTTTATAAGAAAATCTTTGACTTCAAAAAGATTTACAAAATCCTATTTTTGGTCCTCAGCCGGTCGACCGCTGGCAGAACTGAACTGCTCTGTCGGTCGACAAGGCGGTCGACCGACGTGCACCAAAGTGCACGAGTTCACCTCGGTCGACCGACCGGTCGACTGAAAGCAAGAGCAGTGCTCTCTGTTTTTTTGGGTCGACCGGGACGGTCGACCGATAGAGAGTTTTTACTCTCTGTTTGGGATCCACGGTCGACCGGCCAGTCGACCGCTTTCCCAACGGTCGGAAATTTGACCGTTGGCGGTCGACCGCCCGGTCAACTGACAGCAGAGAAATCTGCTGAGTTGGCTCCCCACGACCAGTTTCTATTTTGTCTTTTGTTGGGTCTTCTCCCAACGGATCTATTAAGTTTTCTAACCTTATTTTCATCCCCTATAAATAGGGGGAGTATGAAACAACTCAAGAACAACATTTACAAGCCTCATATCAAAGTTTTTCAAAGTTTAGCCTCTTTGCAAAAGATTTTCACTTAAGCCAACTATTTTCAAACTTGGTGTTTTAGCTTGAGTCATTTCCTCTACTTCTCTACTTGCTATTTGCACTACACAATCCCAAGTGTTTCACTAGCTCATCTTGGTTGTAGGGTTGTGCTTGTGAGCTATCTTTGTGGTCAAGTGTTGATCACCGTTTTTTTCGATTGAGAAGTAGTAGAGGTTACAGCCTCGAGCGAGCTAGTGAGCTCCTAGTTGGTGTTGCGGCACCGTGAGAAAGGACAAGTGTGTCCGAAGAGTTCTAATAAAAACTTGTAATCGGTTGACGATCCGGTGGGATCGCTCATAGTAGAAATCCTTAATCGTGTTGAAGGCGGGGACGTAGTGCAGTGTCTCGAACCTCGAAACATATTCTTGTGTTTGCGATTGTGCACTATCTCTCTAAACTCTGCTCTCTATCTTTACTTGCATTTACATTGCTTACTCTTTTGCAAGATCTATCTAATTGTTATTTGTTATTGCTAATTTGTTTTTAATTTCGCATTATTTGCCATTAAGTATAGCCATCACCTATTTACTCCCCCCCCCTCTAGGTGATTTTCACATATGCTCCCAATAGGTTCACAAGAATGGAACTTAGGAATTTGAGATTCACAATTTAGATATGCATAACAAGAATGTTAGGTTCATTAGATCATCAAAGCCATTGTTAGGTAGCATGAAATAAGAAGCTAGTATATTAAGTTGTTCGCATATTAAGGTGATCACATCATCATGTTCCATCAAGGCTCTTGTTAAAGAAACAAGGCTCTAAATGAGGCACACATGAATCATATGGAGGGGGTAACAAAACCTCACTAAGATAAAAAATAACACTCACCTTCATTGGAAATTAAAGAGACTTGTTAGGCATAAGAGTAGAAATTATAAACATTCAATGAATCATATGAGTTAGCATCACCCAAGAGTCAGTGGTTAGTAGTGTTAGAGGTTAGTTAGTCATGTTAGAAGGTTAGTTTTTCATGGAGAAGTAAAGCAAGGAAGAAGACATAGTAGATTAAAGTGCAAGAAAATAAAAGGCTTGAAAGTAAATGGCAAGAATTAAAAGAGCAAGAAATGAGGAAGGAGAACATGAGCTTTGCATTTGATTGTCACTCTCAATTACAGAGACCTCACTCTCACACTCTTTCTCTCTCTTTTCTGGAATCTAAAAAAAAGGAAAAGAAAATTACAAGAGGAAACTAAAGAAGAACCCAAAGAAATCCTAAACCTCCTCCTAAAATTTATGGCTATCCTCTTCTCTCCTTCAACAGAGGCCTTAGGGGTCTTTATATAGGCATCAGGAGCTAATCGCTCTCAATCGTAGCCATAGGATCAACCGTTGCATCAACGACCTCAGAATTGTCGCGGAAATGCGGCCAAAGCCGCGTTTTTACGACAGAATCTTGGCTGTTATGCCAGCGATTGCTCTGACATTCTGTTACTGCCCAGGTGTACTACTGGAGTTTCTAGAATCACAAGAATATTCCCTAGGTCACTACAGATGTGGGCTTCTTTGATTTGGTCTCTTTTAATCTTCTTTAAATTCTTGAATTAACTTAGATTTTGGGCCTTCTTCTCCATTAAAGAGTGGAGCTGAAATTTAAGAGAAAAGCCATTAGAAAGCTTATTTTTATTGACAAAATGCATGGAAATGTGATGCAAAATGATGCAAAATTGAATACTAATCACGCAGCGGTAGCATGGATTATCGGCGATCCGTCCAGAGCCCTATCATTCCAGGCCCCCTTGCTTGGCTATAGAGTTTTCCTATTAAGACTTTGAGCCCTCATTTGTATAGTTTTTGACTGTATATCTCTTGTATTCTTGCATTTACGCCTATCAAGTGATGTAATATTCTTGTAATATTGTGTCATATCCTGTGATAATCTTGTAATTATAATCATATGTTGGAATGTATAATGCATCACGTATTTTCAAACTTTGATTCTTTTCTGTACTGAGCTTAGTGTATATATGTAAGGGTATTTTTGTCCTACATATATACGTTACAGTAACGTCTTTGTACCCGCGAGATCAGGGTGTTACAGGGTGGTATCAGAGCCTAGGCTCTTACATCCTCAGTACAACCAACCGGCAAATTAATGGTAAAGAAACTTGCAACTGGAATGCATGAGTCCTGGTTATACAATCCAACTATAAGTACATAGTTATCTATTTTCTCTTGATAATCCTTTCTTTGAATTCTGAAGTTCTCCCATCCTTTCGTACTTCAATTTCACCTTATTCTTAGACCAACTCAACTCATGAAAGGACAGGGAAAATCCTAACGGTTCTAGTTCTTCTTAGGGTGACCCTAGTGGAGAAAGTGTTGATTGGGGGTGATTTCTGTATGGTATGATGGAAAACTAATAGGAATAGATGGAGATCCTACACCAAAGATTATTGGTTGCACTACGGGAACAGAAGCCAGGCAATGTGTCAGATTTTAGAAGATTTTAGCCGATGATCTTTTCGGCTATGGAGAAGCCCGTGGATGCAGAGCAGTGGCTGGTAGATATAACAGATCTTCTGAAGGCAACCCGAGTCCCTGAAAGGACCTAGTGGAAGTGGCCAATGTTCAGTTGAAGGATGTGGTCAGAACATGGTGGTTGGTGGAAGAAGCAAGACTGAAAAAGCCCATCACTTGGGACCAGTTCTTGTCACGCCCCGCTTCCCAAAATTCGGGAAAACGGAGTCGCGACGAAGGTCGGCGACATATGTACGCGAGGAGAATACCCCACGTATACATACACTAAGCCTAAAGTAACCTGAACAAGCTACAAAATCTACTACGATAAATCAATATCACTGCAATATGACATATAAATATCTAACACAATGATAATGAAAAACACCTAGAGGGGGGTGAATAGGTGTAATTGTTAATCTAACAATCTTTTTAAAACTAAGATGGATGAATGATGCAACGATCTCTCAAAACAAGACTAAGAGCCGAATACCCCGTGAGAGGTTCTGAACTCCTTCCTCCCAATTCCCCTTGAATGGGTTAGAGGTGCGCAATGCAACCTTGTTGTATGAGAATTGATCGAACAAAGAATGAATAATATGCAATGATGAAATGCACACAAGATATATCACAAGTATCACAAACTAGAGGCAATAACACAAGGAAAGAAAACTAGATCTCAAGCAAGTAATTGAAAGCAATAGAGAGCAAGAGAAATTTAAAAGCAAAATGGACACAAAGCAATCGCAAACACAAGATGTTTGTTTCGAGGTTCGAGCCACCGCTCTACTCCCCGCCTTCACCTCCGTGAAGGGTTTCCACTATCCACCGAGGACGCTTACAATGGTCTACCGAAGACCCGAGCACCGAGCTCCACCAATTACAATAACCTCTACCGAAGAGGTGTCTCCACAAGAACAAGAAGAAGAACAAGTAACCAAAGTGATCACAACAAGATCACTAAACTCTTTACAATGTCTCACTTTTTTACAACTTCCTTATAGAATGAGTAAGGGATTTTTGGCTCTAAGAAGTGTAGTGAGAAAACTCAGTTGTAGAGATGATTTTTGCTAGAGAACACAACTGAAAACAAGCTCAAGAAAGAGTAGGAAATGAGGAGCTTAAACACTTTTCTTTTCTTTTTGAAAACTATGAAAACTTGAGGATTTTTCTTGGTATTTTGTAAGAGACTCTCCTCCTCTATTTATAGGGAGAGAAAAGGGTTAAAACTAATTTATTTTAACCTTATTTGCTCTGGAAAAGATCTGTAAAACCCTGAAAAAGTCTGCCAAAAAATAGTCTGGAAAATAGATTTCAGAATTGCACAAAAGAGGAAAGAGCCGTTGGGCTTTTGCAGGCCTGGCGGTCGACCGGGCCGGTCGGCCACCAGCTCTGCTGACAAAGAGTCGTTGGGCTCCGGTCGACCCCAGGGTTGACCGTCCTCAAGGAGAAACGAAGTGTTCTGCGGGCGGTCGACCCGGGCGGTCGACCCAGAAAACCCGAGAGCAACTGCAGACAGTCGGTCGACCCGAGCGGTCGGCCGACAGACGTGCACGTTTGTGCACGTCCTGATACAGGCGCCGGTCGACCGGGCCGGTCGGCCGGTCAAGCCTGAAACAGAAAAACAGCAGAATTCTGAACTTGAGAAATTTTGTAAAAATGTTTTGAAGTAAAGAAAACTAAGTAATATGCTGGAAAGAGTATACATACATGATCTAAACATGATATTCATTTTTGTAAAACTTAGGGTCATGTATATATATACTAAGGCATGAAACAAAGGTTTTGACCATGAAAACTTGAATACAAAAACGTGTGTGTGTATCCTAGAGCCAATTTTCCAAAACTCAAACTTTAACAAACTATTTCTTACATTGGTTCTAAGTATTATAAGTGCTTCAAGAGGGCTTTTCACCATATGATCTTCAAAACTTGATTCTTGAGCCCAATTTGAGTTGACTTGAGTCCAAAACACTTTCCTTTAGGGAAGAACCCTTCTAGTTTGGTTAGAACCCTGAAATACACTTAACCAATAAACAATATTAGTACAAATAACTAATATGTTTTGTAATCATCAAAACACACTAAACACGGGTGATTGTAACCTTGGGCCAACAATCTCCCCCTTTTTGATGATGACAAAACATATAAGTTATTTAAACAAAAATGGAAGAAGAGCTTGGAAAGCTCCCCCTCAAATAATGCTATGTATAAAGAATGACAATGAGTAAGATACATAAAGCATTGAAAACACAATAGTTTTGTTGAAAACTAAAATAAACAATAAACAACAAGCAAACTTATACTTTTTCTCCCCCTTTTTGTCATACATCAAAAAGGGTTAAACAAAACAAAAACAACAAAAAAAAATTTCTTTAAGAATCCATAATGCAAACATTCAACTCACCACAAATAAAAGAGAATCTAGCATAATCTAATGGTTTAGTAAAAATATCGGCAAGTTGAAAATCGGTAGAAACATAATCAATATCAATATCACCTTTCTCATAATGATATCTAAGAAAGTGATACCTAATGTCAATGTGTTTGGTTTTACTATGTTGATTTGCATTCTTTGTCATGTGAATAGTACTAGTATTATCACAAAATATTTTAACATGATCAAAGTGTAAATCATAGTCGAGGAGAGTATGTTTCATCTAAAGAACTTGTGCACAACAAGCTCCAGTTGCAACATACTCCGCCTCGGCGGTTGAAAGGGCTACCGAATTTTGCTTTTTGGAAGACCAAGATACAAGACAATTACCTAGGAATTGACATGTTCTACTTGTGCTCTTCGTAACTACCCTACAACCCGCATAGTCGGCATCCGAAAAACTCGTCATTGAAAATTGGCCGGTTTTCGGATACCACAAACCCATTTCAATAGTGTCCATAAGGTATCTAATTATGCGTTTAACCGCAATTATATGAGACTCTTTAGGACAAGATTGAAAACGTGCACAAAGACAAACGGAAAACATAATATCCGGCCTACTAGCCGTCAAATACAATAAACTACCAATCATGCTACGATAAAGCTTAATGTCTACACTTTTACCTTGTTCATCCTTGTCAAGCTTGGTAGTTGTTGCCATGGGAGTTTTGCTTACTTTAGATCCTTCAAGCCCAAACCTTTTGATTAGTTCCTTAGTGTACTTGGCTTGATTGATGAAGATCCCATCCTTCCTTTGCATGATTTGGAGTCCAAGGAAATAGTTGAGTTCCCCCATCATAGACATTTCAAATTCTTCCTCATGCATGATTCAAAAGCTTGGCAAAGAGATTCATTAGTAGAACCAAAAATAATATCATCTACATAAATTTGCACAATAAGAATATCATTTTCTACATGTTTTGTAAACAATGTTGTGTCATTTTTTCCTTTCTTAAAACCATTTGAAATTAAAAATGAAGAAAGTCTTTCATACCAAGCCCTAGGGGCTTGTTTTAAACCATAAAGAGCTTTATCTAATTTAAACACAAAATCCGGATGTGTAGGATCAACAAACCCGGGGGGTTGTTCAACATACACCTCCTCTTCAATAAAACCATTTAGAAAAGCACTTTTAACATCCATTTGAAATAATTTAAAATCTTTATATGAGGCAAATGCTAGTGTCATCCGTATGGCTTCAAGCCGTGCTACGGGTGCAAAGGTTTCTTCAAAATCGATTCCTTCGATTTGAGTGTAACCTTGGGCAACTAACCTAGCTTTATTCCTAACAACGTTACCCGATTCATCCAACTTGTTCTTAAAGATCCACTTAGTACCAATTGTTGGTCTATCGTGGGGCCTAGGAACAAGGTGCCAAACTTGGTTGCGCTCAAATTGATTGAGTTCCTCTTGCATGGCTAGCAACCAATATGAATCGGCCTCGGCTTCGAGGACGTTCTTGGGTTCAAGATGAGAAATAAATGCATAATGACCACAATAATCATGAAGTTTAGAGCGAGTGGTTACCCCTTTAGATACTTCACCTATGACGAGGTCCTTGGGATGATGAGGATTGTATCTCCAACCCTTTGGAAGTTGTTGAGTAGGCTCCACGTCAATTGATTGAAATTCATGTCCTTGAGCCTCTTCTACTTTAGCTTCACTTCCTTCATCATCCTTTGGCTTGTCTCCCATAGTAGGTGTATCCTCCAAGGTTACTTTCTCCAAGCCTTCATCCAATGCATCTATTTCTACAACATTCTTAACAAACAAGTTAGATTCTTCAAACTTAACATGTATAGATTCCTCAATAGTCAAAGATGATCTATTGAAGATTCTATAAGCCTTGCTAGTGTTAGAATAACCAACAAAAATAGCCTCATAAGATCTAGCATCAAATTTTCCTAAATTATCTTTTGTATTTAAAACAAAACATTTGCATCCAAAAACCTTGAAATATGAAACATTTGGTTTTCTAGAAAAATACATTTCAAAAGAAGTTTTTGAAGTATTTTTACACAAGAAAACACGATTTGATATATAGCATGATGTATTAACGGCCTCGGCCCACAAATAACGTGATAGACCATATTCACTTAGCATTGTCCTATCCATCTCTTGTAAAGTTCGATTTTTCCGTTCAACTACTCCATTTTGTTGTGGAGTTCTAGGACAAGAAAGTTCATGCTTTATTCCATGTTCTTCACAAAAAGTGGTAAAGGGTAGGTTAATGAATTCACCTCCTCTATCACTTCTTATCCTTAAAATTGAAACATCTTTTCTTTTTCAACTCTTTTCTTAAAAGATTGGAAATATGAAAATGCTTGATTTTTGTGTTCAAGAAAGAAAACCCAAGTAAACCGTGAAAAGTCATCAACCAAAACAAATGCAAATCTATTCCCACTTAGACTTTTGGTTTGTGTAGGGCCAAATAGATCCATATGGATTAACTCCAAAGGACGTGATGTCATGATATCCTTAATTGACTTGAAAGAAGACTTAGTTTGTTTCCCAAATTGACATGCGTCACAAACTCGGTCCTTTTCAAAATTCAAACAAGGAATACCTTTCACCATTTCCTTTGTGTTCAATCTAGATATATGGTCAAAAGAAATGTGGCCTAATCTTCTATGCCACAACCAAGAGTCGTCATCGAGGGCTTTTAAACAAGTAATATTACAAGACATATTAGACATATCTATCATATAAACATTACTTTCACGAAAACCGGAAAACACACAAGTATTAGAAATTCTATCAATTACTTTACAAACTACATTATCAAAAACAACATCAAAGACTTTATCACAAAGTTGACTAACACTCAAGAGGTTATGCTTGAGTCCATCAACTAAAACTACATTCTCAATTAAAGGGGATGTGCCAAGTTTTACATTACCAATACCGATGATTTTACCCTTGGCATCATCTCCGAAGGTGACGGTGCCACCTTCATGGTATCTTGATAGGGTTGCAAAGTTGTTGATGTCCCAAGTCATGTGCCTTGAGCAACCACTATCAAGATACCACAATCCTCTACGTCGTTGGGCCTTGGAAGGTACCTACATCATTTAACAAATTCATTGACTTTGTTACCTAAATTTTCTTGGGTCCTTAAAGTTAGTGTTTTGAACCCAAACATTATGACATGATGCACTTAGTCTATCATAGCAAAAGTTAGCTAAGTGCCCTTTCCGCCCACAATGTGAACATGAGAACACTCTTCCATACATGAATGCATGATGTTTGTGTGAAGTGTGAGCATGTTTTGGGGGTTTGCCACGATGTAAAGGTTGTGTGGTATGAACATGAGCATGAGCATGGTAAACATTTTTCTTAGGGGCTTATTTCTTAGGAAAAATGGCCTCTATCTTCTTCTTATCAAACTCACAATTTTTCAAAACAATTCCTAATGAGTCTATTCTTTCTTTAAGCATGGTAATCTCATTAGAATCAATTAGTGGGGACTTGCCTTTACAAGAATTCTTATATTTGTCAAAATCTTTTTGGGTGGAAACAAGAGTGGATAGTAATTCATCTTTTTCTTTAGAAAGAGTAAAGACTTGATGATTAAGAGATTCATTTTCCTTTTTCATTTTTAAATACTTTTTCTTAAGAAAATCATAGTTATGTGATAGTTCTACAAAAGCTTCTCCTAATTCATCCATGGAAAGTTCATCATTAAGAGAAGTGGAAGGGGTTACCTTGCTTGTGCTTTCATTGGCCATGAAGCACATGTTGGCGGTATCAATTTCCTCCTCGGATTCGTCGGAATCCCATGTAGCCTTCATTGCTTTCTTCTTGAAAGGTTTCTTTGAGGTGGAGGGCTTTACTTTATCCGGCACTCCGCAACAATGTGTCCCGGTCTTTGGCAATTGAAGCAAATAATCTTTCTTTCTTCTTTGCCTCCTTGCCATCTCCTTCTTCCTTGGAACTTAGCCTTATTGTACATCCTCCGAACGTTCTTCACAAGAAGTGAGAGCTCTTCGTTATCTTCTTCTTCATCATCTTCGTCGGAGTGTTTGGATTGACTCTTGAAGGCTATTGTTTTCTTCCTCGAAGGAGCCATGTCCTCCCTAGCTTTTCTCTCCATCTCATGGGTTTTGAGGTTCCCAATGAGACCTATTAGCTCCATCTCCTCCTTGTCATTGAGTTCCTTCAAGGTGGTTGCTTTGACTTTCCATGAAGGAGGAAGAGCCCGGATGATCTTCCTTACTCTTTGGTCATTGTCAATACCATCACCTAGAGAAGAAAGTCCATTAGTAATCTTAGTAAATTTTGTAACCATATCATCTATGGTTTCATTTTCTTGCATGCAAAAGTTTTCATATTGGGACCGAAGAAGGTCTATCTTAGCCCTCTTCACTTGTGAAGTCCCTTCATGTGTAACTAGCAAATGTGTCCAAATTTCATATGCGGACTTGCAATGAATAACTCTAACTATATCATCATCATTAAGGGCTTGAAGGAGTGCATAATGAGCCCTAGCATTAGCATCAAATTCCTTAGTCTCAATTTCGGACCAAGTGGATTCATCACCGGGGGGTGCACTAAAGGGTTTGGTCACGGCCTTTGCAACTCGACTTCCTAGAGATTGCAAGAAAACGGTCATCTTAACCTTCCATATGGGAAAGTTAAGTCCATCAAACTTAGGAGGGGTTTTAATTCCATCGGCCATTTTTAACTAAGTGAGAATGAATGAAATGATTAGCAATATTAGGATCTCTCTAAGGTTGTTAAGCCAAAAGCCTAGAGTCCAAGCTCTGATACCAATTGAAAAACACCTAGAGGGGGGTGAATAGGTGTAATTGCTAATCTAACAATCTTTTTAAAACTAAGATGGATGAATGATGCAACGATCTCTCAAAACAAGACTAAGAGCCGAATACCCCGTGAGAGGTTCTGAACTCCTTCCTCCCAATTCCCCTTGAATGGGTTAGAGGTGCGCAATGCAACCTTGTTGTATGAGAATTGATCGAACAAAGAATGAATAATATGCAATGATGAAATGCACACAAGATATATCACAAGTATCACAAACTAGAGGCAATAACACAAGGAAAGAAAACTAGATCTCAAGCAAGTAATTGAAAGCAATAGAGAGCAAGAGAAATTTAAAAGCAAAATGGACACAAAGCAATCGCAAACACAAGATGTTTGTTTCGAGGTTCGAGCCACCGCTCTACTCCCCGCCTTCACCTCCGTGAAGGGTTTCCACTATCCACCGAGGACGCTTACAATGGTCTACCGAAGACCCGAGCACCGAGCTCCACCAATTACAATAACCTCTACCGAAGAGGTGTCTCCACAAGAATAAGAAGAAGAACAAGTAACCAAAGTGATCACAACAAGATCACTAAACTCTTTACAATTTCTCACTCTTTTACAACTTCCTTATAGAATGAGTAAGGGATTTTTGGCTCTAAGAAGTGTAGTGAGAAAACTCAGTTGTAGAGATGATTTTTGCTAGAGAACACAACTGAAAACAAGCTCAAGAAAGAGTAGGAAATGAGGAGCTTAAACACTTTTCTTTTCTTTTTGAAAACTATGAAAACTTGAGGATTTTTCTTGGTATTTTGTAAGAGACCCTCCTCCTCTATTTATAGGGAGAGAAAAGGGTTAAAACTAATTTATTTTAACCTTATTTGCTCTGGAAAAGATCTGTAAAATCCTGAAAAAGTCTGCCAAAAAACAGTCTGGAAAACAGATTTCAGAATTGCACAAAAGAGGAAAGAGCCGTTGGGCTTTTGCAGGCCTGGCGGTCGACCGGGCGGTCGGCCGCCAGCTCTGCTGGCAAAGAGCCGTTGGGCTCCGGTCGACCCCAGGGTTGACCGTCCTCAAGGAGAAACGAAGTGTTCTGCGGGCGGTCGACCCGGGCGGTCGACCCAGAAAACCCGAGAGCAACTGCAGACAGTCGGTCGACCCGAGCGGTCGGCCGACAGACGTGCACAAACGTGCACGTCCTGATACAGGCGCCGGTCGACCGGGCCGGTCGGCCGGTCAAGCCTGAAATAGAAAAACAGCAGAATTCTGAACTTGGGAAATTTTGTAAAAATGTTTTGAAGTAAAGAAAACTAAGTAATATGCTGGAAAGA
Source organism: Agave tequilana (assembly GCA_038442645.1). NCBI lineage: Eukaryota > Viridiplantae > Streptophyta > Magnoliopsida > Asparagales > Asparagaceae > Agave > Agave tequilana. The sequence continues at coordinate 143,635 of JAVJIF010030432.1, forward strand.
GTATACATACATGATCTAAACATGATATTCATTTTTGTAAAACTTAGGGTCATGTATATATATACTAAGGCATGAAACAAAGGTTTTGACCATGAAAACTTGAATACAAAAACGTGTGTGTGTATCCTAGAGCCAATTTTTCAAAACTCAAACTTTAACAAACTATTTCTTACATTGGTTCTAAGTATTACAAGTGCTTCAAGAGGGCTTTTCACCATATGATTTTCAAAACTTGATTCTTGAGCCCAATTTGAGTTGACTTGAGTCCAAAACACTTTCCTTTAGGGAAGAACCCTTCTAGTTTGGTTAGAACCCTGAAACACACTTAACCAATAAACAATATTACTACAAATAACTAATATGTTTTGTAATCATCAAAACACACTAAACACGGGTGATTGTAACCTTGGGCCAACAGATAACAGATGAATAAAGGAAAGAAAATGGCAACTGGATGCGATAAAGATAGAATCAGGAAATAACATGAATAAAAGAGCAAGAATACCTATAATCAAGAAAAGAGAAACTCTAGCTCTTCGTAACGCGTACGATCACGAACACATGAACAATAGAAACAAAGCGTCCAATATCTGGACGTGCAAATCCAGGGTCGTCAGAAAGCAACCTAGTGAGTGTGTGTGTAAAGAGGAATGCTCGTGTATATAAACAATGTGCATAAAATAATAACAAGGTAAACTGCAAACATAACATAACTAAACAACATGATAAACAGACAACTGAATAACAATAACTGAATAACAATAAGTATGTAGAAAAAGCCAACTATCACAACTGTAAACAAACAACTGATGTCAAGATGTGTAACTTAGCATATGTCACTAGTCTGGTATATAATCTGGTCATGTGTACAATCATATGTCATAAGGCAGGGTATCAATTCAGGACATAACACCTGATTAAATGATTTATTATTATAACCAGAGAATATGAATGTATTGCATTCAAGTTATTCAATAATAATCATTAGTGTCCTTTGTTATTCTTATCCCTTTCCCATCGGCGTCCTACAACACCGATAGTTCACACTGGAGCCCGTACTTCCAGTAGAACTCATCTGAACTCCGATATGCGGGTACCATTATTCGAATAGGGGAGAGACCAAATAACATATACTCATGGCGTTGTCATCATACAGGTATGTGTGGATGTTAATATGCACTGAGAATGCTTATCATGCTAACACCAGGCGGCACAGGCAGGAGGGAGGAGGTAGCCCTATAGATTCAAGAGGCAACCCCCACAGATTCAAGAGGTAGCCCCCACCACGTGTGTGGTGTGGTACTTTGCTCCATGTGTTACTTTGCTCTGAGGGGAATGAATTCTAGAGGTGGCCCCTGTTGGCCCAAGAGGTTACACTCTCAAATTGTTTTGTGTTTTGATGATGACAAACCAAATTAGAGCTATTTGGTACTAATAAGTTTGTTAAGATAAGTTTCAGGTTTGTACCATGTTTAGAGACCATTCGCTTAGCTATTGCAAGAACTTCTAAGTTCCACCAAGCAAGGAAGGCAAATTGCACATCAAGGAAGGATCATAGAAGAGAAGGCACTAGCAAGGCATTGGATGGCTCAAAGACTTGAAGATAGCTCAAGAAGTCTTCATGTAATTTGTTTTTCAGTTTATAGTATGTTAAAGAATAGTGGATAGGTTTGAAGCTCTATCACACACGTTTTTGCGCACATGCTCATTCCAAAATAATTTCTTATAAATTATACAAAAATATTTTGCATACAAGTTTTTGCCTACAAATACATCTTTAATGTTTAATTCTATTCCCTGTTCAAAAGTATTTTTGTTAAAATCAAAATCCTCTTTATTTTCTTTTCCAAAAATGATTTTTGACCTGATCCGGTCGACCGGGACAGTCGACCGAGTCTGTGTCAGTCTGGTCCGGTCGACCGGACCAGTCGACCGCAGTTCTGGCAGAGGCACGTATCAGTGTGCATGTCTGCCAGTCGACCGGGGCGGTCGACCGGGATATTGTTTTTGCTCACAGGTTTTCTCAGTCGACCGGGTCGGTCGACCGCTGGCCTATAACGGTCAAATTTTTGATCTACCGGTCGACCGGCCCAGTCGACCGATGTGTCCGTTGAACAGTAACGGGCAGATTTTTAGTGAGCTGTTTATTTTTGTCTTTTGTGTTTAAAAATTCGTTTAAGGATATATTTTGATCTAATTACCTCCTAAACATCAGTAATTATGTTTTATCCCTAAACCCTAGCCCTCTCCTATAAATAGGGGTGTTTGGGGAGAGATTTGCAACAACAACAATTTTTGCTAGAAAATTCAAAAGTTTAAGGCTTTCAAAAGAGACTTGTTTCTTGGTTTTGTGCTGAATTTCTCACTGATTTTCTGAAGGGTTTTCAAATACTCTCTGATTTAATTTTCTTTCTTCACTTACAACAAGAGCTTCATTCCTACTCAATATTCTCTAAGGACCTTTGTAAGGGAAGAGATATTTGAAAGAGAGAGTTTGTGGTCTTTGACTACCAAGGAAATTACTTGTTCTTGAGATTGTAGGAGTTGGGTACTCCATTGTATTTGAGATCTTTGTGATAGTGGAAGTGGTCGGAATCCTTCTGGGGAAGGCGGGGAGTAGAGCTGGGTGCTCGAACCTCGATAACATATCCTTGTGTTTGCGATTGGTTTACATTCTTGCAATTCTTACTCTACTTTGCTTGCACTTATTACTTGCTCATCATATTCATTGTCATACTTACTTCCTTGCATTCATCTTGTGATTCTTGATTGTAATTGTTGTAGCTTTAATTTTTTATTTGCCCTTTGATTAGCATTGTCACCTATTCACCCCCCCTCTAGGTGACTTTTCAATTGGTATCAGAGCTTGGACTCTAGGTTTGGCTTAACATCCATAGAGAGATCCTTAAAATATTGCTAATCAACATTTTCATTTCATTCATTCATCACTAGTAAACATGGCCGACAACATTAAATCCCCACCTAAATTTGATGGCCTCAATTTCCCAATTTGGAAGGTTAGGATGACTATATTTTTGCAATCTTTGGGTAGCTTAGTAGCCAAGTCCTTGACCAAACCCTATGAAGCACCCGATGGTGATGAGAGCACTTGGACCGACCTTGACTTTAAACTATATGAGGCTAACTCCAAGGCCCAAAACTCCCTATTGACCGCCTTGAATGAGGATGACCTTACATGGGTAATTCATTGCCAATCCGCCTATGAGATTTGGCAACACTTATTGGTCACACACGAGGGGACTTCACAAGTCAAGAGAGCTAAGATAGATCTCTTGAGGTCCCAATATGAGTCATTTAAAATGCTTGATGATGAGTCTATTGATAGTATGGCTACAAGGTTTACTAAAATCACTAATGGTCTTTCTTCCTTAGGTGATGACATCTCCAACGATCAAAAGGTGCGGAAAGTAATTCGGCTCTTCCTTCATCGTGGGAGATCAAGGCCACCACCTTGAAGGAGTTGAACGACAAGGACGAGATGGACCTCATTAGTCTCATTGGGAACCTAAAGACCCATGAGATGGAGAAGAAGGCAAGAGAAGAAGCCACTACTTCAAAGAAGAAATCCATAGCCTTCAAGACTTCATCCACCAATGATGACGATGATGAAGACGAAGAAGAAGATGAGGAGCTAACTCTACTTGTGCGGAATGTCAAGAGGATGTACCGGAAGAACAAGCTCAACTTCCGGAGAAAATTTGAAGGCAAAGAGGAGCGGAGGATCATATGCTACAATTGCCGCAAACTCGGACATATCATGGCGGATTGTCCGGAGTTCAAGAAGAAGATGACTTCCTCCTTCAAGCCAAAGAAACCGGAGGAGAAGAAAGCCTACAAAGCAACATGGGATTCGGAAAGCGAGTCCGAAGAGGAGGTGGATCAAGCTAATATGTGTTTCATGGCAAACACACCTAAGGTAACCCCTCAATCCCATGATGATGAAGATGATGAACTAAGTAAGGAAGTTCTAGTTCATGCCTTTGTAGAACTTTCTGAAACTTATGATAATAAGAAACTTGAATGCTTAAAATTACAAAAAGAAGTTGCTTTTCTTAAGAATCAACTTGCCATTGTTTCTAAAGAAAAAGATGATGTTTCTTCTAATTTCATTTCCATGCAAAAAGAATTTTGTGCCTACAAGAGTTCTTGTAAGGCAAAATCTCCTATTATTGATGAAAAAGAAATTTCTTCTTTTAAATCCAAAATGAATGATTTTGAAAAAGTTTTAAATGATTGTGCTTTCAATACTAAGAAACTTGAGAACATGTTTTCTAAAAAGCACACTTCACATGCTAAAATTTCACAAGATAAAAATTCTCATGCTAGCACCTCTCATGCTCATGCTCACAATGCTCATGCTCACAAATCACACACCCATTATGCTTTTAAATATGGTAGAGTATATAGATGCACATATTGTGGTAAAAATGGACATTTAGCTAAGTTTTGCTATGATCAACTAAATAGAACAAATAATCTTGTTTGGGTTCATGACACTAACCCTAGAGGACCCAAGAAAATGTGGGTACCAAAATCAAGTCTTAAATTGTTTGATGTAGGTACACACCAAAGCTCCAAGACGTAGGGAGCGGTGGTACCTTGATAGTGGTTGTTCAAGACACATGACATGGGACATCAACAACTTCACAACCCTATCAAGGTACATGGAAGGTGGCACCGTCACCTTCGGGGATGACTCCAAAGGAACTATCATCGGTATAGGTAACATTCAAATTGGTGCATCTCCTATTATTGAGAATGTTGTTTTAGTAGATGGTTTAAAACATAATTTGCTTAGCATTAGTCAACTTTGTGATCGTGGACTTAAAGTTGTTTTTGATGATACTTCTTGTAAGATTTTTGATGTTAAATCTGATGTTTGTATTCTCACCGGTTTTCGTGATAATAATGTTTATATTATTGACATGCTTAATTTAGATTGTTCTACTAAATGCTTAAATGCTTTTGATGAAAATTCTTGGCTTTGGCATAGAAGATTAGGACATGCATCTTTTGACCATATCTCTAGGATTAATTCAAAGGAATTGGTGAAGGGTATACCTTGCTTGAATTTTGAGAAAGACCGCATTTGTAGTGCGTGCCAACTTGGGAAACAAACCAAGTCTTCCTTTAAACCAATCAAGGATATCATGTCAACTAGGCCTTTAGAATTAATTCATATGGATCTTTTGGACCAACTAAAACTAAGAGTTTAAATGGAAGTAGATTTGCATTTGTTTTGATTGATGATTTCTCCCGTTTTACTTGGGTTTTCTTTTTACAAAATAAAGATCAAACTTTTTCTCATTTTAAAATTTTTTGAAAACGAGTTGAAAAAGAAAAGGGTTTTCCGATTTTGAGAATAAAGAGTGATAGAGGTGGTGAGTTTGTTAACCAACTCTTCATGACTTATTGTGATGAAAAGGGAATTAAGCATGAACTGTCTTGTCCTAGAACTCCACAACAAAATGGAGTTGTAGAAAGGAAAAATAGAACACTTCAAGAGATGGCTAGGACAATGATAAGTGAATATGACCTCCCTCAATATTTATGGGCCGAGGCCGTAAACACCGCATGCTATATATCGAATCGTATTTATTTATGCAAAAATTCTTCAAAAACTTCTTTTGAAATGTATCATTCTAGAAAACCAAATGTTGCATATTTTAAAGTTTTTGGATGCAAGTGTTTTGTTTTGAATACTAAGGATAATTTGGGTAAATTTGATGCTAAGGCTTATGAGGCTATCTTTGTTGGATATTCCTCTACTAGCAAAGCATATAGAGTTTTCATTAGATCTTCTCAAACCATTGAAGAATCCATGCATGTTAAGTTTGAAGAATCTAATGTGTTTGTTGAGAATGTTGTAGAGTTTGAACCATTAGGTGAAGACATGGAGAGACTATCCTTGAAGGACTCACCCGCTCAAGAAGAAAAGCAAGAATCTATAGGTGAAGTTCAAGAGGATAAGGAGGAAAGCACTCAACCGCTTCCTAAAGCTTGGAGATACGCTACAAATCATCCTAAGGAGCTCATCTTGGGTGATGCATCTAAAGGAGTCACTACGCGCTCCAAACTCCATGACCTATGTGGTAACTTTGCTTTCATTTCTCATTTTGAACCAAAAGACATTCTCGAAGCCGAGACGGACCCATATTGGTTGCTTGCCATGCAAGAGGAACTCAATCAATTTGAGCGCAACCAAGTTTGGCACCTTGTTCCTAAGCCCCACGATAGACCAATAATTGGTACTAAGTGGATCTTTAGAAACAAGATGGATGAGTCCTGAAATGTCATTAGGAATAAAGCTAGGTTAGTGGCCCAAGGTTACACTCAAGTTGAGGGAATTGACTTTGAGGAGACCTTTGCACCCGTAGCACGGCTTGAAGCCATACGGATGACACTAGCTTTTGCATGTTTTAAAAATTTTAAACTTTTTCAAATGGATGTAAAAAGTGCATTTTTAAATGGTTTTATTAATGAAGAAGTTTATGTTTCTCAACCTCCCGGTTTTGTTGATCATGTTCATCCCGATTTTGTTTTTAAACTTGATAAAGCTTTGTATGGATTGAAACAAGCTCCAAGAGCTTGGTATGAAAGGCTTTCTAGTTTTCTCATTTCAAATGATTTTGTTAAAGGCAAAGTAGACACAACTCTTTTTACTAAGCATGTTGATAATGATATTTTAATTGTGCAAATTTATGTTGATGATATAATTTTTGGATCTACTAATGAGCTTTTATGCAAGAATTTTGAGAAAGTCATGCAACTTGAATTTGAAATGTCTTCAATGGGTGAGCTCAATTTCTTCCTTGGACTCCAAATCAAGCAATTGTAAGACGGAACCTTCATTAACCAAGACAAGTACGCAAAGGAGCTAGTAAAGAAGTTTGGGCTTGAAGGATCAAAGGCTTGCAACACTCCAATGGCAACTACAACCAAGCTTGATAAGGACGAACAAGGTAAAAATGTTGATATTAAATTATATAGAAGCATGATAGGAAGTCTTTTATATTTGACAGCAAGTAGGCCGGATTTCATGTTTAGTGTGTGTCTTTGTGCTAGATTTCAATCGTGTCCTAAAGAGTCTCATCTTATTACGGTAAAACGCATTATTCGTTATATTAAGGGCACTATTGGAATGGGTCTTTGGTATCCGAAAACTAGAGATTTTTCAATGACTAGCTATTCGGATGTCGACTATGCGGGTTGTAGAATAGATAGAAAGAGTACTAGTGGGACATGTCAATTTCTTGGTAATTGTCTTGTTTCATGGTCCTCTAGGAAACAAAATTCCGTAGCTCTCTCAACCGCCGAGGCGGAGTATGTTGCCGCGGGGGCTTGTTGTGCACAAGTCCTTTGGATGAAACATACTCTCCTTGATTTTGATTTGCACTTTGATCATATAAAAATATTTTGTGATAATACTAGTACTATACACATGACCAAAAATGCAAATCAACATAGTAAGACCAAGCACATTGAGATTAGATATCACTTTCTTAGAGATCATTTTGAGAAAGGTGATATAGATATTGATTATGTTTCCACGGATTTACAACTAGCCGATATTTTCACTAAACCTCTTGATTTTGCTAGATTTTCGTTTATTTGTGGAGAACTTAATGTTTGTATTATTGAATAGACATGTTTTTCATAACCCTTTTTGATGTATGACAAAAAGGGGGAGAATAAGTTTACATGACAAAAATAAGTTCATTTGGTCTTGGTTCCATATGAATTTATATGCTTTAATTTTAAAGATTTGTTTTATGAGTTTTATGTTTATGTATGTATGAGTTTTTGAATTCATGTATTTTGAGAATTCTTGTGTTTTAGTTGTTTTGGTATTTTGGTATCAAGAGCAATTTTTGTGTTTTATATTAGTTTCAATAATTGGTGCATCATTTCAATTATTGGTATCTAGAGCATATTCTTGTGTTTTATGTATAGCATAATTTGAGGGGGAGTTTTCTCCTCCCTATATTTTTGTTAATAGCCTATTTGTTTTGTCATCATCAAAAAGGGGGAGATTGTTGGCCCAAGAGGTTACACTCTCAAATTGTTTTGTGTTTTGATGATGACAAACCAAATTAGAGCTATTTGGTACTAATAAGTTTGTTAAGATAAGTTTCAGGTTTGTACCATGTTTAGAGACCATTCGCTTAGCTATTGCAAGAACTTCTAAGTTCCACCAAGCAAGGAAGGCAAATTGCACATCAAGGAAGGATCATAGAAGAGAAGGCACTAGCAAGGCATTGGATGGCTCAAAGACTTGAAGATAGCTCAAGAAGTCTTCATGTAATTTGTTTTTCAGTTTATAGTATGTTAAAGAATAGTGGATAGGTTTGAAGCTCTATCACACACGTTTTTGCGCACATGCTCATTCCAAAATAATTTCTTATAAATTATACAAAAATATTTTGCATACAAGTTTTTGCCTACAAATACATCTTTAATGTTTAATTCTATTCCCTGTTCAAAAGTATTTTTGTTAAAATCAAAATCCTCTTTATTTTCTTTTCCAAAAATGATTTTTGACCTGATCCGGTCGACCGGGACAGTCGACCGAGTCTGTGTCAGTCTGGTCCGGTCGACCGGACCAGTCGACCGCAGTTCTGGCAGAGGCACGTATCAGTGTGCATGTCTGCCAGTCGACCGGGGCGGTCGACCGGGATATTGTTTTTGCTCACAGGTTTTCTCAGTCGACCGGGTCGGTCGACCGCTGGCCTATAACGGTCAAATTTTTGATCTACCGGTCGACCGGCCCAGTCGACCGATGTGTCCGTTGAACAGTAACGGGCAGATTTTTAGTGAGCTGTTTATTTTGTCTTTTGTGTTTAAAAATTCGTTTAAGGATATATTTTGATCTAATTACCTCCTAAACATCAGTAATTATGTTTTATCCCTAAACCCTAGCCCTCTCCTATAAATAGGGGTGTTTGGGGAGAGATTTGCAACAACAACAATTTTTGCTAGAAAATTCAAAAGTTTAAGGCTTTCAAAAGAGACTTGTTTCTTGGTTTTTGTGCTGAATTTCTCACTGATTTTCTGAAGGGTTTTCAAATACTCTCTGATTTAATTTTCTTTCTTCACTTACAACAAGAGCTTCATTCCTACTCAATATTCTCTAAGGACCTTTGTAAGGGAAGAGATATTTGAAAGAGAGAGTTTGTGGTCTTTTGACTACCAAGGAAATTACTTGTTCTTGAGATTGTAGGAGTTGGGTACTCCATTGTATTTGAGATCTTTGTGATAGTGGAAGTGGTCGGAATCCTTCTGGGGAAGGCGGGGAGTAGAGCTGGGTGCTCGAACCTCGATAACATATCCTTGTGTTTGCGATTGGTTTACATTCTTGCAATTCTTACTCTACTTTGCTTGCACTTATTACTTGCTCATCATATTCATTGTCATACTTACTTCCTTGCATTCATCTTGTGATTCTTGATTGTAATTGTCGTAGCTTTAATTTTTTATTTGCCCTTTGATTAGCATTGTCACCTATTCACCCCCCCTCTAGGTGACTTTTCAATTGGTATCAGAGCTTGGACTCTAGGTTTGGCTTAACATCCATAGAGAGATCCTTAAAATATTGCTAATCAACATTTTCATTTCATTCATTCATCACTAGTAAACATGGCCGACAACATTAAATCCCCACCTAAATTTGATGGCCTCAATTTCCCAATTTGGAAGGTTAGGATGACTATATTTTTGCAATCTTTGGGTAGCTTAGTAGCCAAGTCCTTGACCAAACCCTATGAAGCACCCGATGGTGATGAGAGCACTTGGACCGACCTTGACTTTAAACTATATGAGGCTAACTCCAAGGCCCAAAACTCCCTATTGACCGCCTTGAATGAGGATGACCTTACACGGGTAATTCATTGCCAATCCGCCTATGAGATTTGGCAACACTTATTGGTCACACACGAGGGGACTTCACAAGTCAAGAGAGCTAAGATAGATCTCTTGAGGTCCCAATATGAGTCATTTAAAATGCTTGATGATGAGTCTATTGATAGTATGGCTACAAGGTTTACTAAAATCACTAATGGTCTTTCTTCCTTAGGTGATGACATCTCCAACGATCAAAAGGTGCGGAAAGTAATTCGGGCTCTTCCTTCATCGTGGGAGATCAAGGCCACCACCTTGAAGGAGTTGAACGACAAGGACGAGATGGACCTCATTAGTCTCATTGGGAACCTAAAGACCCATGAGATGGAGAAGAAGGCAAGAGAAGAAGCCACTACTTCAAAGAAGAAATCCATAACCTTCAAGACTTCATCCACCAATGATGACGATGATGAAGACGAAGAAGAAGATGAGGAGCTAACTCTACTTGTGCGGAATGTCAAGAGGATGTACCGGAAGAACAAGCTCAACTTCCGGAGAAAATTTGAAGGCAAAGAGGAGCGGAGGATCATATGCTACAATTGCCGCAAACCCGGACATATCATGGCGGATTGTCCGGAGTTCAAGAAGAAGATGACTTCCTCCTTCAAGCCAAAGAAACCGGAGGAGAAGAAAGCCTACAAAGCAACATGGGATTCGGAAAGCGAGTCCGAAGAGGAGGTGGATCAAGCTAATATGTGTTTCATGGCAAACACACCTAAGGTAACCCCTCAATCCCATGATGATGAAGATGATGAACTAAGTAAGGAAGTTCTAGTTCATGCCTTTGTAGAACTTTCTGAAACTTATGATAATAAGAAACTTGAATGCTTAAAATTACAAAAAGAAGTTGCTTTTCTTAAGAATCAACTTGCCATTGTTTCTAAAGAAAAAGATGATGTTTCTTCTAATTTCATTTCCATGCAAAAAGAATTTTGTGCCTACAAGAGTTCTTGTAAGGCAAAATCTCCTATTATTGATGAAAAAGAAATTTCTTCTTTTAAATCCAAAATGAATGATTTTGAAAAAGTTTTAAATGATTGTGCTTTCAATACTAAGAAACTTGAGAACATGTTTTCTAAAAAGCACACTTCACATGCTAAAATTTCACAAGATAAAAATTCTCATGCTAGCACCTCTCATGCTCATGCTCACAATGCTCATGCTCACAAATCACACACCCATTATGCTTTTAAATATGGTAGAGTATATAGATGCACATATTGTGGTAAAAATGGACATTTAGCTAAGTTTTGCTATGATCAACTAAATAGAACAAATAATCTTGTTTGGGTTCATGACACTAACCCTAGAGGACCCAAGAAAATGTGGGTACCAAAATCAAGTCTTAAATTGTTTGATGTAGGTACACACCAAAGCTCCAAGACGTAGGGAGCGGTGGTACCTTGATAGTGGTTGTTCAAGACACATGACATGGGACATCAACAACTTCACAACCCTATCAAGGTACATGGAAGGTGGCACCGTCACCTTCGGGGATGACTCCAAAGGAACTATCATCGGTATAGGTAACATTCAAATTGGTGCATCTCCTATTATTGAGAATGTTGTTTTAGTAGATGGTTTAAAACATAATTTGCTTAGCATTAGTCAACTTTGTGATCGTGGACTTAAAGTTGTTTTTGATGATACTTCTTGTAAGATTTTTGATGTTAAATCTGATGTTTGTATTCTCACCGGTTTTCGTGATAATAATGTTTATATTATTGACATGCTTAATTTAGATTGTTCTACTAAATGCTTAAATGCTTTTGATGAAAATTCTTGGCTTTGGCATAGAAGATTAGGACATGCATCTTTTGACCATATCTCTAGGATTAATTCAAAGGAATTGGTGAAGGGTATACCTTGCTTGAATTTTGAGAAAGACCGCATTTGTAGTGCGTGCCAACTTGGGAAACAAACCAAGTCTTCCTTTAAACCAATCAAGGATATCATGTCAACTAGGCCTTTAGAATTAATTCATATGGATCTTTTTGGACCAACTAAAACTAAGAGTTTAAATGGAAGTAGATTTGCATTTGTTTTGATTGATGATTTCTCCCGTTTTACTTGGGTTTTCTTTTTACAAAATAAAGATCAAACTTTTTCTCATTTTAAAATTTTTTGAAAACGAGTTGAAAAAGAAAAGGGTTTTCCGATTTTGAGAATAAAGAGTGATAGAGGTGGTGAGTTTGTTAACCAACTCTTCATGACTTATTGTGATGAAAAGGGAATTAAGCATGAACTGTCTTGTCCTAGAACTCCACAACAAAATGGAGTTGTAGAAAGGAAAAATAGAACACTTCAAGAGATGGCTAGGACAATGATAAGTGAATATGACCTCCCTCAATATTTATGGGCCGAGGCCGTAAACACCGCATGCTATATATCGAATCGTATTTATTTATGCAAAAATTCTTCAAAAACTTCTTTTGAAATGTATCATTCTAGAAAACCAAATGTTGCATATTTTAAAGTTTTTGGATGCAAGTGTTTTGTTTTGAATACTAAGGATAATTTGGGTAAATTTGATGCTAAGGCTTATGAGGCTATCTTTGTTGGATATTCCTCTACTAGCAAAGCATATAGAGTTTTCATTAGATCTTCTCAAACCATTGAAGAATCCATGCATGTTAAGTTTGAAGAATCTAATGTGTTTGTTGAGAATGTTGTAGAGTTTGAACCATTAGGTGAAGACATGGAGAGACTATCCTTGAAGGACTCACCCGCTCAAGAAGAAAAGCAAGAATCTATAGGTGAAGTTCAAGAGGATAAGGAGGAAAGCACTCAACCGCTTCCTAAAGCTTGGAGATACGCTACAAATCATCCTAAGGAGCTCATCTTGGGTGATGCATCTAAAGGAGTCACTACGCGCTCCAAACTCCATGACCTATGTGGTAACTTTGCTTTCATTTCTCATTTTGAACCAAAAGACATTCTCGAAGCCGAGACGGACCCATATTGGTTGCTTGCCATGCAAGAGGAACTCAATCAATTTGAGCGCAACCAAGTTTGGCACCTTGTTCCTAAGCCCCACGATAGACCAATAATTGGTACTAAGTGGATCTTTAGAAACAAGATGGATGAGTCCTGAAATGTCATTAGGAATAAAGCTAGGTTAGTGGCCCAAGGTTACACTCAAGTTGAGGGAATTGACTTTGAGGAGACCTTTGCACCCGTAGCACGGCTTGAAGCCATACGGATGACACTAGCTTTTGCATGTTTTAAAAATTTTAAACTTTTTCAAATGGATGTAAAAAGTGCATTTTTAAATGGTTTTATTAATGAAGAAGTTTATGTTTCTCAACCTCCCGGTTTTGTTGATCATGTTCATCCCGATTTTGTTTTTAAACTTGATAAAGCTTTGTATGGATTGAAACAAGCTCCAAGAGCTTGGTATGAAAGGCTTTCTAGTTTTCTCATTTCAAATGATTTTGTTAAAGGCAAAGTAGACACAACTCTTTTTACTAAGCATGTTGATAATGATATTTTAATTGTGCAAATTTATGTTGAGGATATAATTTTTGGATCTACTAATGAGCTTTTATGCAAGAATTTTGAGAAAGTCATGCAACTTGAATTTGAAATGTCTTCAATGGGTGAGCTCAATTTCTTCCTTGGACTCCAAATCAAGCAATTGTAAGACGGAACCTTCATTAACCAAGACAAGTACGCAAAGGAGCTAGTAAAGAAGTTTGGGCTTGAAGGATCAAAGGCTTGCAACACTCCAATGGCAACTACAAGCAAGCTTGATAAGGACGAACAAGGTAAAAATGTTGATATTAAATTATATAGAAGCATGATAGGAAGTCTTTTATATTTGACAGCAAGTAGGCCGGATTTCATGTTTAGTGTGTGTCTTTGTGCTAGATTTCAATCGTGTCCTAAAGAGTCTCATCTTATTGCGGTAAAACGCATTATTCGTTATATTAAGGGCACTATTGGAATGGGTCTTTGGTATCCGAAAACTAGAGATTTTTCAATGACTAGCTATTCGGATGTCGACTATGCGGGTTGTAGAGTAGATAGAAAGAGTACTAGTGGGACATGTCAATTTCTTGGTAATTGTCTTGTTTCATGGTCCTCTAGGAAACAAAATTCCGTAGCTCTCTCAACCGCCGAGGCGGAGTATGTTGCCGCGGGGGCTTGTTGTGCACAAGTCCTTTGGATGAAACATACTCTCCTTGATTTTGATTTGCACTTTGATCATATAAAAATATTTTGTGATAATACTAGTACTATACACATGACCAAAAATGCAAATCAACATAGTAAGACCAAGCACATTGAGATTAGATATCACTTTCTTAGAGATCATTTTGAGAAAGGTGATATAGATATTGATTATGTTTCCACGGATTTACAACTAGCCGATATTTTCACTAAACCTCTTGATTTTGCTAGATTTTCGTTTATTTGTGGAGAACTTAATGTTTGTATTATTGAATAGACATGTTTTTCATAACCCTTTTTGATGTATGACAAAAAGGGGGAGAATAAGTTTACATGACAAAAATAAGTTCATTTGGTCTTGGTTCCATATGAATTTATATGCTTTAATTTTAAAGATTTGTTTTATGAGTTTTATGTTTATGTATGTATGAGTTTTTGAATTCATGTATTTTGAGAATTCTTGTGTTTTAGTTGTTTTGGTATTTTTGGTATCAAGAGCAATTTTTGTGTTTTATATTAGTTTCAATAATTGGTGCATCATTTCAATTATTGGTATCTAGAGCATATTCTTGTGTTTTATGTATAGCATAATTTGAGGGGGAGTTTTCTCCTCCCTATATTTTTGTTAATAGCCTATTTGTTTTGTCATCATCAAAAAGGGGGAGATTGTTGGCCCAAGAGGTTACACTCTCAAATTGTTTTGTGTTTTGATGATGACAAACCAAATTAGAGCTATTTGGTACTAATAAGTTTGTTAAGATAAGTTTCAGGTTTGTACCATGTTTAGAGACCATTCGCTTAGCTATTGCAAGAACTTCTAAGTTCAACCAAGCAAGGAAGGCAAATTGCACATCAAGGAAGGATCATAGAAGAGAAGGCACTAGCAAGGCATTGGATGGCTCAAAGACTTGAAGATAGCTCAAGAAGTCTTCATGTAATTTGTTTTTCAGTTTATAGTATGTTAAAGAATAGTGGATAGGTTTGAAGCTCTATCACACACGTTTTTGCGCACATGCTCATTCCAAAATAATTTCTTATAAATTATACAAAAATATTTTGCATACAAGTTTTTGCCTACAAATACATCTTTATGTTTAATTCTATTCCCTGTTCAAAAGTATTTTTGTTAAAATCAAAATCCTCTTTATTTTCTTTTCCAAAAATGATTTTTGACCTGATCCGGTCGACCGGGACAGTCGACCGAGTCTGTGTCAGTCTGGTCCGGTCGACCGGACCAGTCGACCGCAGTTCTGGCAGAGGCACGTATCAGTGTGCATGTCTGCTAGTCGACCGGGGCGGTCGACCGGGATATTATTTTTGCTCACAGGTTTTCTCAGTCGACCGGGTCGGTCGACCGCTGGCCTATAACGGTCAAATTTTTGATCTACCGGTCGACCGGCCCAATCGACCGATGTGTCCGTTGAACAGTAACGGGCAGATTTTTAGTGAGCTGTTTATTTTTGTCTTTTGTGTTTAAAAATTCGTTTAAGGATATATTTGATCTAATTACCTCCTAAACATCAGTAATTATGTTTTATCCCTAAACCCTAGCCCTCTCCTTTAAATAGGGGTGTTTGGGGAGAGATTTGCAACAACAACAATTTTTGCTAGAAAATTCAAAAGTTTAAGGCTTTCAAAAGAGACTTGTTTCTTGGTTTTTGTGCTGAATTTCTCACTGATTTTCTGAAGGGTTTTCAAATACTCTCTGATTTAATTTTCTTTCTTCACTTACAACAAGAGCTTCATTCCTACTCAATATTCTCTAAGGACCTTTGTAAGGGAAGAGATATTTGAAAGAGAGAGTTTGTGGTCTTTTGACTACCAAGGAAATTACTTGTTCTTGAGATTGTAGGAGTTGGGTACTCCATTGTATTTGAGATCTTTGTGATAGTGGAAGTGGTCGGAATCCTTCTGGGGAAGGCGGGGAGTAGAGCTGGGTGCTCGAACCTCGATAACATATCCTTGTGTTTGCGATTGGTTTACATTCTTGCAATTCTTACTCTACTTTGCTTGCACTTATTACTTGCTCATCATATTCATTGTCATACTTACTTGCTTGCATTCATCTTGTGATTCTTGATTGTAATTGTTGTAGCTTTAATTTTTTATTTGCCCTTTGATTAGCATTGTCACCTATTCACCCCCCCTCTAGGTGACTTTTCAGCCCCCACCATGTGTATGTGTGACACTTTGCTCCGTGTGGCACTTATTTCCAGTCAGGATCTGCCGGACGCTAGCACGATTGTTGGATACATCCTCGTCATCCCGACACCAGGCGGCATGCTCCGTCGGACGCCGGTATGACTGTGCTATTAACAGAGTAACAGTGCAGGGAACATGAGTATAGAGGATATAAGAGTTTAGGGGTACAGGAGTTCAGGAGTACAGGAGTACTAGATGTCTGGTAACAGTATAATAATCATGCCAAGGTCCCCGTTAAAGTGATAATCATGAATATGCATTGATACTGATAAAACTCATATGAACTAACTAAATAGGATGATCACTCACCAAGGTCTCATGAAGGAATACAGATAATCACATTTGTGAAATACATCAGATAGTCACATGAAATGATAAAAGTACATGTAAACAACGGTAAATAAGGAATTTAGACAAAAGCAAACACTCACATGAAATGACGCGATTTTGGAACCGAATCGCTGTCTGGTCTTCACTACATGAACTGGTATTGATCTACGGATTATCCCATGGATCGATCTTCGAATCGCCTATGTATCGGGTCCATAACGAGTACGAATCCGAATCGGGTCTGGGTCTCCTGTAGCTGGGTTCGGATCTCACCAAATGAATCTGAAACACTGCAGCACGCAACCAACACATACAATACATATAAATACACTCTTACACACCCACATGTGCACATACACTCTACATATACGTGTACACAAATACACGTACGTATACACCCACACATGCATACGGACACATACGCGTATACCCACACACATATATATACAAGTATACACATACACCAACATACATGCATACTTAAATAAATACCAACACACATTAATATAAATACATACACTTACATGACACACCTAAAACACTAACACACTCCCCGTCCATACAATTAATATCCAACACACATTTAATTCATGACATGCTATATATTTAATTAAAACACAATTAAATTCAAGACACTTACATGAATTAAAACACATACACATGTACACATCCATACATAAATACATGCATACACATGCATGCATACCACATCCACACTCACGCACACAACCATACACATTTAATTACACTTCCCAATTATTACAACTTTACCCTTAAACATATAAATGCACTAACCTCGGGGCGATTTGCGGCGCACCGACGGAGGCTCTGGCGGAGGCGTCAGGGGCCGCGGAGGGTGTCGATGGATAGAGGGTCTCGCCGTGAAGGGCGTGGGTACGTTCGCGCTCGCCGACGGCGATCAACGGCATCCCACGGAGAGACGGAAAAGGGGTTCGGACATGGGATGTTGGGGTCACTCTCTTCATGCATGGTGGAATTTGATTAATTTCCTTTGAAAGTGCATGCATCATCATGCACCTCACTCTTTAATTAAGAGGAGAAATCTCTGCCAATATTTATCTCTGTTAACCAACTCCATTCAATCAATCTTATAGCCCCCACTTGGGTTCACTGAACTCGGCAGGGGTGAGGTGCTGCGGCAGGAGGGAGGCAGCTCAGTTGCCATGGCGGAGATGCGTGGAGCTCGGGGCAGTGGCAAGGAGATGGTGGAGGTCAGGCAAGGCCAAAGGGTGGATGGGGGTTGCACTCGAAGGGAGAGGGAGCCCAGGGGTGGTGTCGTGCTGCTGCCCACGGCCAACCAAGAAGGGGATCCGGCTATGCTGCAGTGCCGTGTGCTAGGTGATGGAGTTTGGTGTTGTAGTGGAGATGCCATGGAGGAGGGATGTTGCGAGGAGGAGGGGCCATGGGCTGCGGTGTGTTGCACGCAGGGAGATGTTGACGGCTGGAGTTGTGAAGGAAGAGATTAGGGTTTGTTAATTGGGATTAGGGTTTAAGAGAGGATTATATAGAGTGGGAGAGATTGAGTTTCGGGTAGATAATAGGTATAGGTTCTCAATGGATAATGGGTTTGAGGGTATGGGCTTGACTAATGGGTTTGGATATGCAATAACAGGTTGGGTAGAGATAGCCTATTGGATGTGGGTATGGATCAAGGAATAAACTAATGGTTATGAGATATAGGGTATTGAGCTAACGGGTAGGGGCATGAGTAAAAGATCAAGGGAAAGAAGATACTACTACAACTAATTATAAGAATACAAGCCATAATAATAGTAGTAATAATAATAATAATAATCTTAAGGAAACAAGCATTACTAATATTAACTATTAATAATAATAGTAATTAACAATAACATTTAATAATCATAATGGTTAGCAATAACAATAATAATTAATCAACATAATTAATATACTAATGTTAATGAACAACAATACTAATTAATAATAACAATCACAATAATAATAGAAATGATAATTAACAATTACTGCTGCCACTAATATTAATACTACTATTAAAATTAATAAATAAAATAATAGCGACACTAATAATAATAACAATAAATAATAATCATAATGGGAGAATAATAATAAAAATAACTACCACTAATAATATCAGTTAAAAATAAGAATAATCATAGAAGTAATAGTAATAAGTAATTAAAAATATTAATAAGAAATATTGGTAATTATATATACATATATAAAGCCAAATTACCATTTAATATTCCAAAATAATTTATTTGTTTAACAGTGCAATAAGTCATTAAATCAAGTTAATAATTAACAATAAAATAATTGATAAATCAAAATAAATACTTTTAGAAAAATAAAAATACAGTATTACTAACTAGGGGTATTACAGTTCTCGAAGGATTTCTATGAGAAGATTCTTCCTTGTAACAGCTCAGAAAGAGATGGAAGAGTAATTTATTAGATTGCAGTAGGAGGATCAAATGGTGGACAAGTATGCTGTAAGGTTCTTAAGGCATAGTCGGTTTGCACCGTACATGGTGGCTGACGAGGAGAACCGAGCAAGTAAGATTTTGGTAAGACCCGAAGATGAAGATCAAGATGTTTCTTATTCCCCAGCAGCTCAAGATGTATTCTCAAGTTTTTTACCATCGTTCGGGAAGTAGAACGAGAACCAGAAAGAAAGATCAGGATGATGCAGATAAAGTTGGCTAGGAGACCCTCTCAATTGATGGAAGGTGAAGACTCAGAAAGGCCCCTGGATACCCCACTAGCCAAGCAATCACTCCAACCATGACCTCAGCATGTGATATGTGGGTATTGTCTGAAGCCGGGCACTTACAACGCAACCTCCGAAAAGTTTGTGAATCATGTTGTGTACGGGTTTGGAGATCATCCGAAGAGTGGTTGTCTGTTCAAGAAGGCAGAGAAGACTACACCTATCCGATCAGCACATTCAGTACCAGCATTGGAAGAGAATTCAGGACCTACTGGCAGAAGAACCTCATTTCATCCCCAGCGAAAAGCATATAGTCAGGCACAGAGGAGACCAGGTGTTAGGACAAATGGCAGAAGGAGGCAAACATATAATTTAACTGAAGAAGTCAATATATCGAATGGAGTGGGAACAATAAGAAATGCCTAATATCTGGAACAGGAACCCTGAAGGTACCAACCGTGACCATTATCCCCATTTCATTACGTCTTTCAGTTGGTAAGTTTTCTATATCATATCCTTCTTATTGCACTATCATCACCAGTCTTAGTCCTTCCATGTCCACCTCTCTTTTCCATGTTGTTCTTATATCTTCCATTTTTACTATTATAATTTTTGTAGCCTTTATGCAAACTTAAGATATGGGTGGACTAGTGAGGTAATTGCAGGACAAATGTGATTATTTTCATTTTACTCCAGCATTCTTTGATTTTAGTGCATTGTACTTGTAAATCACCTAGAGGGGGGTGAATAGGTGATGGCTAATCTAATGGTCACTAAATGCGGAATTAAAAACTATTATGATGCAAACTAAACTTCTTACACTAAACACCACGTATAACACAAGAGTGTAGCCGAATTCCCCGTGAAGGGCTCTGGACTAACTCCTCAAGATTCCTCTAGATAAGAGTTGAGGTGCCGCATTGGCTCTCTTGGTTGAATACAAGTGTTAGCAAACAATCCACAAATGTATATCAATATGAGCACACAATGAATATCAAGCATATAAAGATAAGCACAATGTAAGTATGCAAGATATAAAGACATGAGATAGAGAGTGAACAATCGCAAACACAAGGGATTTGTTTCGAGGTTCGAGCACACTTGCTCTACATCCCCGCCTTCGACACTACAAAGGATTTCCACTAGAATCGATCCCATCGGATCACTCGGTGCCGCAACACCTACAAGCTGTCGGACTCCCTAGTTCGTACACACCGCAAGCCCACTAGCTCGCCGAGGCCGCACCTCAAACACGGAGTTCACACACGAACTCAAAACCACCGCGAACACACTCGTCCGCCTCCTCAAGGTACAAGAAAGATCTCTTGGTGATCTAAACACTTTGATCACCAATAAACACTCTCACAAAAACACTCCTATAGGATGAATATATCAATGGGTTGCTCAAGTGTTTGTGAGAAAAACAAGGATGGAAGTGGTGGAGGAAAACTCAAGAAAATCACTTTCAAAACACTCTTGATAAACTCTCCTTTTAATTGGAAATATTTGCTCAAATGTAAGTGGAGAAAACCTCTTAAAAGAGTTGGAAAACTGGTGAAAAATCCACTTAGAAATCTTGTAGAAAACAGCACCCAAACCCCCAAATTTATAGTGCTAGAAAAACTAGCTGTTGGGATCCAGGTGGCCTGTCGGTCGACCGTCCAGTCGACCGGCCAACGGTCAGTTTTCTGACCGTTGAGCCATCGGTCAACCGGTCGGTCGACCGAGGCCAGGATACAGAGAGCACTGCTCTCTGTCCGGTCGACCACCGGTCGACCGGGGCCTTTCCAGAGAGCAGAGCTCTCTGGACGGTCGACCAGGTCAATCGACCGGCCCTCCTGCCAGAACAGGCGTGCACGTCTGTGCACGTCGGTCGACCGCCCGGTCGACCGACTTCAGACTTCGGTCGACCGGTCGGTCGACCGGCTGAAGCCTGGAAACAGATTTCTGGGATTCAAAAGTTAGTCGTTTTGGCTTAAATAAAATTCCATAAAATCATGAAAAATCTACAAAAATAGTTTTAACACTTTTCTTTGATACACAAACATGCTTGACCAAAATCAAGACATGTTACAAATAATTTGGACTATTTTTGTAACTAGAAAATTTTGGTTCAAAACAAAAACAGTATTTTTCCAAACTTGGTTTTTTCAAAACTTCACCAAATACAAAAACAAGATATTTAAACAACTTTTAAAGCATAGTGTGTATGGATATGATCCACTACACATACATGGTGAAATATCTATGTTTTTGACATTAAGCACTAAACATGATTTTGGTTAAAACATATAACTTTGAATACCAAAAACCAAACCGGTATTTTTTCCAAAATGAAAGTCTTTTGTATTTTTCCAAAATAAAAATTCTTTTGTAAAAACATCTAAATCAAGAGTGTGTGTGTGTATATGGCATACTTGAGCAATCCACCAACTATTCTATCCTTTAAATTTTATCTAAAACAAAATCTTAACAAAGCAAACCTAGACACAAGTCTTCATGAAGTCTTCACTTGAAGTCTTCCCATCTTCTTGACTTGGTCCAAACACGATCCATGTTATATAAGCTCGATGGATCAAACCGTGCTAGCTCTAAAACTTGACTTTAAATCCTTTATTGAAGCTACACACAAACTAAGATCTTGATCAAAAATCTGAGACTAAATAAACACAAGATCATTAGTATCATAACTACATGAGTTGATCATCATCAAAACTAGAGTGATGGGCCTTTGGGCCAACAATCTCCCTCTTTTTGATGATGACAAAACTCATGAAGTTATATATGCATGGATTAAAGTAAAGCTTCAAAGAAGCTCCCCCTTAACTCATGCATAAACAATAAATAATAAATATGGCAATGAAGCACATAAACATGTATGCAAATATATGGAGATAAACATGCAATCAAGCATAAAACAAATCAAATTCTTTTTCTCCTATTTGTAAAACAAAACATATATGCATAAACATAAATACTTCTCCCCCTTTAATAATAAAGTAAGGAAAACATGCATATACATCTCAAATACTTCTCCCCCTTTTTGTCAATCATCAACAAAGGGGTTAAAGTAAAAATAAAATTTTCTCCCCCTTTTTGTCATAAACAAAGAGATCAATAAGGGGTGAAAACAAATAAATCAATAAAAGGTTATAAGCGATATACATTCATGAAGAGGAAGACACTAAGTTAGCTTCCCTACATATATGCATTACATGAAGAAAGGATGACAAGCCCTAATTCACATAACACATAATCTGTAATGCATAAGAGGAGATGTGAAGCTCCCCCTACACACGTGTATCACATAAAGAAGAGTTGTCAAGCTCCTCAATACAAGATACACTCAACATGACTCTATATGTAGAAGAGATGTTAAGCTCTCCTTGCATATAGGAAATACACATCAATACATTTTTTTTTAAATTCTTATTCAAACAAAATTTTGAATTTTCTCAATGAAATAAAATTTTTGAGATATCTTAGTAAATCAAATTTTAAGATACCAAATGTAAATAAACATTACAAATTTTTGAATTTTTGATACCAATTGAAATTTATAACAAATTTGAAACATATTGATACCAATTTAAACTAATGATCAAAAAAAAATTTATTTTTCATAAACTTTGTGCTTTAAATCAATTGTAAATTAAGCATATATATGATTTTGTTTGTGCTTAATTTTCAAAACATATATATATGTATGGAAAAGACAATACCAATAGGAATTGATATTACATGAAATGAAGCATACATATATAAAAACTAAATTATGAGTATACAAAATATATCAATTGAGATACCAAATGAAATTATGATACCAATTGAAATTATGAATTGAAAATAGTGTATAACTCATAAATTACCACCCTTTATATGCTCAAGATAAAAGATTTTCAATAGGCTTGCAAGGCATACTCGCCCATCCGTCCACCCATAAAGGGGTTGGTAGGGGTTTTCAAAAATAGGTGTTTAAAATATTTTAGCATTGAAAATCACTACCAAATGAAGAATAATTAACTAGTTAAAGATAACTTTTGAAAAACTAGTTAAAGATCCTTCAAAAACATCAAAAACATGTATTTTTCATGAATCATACCAAATACACAAAAGTGACACTCAAAATCTATAAAGCTCAAAAATATGTTCATGAAACAAAGTCATGAATAAACAAATAAGGTGTGAGTGTACAAGAATCATGTAAATAGCATTTTTCATGAAATTAATCAATGAAGCTCAAAAACAAATATCACTTAAACAAACAAGTGATAAACATGAAAAAATTCATTTTTCATCTTAAAAACAAACTTCTAGGTATATGTATGATTTTATCCAAAACTAACAATATGCATACATATCCCAAACATAAAAAGAGTCCATAATATAAATTGCATGAAAGCAAATGGCTCATGGGTATACATGTATATTTATTAGATTTGAACACAAAATACATATACATGAAGCAAAACATGAAAATAGGCAAAAACAAGTGTAAATGAGGAAATCATCAAAACTAGGCTATACATGTGCATATAGTGAGTACAAATGAACAATTAAGTGCAAACGTATGTGAATCAAATGTTGCTCACTACTTGTACAAGTATACATCCAAGTTTTGATAAAAGCTACATTTAAAGTAGTATTTACCACATGAAGCACAAAAATACATAAAACATGAACATGCTAAATGATATCATATATGAATAAGCATGTAAATAAATTAGGAGTTTAGAGATAGTTACCAAACCAAAGAACTATGCTCTAATTCTTCAAAACATGGTGGCTGTCCCACCAAACCTCCTTGATAGCGGTGCATCAAATATGTGTCCATCATGTCCATTTGCATCCACCATCAAGGCACCAATCCTCTCACGTTTTGTGAGAGCCCACACCTACATCACAAACAAAAGGTGGGGATTTTGGTACCCATTTTCTTTTGGGTCCACGGGGGTTAGCATTTAATGGAACCCAAACATTTTTCTTAGCAAAATTTAAAACATTTATCTTATCATAACAAAATTTTGCTAAATGGCCTTTGCGGCCACAATGTGTACATTTGTACACCTTAGAATGCATATGTGTGCATGTCTGATCTGTTGGCCCAAAGGCCCATCACTCTAGTTTTGATGATGATCAACTCATGTAGTTATGTTTACTAATGATCTTGTGTTTAATTAGTGACAGATTCATGATCAAGATCTTAGTTGGTGCATAGCTTCAACAAAGGATTTAAAGTCAAGATTTGGAGCTAGCACGGTGTTTGGACCAAGTCAAGAAGGCTTCAAATGAAGACTTCAAGAAGATGAAGACTTGTGTCTAGGTATAAGATTTTGTTTTAGTTAAAATGTAAAGGATAGAATAGTTGGTGGATTGCTCAAGTACATATACACACACACTCTTGATAGTTTTATTTTTACAAAAGAATTTATGTTTGAGAAAAATACATAAAAGAATTTCTTTTTAGAAAAGTTGTTTTAATATGGTTTTGGTTAAAAAAAAGATAAACCATGTTTAGAACTTAATGTCAAAAACATAGATATTTCATCTTGATTGTGTAGTGGATCATATCCATACACACTATGCCTTAAAATGAATTACAATATCTTGTTTTTGTATTTGGTGATGTTTTGGAAAAACAAAGTTTGGAAAAATAAGTTTGGAAAAATACCGTTTTGTTTTGAACCAATATTTCCAACTTACAAAAATAGTCCAAAACATTTGTAACATGCCTTGATTTTGTGCAAGCATGTTTGATTATCAAAGTATAACATTGAAACTATTTTTGTAGATTTTTCAGTATTTTATGGGATTTTATATGAGCTAAAAAGACCAAGTTTAAATCCCTGTTTTATGTTTCTGGCTTCAGTAAGTCGACTGTATAGTCGACTAACTCTGAAGTCGGTCGACCGGACCAGTCGACCGACGTGCACAGCGTGCACGCCTTGACCTGGCAGATGGCCGGTCGACCGAGCCGGTCGACCGTCCAGAGAGCTCTGCTCTCTGGAAAGGCCCCGGCCGACCAGGCGGTCGACCGGACAGAGAGTCTGCTCTCTGTATCTTGCCTCAGTCGACCGGCCGGTCGACCGATGGCACAACGGTCTGAAATATGACCGTTGGCCGGTCGACCGGGCGGTCGACCGACAGGTCTGACAGACCCCAACGGCTAGTTTTTGGCAGCCTATATATTTGGGGGTTTGGTCATTGTTTTGAGCCAAGATTTTCAAGTGGGTTTCATCAGTTTTTCCTGAACTATTTAGAGGTTTTCCTCCACTTGATTTAGAGCAAATATTTCCAATCAAAAAGGGAGTTTATCAAGAGAGTGTTTTAAAGTGATTCTTTGAGTTTTCCTCCACCATTCTCATCCTTGTTTTCTCACACATACACTTGAGCTATCCATTGATTATTCATCTTATAGGAGTGTTGTAGTGAGATAGTTTTTAGGTGATCAAAGTGTTGTGATCACCAAAGACTTGTTCTTTGTTTCTTTGAGGAGGCGGACGTGTGTGTTCGCGATTGTTTCGGGTCCTAGTGTGGACTTGGTGTTTCGGGTTCGGGTGCGAACTCATTGTTTGAGGTGCGGCCTCGGCGAGCCGGTGGGCTTGCGTGTGTACGGACTAGGGAGTCTGAGAGTTGTAGGTGTTGCGGCACCGAGTGATCCGGTGGGATCGATTATAGTGGAAATCCTTCGTGTGTCGAAGGCGGGGATGTAGAGCAAGTGTGCTCGAACCTCAAAACAAATCCCTTGTGTTTGCGATTGCTCACTTTCTCTCTCTATCTCCTTGTGCTTATATCTTGCATTCATTTATTGTGTTAATCTTTATATGCATGATATACTTGTGTGCTTAATTGTTATATACTTGCTTCGGTTTGTTTGCTAACACTTGTATTCAACCAAGAGAGCCAACGCGGCACCTTAACCCATTCAAGGGGAATCTAGAGGAGTTTGTCCAGAGCCCTTCACGGGGAATTCGGCAACACTCTTGTGTTATACGTGGTGTTTAGTGTATGAGTTTTGTTTAGGTCATAATAGTTTTTAATTCCGCATTATTTGGCATTAAGTGACCATTAGATTAGCCATCACCTATTCACCCCCCCTCTAGGTGATTTTCAATTGGTATTAGAGCCAAGTGCTCTTGATTTGGGTCTAACAACCTAGAGTTAAAGATCCTCATTTTAGGCTAATCACAATATTTTGTACACACACTATGGAGTTCATGTCACCACCCACTTTTGACATTCTTAACATCCAAATTTGGAAGGTTAAGATGTCTTTGTACCTCAAGGCCCTAGGCATTCATGTTTATCTTGTCACTACTAATAATGCATATTGTTTAAATGGTAAGAATTTTGAGGCTAATGCAAAAGCCCTTCATGCTCTAAAGTTTACCCTAAATGATGATTATTTATTTAGGGTTTCTAACATTGAATCGGCTTTTGTAGCTTGGAACATCATCACCTCCCTTGGCGAAAAGGATCTATATTATGCCGGGAGCGATTCGGACGTTGGAAGCGGCACCTCCAACGTGTGCTATATGGTCCAAGAGGATAACCCCCTTGAGGTAACTACCGAATCCGAGGTAGAAGATGATAACATGTCATATGATGAGCTCACTTCATTTTGCCAACAATTACTTGAGAAATATGACATGCTAAGAAAAGATAATAAAAATTTGAAAAAGAAATTTAATTGCATGCATAAGGAAAATGATTCTTTAAAAATAAGATTGCATGTTTAGAAAAAGAAAAGGATGATTTGAAAATTGAAAATGTTTCCTTATTTTCTAAATTAAATGATCTTTGTGAAGGAAACACTTCCTTGAAAAATAAAGTTGCTTTCGTGGAACAACAAAAAGAAATTGTTTTACAAGAAAACACTACTTTGAAGAAGAAAATTTTTGAAAAAGAAAAAGGAAAGAAAAGTTTCTAAAAAGAAAAATGATTCTATATCTCACCTTTCTTTACATGCTACCATTGAAGATAGTGAGATTATACTTTTGAGAAATAAGATTGATAGTTTGAGCTCTACCTTGAGCTCTTGTGCATTTAATCATTCTACATTGGAGTCCATGTTTGCAAAGAAACAAACTCCATCCATTCGTGCACATCATCATGCTTATGTTGCACACCGTGATCATACACACTCACATAAGCATACTAAGGTGTACATATGTACACATTGTGACCGCAAAGGCCATTTAGCAAAATTTTGTTATGATAAGATTAATGCTTTCAATTTTGCTAATAAAAGATTTTGGGTTCCTTATAGTACTAACCCCAAAGGACCCAAGCAAAAATGGGTATCAAAACCCCCACCATGTGTATTTGATGTAGGTGAGGGCTCTCACAAAACGTGAGAGAATTGGTGCCTTGGTGGTGGTTGCAAGGACTAGAAGGACATACAATTGATGCACCGCTATCAAGGAGGTTTGGTGGGACAACCACCATGTTTGGAGTTTTGGAACATAGTTCCCTTGTTGGTAACTATTCCTAAACTCTTATTTTATTTACATGCTTATTTCATTTGTGATATCATTTTAGCATGTTCATATTTTGTTTGATTTGTGCTTCATGTGGTAAATACTAGTTTAAATGTAGTTTTTATCAAAACTTGTATTTATACATGTACAAATAGTGAGAACAAATTGATTCATATATGTTTGCACTTCATGCTCATTTGTACCCACTATATGCACATATATATATGCTAGTTTTGATGATTCTTTCATTTATGCTTGTTTTGCCTATTTTTCTTGTTTTACTTCATGTATATGTATTTTGTGTTCAAATCTAATAAATATACATGTAAACCCTTGAGTCTCTTGCCTTCATGCAAATACCTTTGATAGACTCTTTTATGTTTGGGATATGTATGTGTATTGTTAGGATTGGATAAATCATACATATACCTAAAAGTTTGTTTTAAATGAAAAATTAATTTTCATGATTTTTTTTTGATAAAATGATATTTGTTTTGGGCTTCATTGATTACTTTCATGAAAAATGCTAAACGCATGACTTTTGTACACTCACACCTTATTTGTTTTGTCATGACATTGTTTCATGAACACTTTTATGAGCTTTATCGATTCGAGTGTCAATTCTTGTGTATTTGGTATGACTCATGAAAAATATATGATTTGATTTCATGTTTTGAAGGATCTTTAACTAGTTTTTTAAAAATTATTTTAATTAGTTAATTATTCTTCATATAGGTAGTGGTTTTCACTATAAAATGTCTTCAAACTCTATTTTCGAAAACCCTTCCTACCTTTATGGGCGGATGGCTGGGCGAGTATGCCTTGTAAGCCTTATTGAATATCTTTTCTCTTGAGCATATGAAGGGTGGTAGGTTATGAGTTATATACATGATTTACATTGTTAATTTCAATTGGTATTCAATTGATATTTTTGTATATACTCATATTTTGTTTCCTATATATGTATGACTTCAATGACAATTTCTTTTCATACATATATATGATGTGTTAGTGCTTGATTTACAATTGATTCATTTTTAAAAAAGCACAAAGTTTATGATAAGTTTATTAAAAATAAAAAAAATTATTTGATCATTATGTTTACATTTGGTATCAATATGATTCAACTTCATATTTGTTAAATTTCAATTGGTATCAATTTGTTTTACAATAATGATTATTTACATTTTGGTATCTTAAAATTTATTGTTTTAAAAAAAGCTCTAATACCTTAAAAATTTTGTTTAAGAAAAATTAAAATTTTTGATGTGTATTTCCTATATGCAAGGAGAGCTTAACATCTCTTCTACATATAGATTCATGTTGAGTGTATCTTGTATTGAGGAGCTTGACAACTCTTCTTTATGTGGTATACGTGTGTAGGGGAGCTTCACATCTCCTCTTATGCATTACTTATTATACGTTATGTGAATTATGGCTTGTCATCCCTCTTTCATGTAATGTATATGTGTAGGGAAGTTATTTAACCGTCTTCCTCTTCATGAATGTATATCACATATAAACTTTATTGACTTAGTTATTTATGACCCCTTATTAATCTCTTTGTTTATGATAAAAAAGGGGGAGAAAAATTTTGTTTTACTTTAACCCCTTTGTTGATGATTGACAAAAAGGGGGAGAAGAATTTGAGGTTTATATGCATGTTTTCCTTGCTTTATTATTAAAGGGGGAGAAGAATTTATTGTTTATGCATATATGTTTTGTTTTTCAAGTAGGAGAAAAAGATTTGATTTGTTTTATACTTGAGTGTATGTTTATCTCCTTCATTTGCATACATGTTTGAGAGCATACATTGCATATTTATTTATTTTTGTGTTATGCATGAGTTAAGGGGGAGCTTCTTTGAAGCTTTACTTTAATCCATGCATATATAACTTCATGAGTTTTGTCATCATCAAAAAGGGGGAGATTGTTGGCCCAAAGGCCCATCACTCTAGTTTTGATGATGATCAACTCATGTAGTTATGTTTACTAATGATCTTGTGTTTAATTAGTGACAGATTCATGATCAAGATCTTAGTTGGTGCATAGCTTCAACAAAGGATTTAATGTCAAGATTTGGAGCTAGCACGGTGTTTGGACCAAGTCAAGAAGGCTTCAAATGAAGACTTCAAGAAGATGAAGACTTGTGTCTAGGTATAAGATTTTATTTTAGTTAAAATGTAAAGGATAGAATAGTTGGTGGATTGCTCAAGTACATATACACACACACTCTTGATAGTTTTGTTTTTACAAAAGAATTTATGTTTTGAAAAAATACATAAAAGAATTTCTTTTTAGAAAAGTTGTCTTAATATGGTTTTGGTTAAAACAAATATAAACCATGTTTAGAACTTAATGTCAAAAACATAGATATTCATCTTGATTGTGTAGTGGATCATATCCATACACACTATGCCTTAAAATGAATTACAATATCTAATTTTTGTATTTGGTGATGTTTTGGAAAAACAAAGTTTGGAAAAATAAGTTTGGAAAAATACCGTTTTGTTTTGAACCAATATTTCCAACTTACAAAAATAGTCCAAAACATTTGTAACATGCCTTGATTTTATGCAAGCATGTTTGATTATCAAAGTATAACATTGAAACTATTTTTGTACATTTTTCTGTATTTTATGGGATTTTATATGAGCTAAAAAGACCAAGTTTAAATCCTTGTTTTCTGTTTCTGGCTTCAGTAAGTCGACTATATAGTCGACTAACTCTAAAGTCGATCGACCGGACCGGTCGACCGACGTGCACAGCGTGCACGCCTTGACCTGGCAGATGGCCGGTCGACCGTCCAGAGAGCTCTGCTCTCTGGAAAGGCCCCAGCCGACCGGGCGGTCGACCGGACAGAGAGTCTGCTCTCTGTATCTTGCCTCGGTCGACCGGCCGGTTGACCGATGGCACAACGGTCTGAAATATGACCGTTGGCCGGTCGACCGGGCGGTCGACCGACAGGTCTGACAGACCCCAACGGCTAGTTTTTGGCAGCCTATATATTTAGGGGTTTGGTCATTGTTTTGAGCCAAGATTTTCAAGTGGGTTTTCATCAGTTTTCCTGAACTATTTAGAGGTTTTCCTCCACTTGATTTAGAGCAAATATTTCCAATCAAAAAGGGAGTCAAGAGAGTGTTTTAAAGTGATTCTTTGAGTTTTCCTCCACCATTCTCATCCTTGTTTTCTCACACATACACTTGAGCTATCCATTGATTATTCATCTTATAGGAGTGTTGTAGTGAGATAGTTTTTAGGTGATCAAAGTGTTGTGATCACCAAAGACTTGTTCTTTGTTTCTTTGAGGAGGCGGACGTGTGTGTTCGCGATTGTTTCGGGTCCTAGTGTGGACTTGGTGTTTCAGGTTTGGGTGCGAACTCATTGTTTGAGGTGCGGCCTCGGCGAGCCGGTGGGCTTGCGTGTGTACGGACTAGGGAGTCCGAGAGTTGTAGGTGTTGCGGCACCGAGTGATCCGGTGGGATCGATTATAGTGGAAATCCTTCGTGTGTCGAAGGCGGGGATGTAGAGCAAGTGTGCTCGAACCTCGAAACAAATCCCTTGTGTTTGCGATTGCTCACTTTCTCTCTCTATCTCCTTGTGCTTATATCTTGCATTCATTTATTGTGTTAATCTTTATATGCATGATATACTTGTGTGCTTAATTGTTATATACTTGCTTCGGTTTGTTTGCTAACACTTGTATTCAACCAAGAGAGCCAACGCGGCACCTCAACCCATTCAAGGGGAATCTAGAGGAGTTTGTCCAGAGCCATTCACGGGGAATTCGGCAACACACTTGTGTTATACGTGGTGTTTAGTGTGTGAGTTTTGTTTAGGTCATAATATTTTTAATTCTGCATTATTTGGCATTAAGTGACCATTAGATTAGCCATCACCTATTCACCCCCCCTCTAGGTGATTTTCAATTGGTATCAGAGCCAAGTGCTCTTGATTTGGGTCTAACAACCTAGAGTTAAAGATCCTCATTTTAGGCTAATCACAATATTTTGTACACACACTATGGAGTTCATGTCACCACCCACTTTTGACATTCTTAACATCCAAATTTGGAAGGTTAAGATGTCTTTGTACCTCAAGGCCCTAGGCATTCATGTTTATCTTGTCACTACTAATAATGCATATTGTTTAAATGGTAAGAATTTTGAGGCTAATGCAAAAGCCCTTCATGCTCTAAAGTCTACCCTAAATGATGATTATTTATCTAGGGTTTCTAACATTGAATCGGCTTTTGTAGCTTGGAACATCATCACCTCCCATGGCGAAAAGGATCTATATTATGCCGGGAGCGATTCGGACGTTGGAAGCGGCACCTCCAACGTGTGCTATATGGTCCAAGGGGATAACCCCCTTGAGGTAACTACCGAATCCGAGGTAGAAGATGATAACATGTCATATGATGAGCTCACTTCATTTTGCCAACAATTACTTGAGAAATATGATATGCTAAGAAAAGATAATAAAAATTTGAAAAAGAAATTTAATTGCATGCATAAGGAAAATGATTCTTTTAAAAATAAGATTGCATGTTTAGAAAAAGAAAAGGATGATTTGAAAATTGAAAATGTTTCCTTATTTTCTAAATTAAATGATCTTTATGAAGGAAACACTTCCTTGAAAAATAAAGTTGCTTTGGTGGAACAACAAAAAGAAATTGTTTTACAAGAAAACACTACTTTGAAGAAGAAAATTTTTGAAAAAGAAAAAGGAAAAGAAAAAGTTTCTAAAAAGAAAAATTATTCTATATCTCACCTTTCTTTACATGCTACCATTGAAGATAGTGAGATTATACTTTTGAGAAATAAGATTGATAGTTTGAGCTCTACCTTGAGCTCTTGTGCATTTAATCATTCTACATTGGAGTCCATGTTTGCAAAGAAACAAACTCCATCCATTCGTGCACATCATCATGCTTATGTTGCACACCGTGATCATACACACTCACCATAAGCATACTAAGGTGTACATATGTACACATTGTGACCGCAAAGGCCATTTAGCAAAATTTTGTTATGATAAGATTAATGCTTTCAATTTTGCTAATAAAAGATTTTGGGTTCCTTATAGTACTAACCCCAAAGGACCCAAGTAAAAATGGGTATCAAAACCCCCACCATGTGTATTTGATGTAGGTGAGGGCTCTCACAAAACGTGAGAGAATTGGTGCCTTGGTGGTGGTTGCAAGGACTAGAAGGACATACAATTGATGCACCGCTATCAAGGAGGTTTGGTGGGACAACCACCATGTTTGGAGTTTTGGAACATAGTTCCCTTGTTGGTAACTATTCCTAAACTCTTATTTTATTTACATGCTTATTTCATTTGTGATATCATTTTAGCATGTTCATATTTTGTTTGATTTGTGCTTCATGTG
Source organism: Agave tequilana (assembly GCA_038442645.1). NCBI lineage: Eukaryota > Viridiplantae > Streptophyta > Magnoliopsida > Asparagales > Asparagaceae > Agave > Agave tequilana. The sequence continues at coordinate 176,843 of JAVJIF010030432.1, forward strand.
GTAAATACTAGTTTAAATGTAGTTTTTATCAAAACTTGTATTTATACATGTACAAATAGTGAGAACAAATTGATTCATATATGTTTGCACTTCATGCTCATTTGTACCCACTATATGCACATATATATATGCTAGTTTTGATGATTCTTTCGTTTATGCTTGTTTTGCCTATTTTTCTTGTTTTACTTCATGTATATGTATTTTGTGTTCAAATCTAATAAAGATACATGTATACCCTTGAGTCTCTTGCCTTCATGCAAATACCTTTGATAGACTCTTTTATGTTTGGGATATGTATGTGTATTGTTAGGATTGGATAAATCATACATATACCTAAAAGTTTGTTTTAAATGAAAAATTAATTTTCATGATTTTTTTTTTGATAAAATGATATTTGTTTTGGGCTTCATTGATTACTTTCATGAAAAATGCTAAACGCATGACTTTTGTACACTCACACCTTATTTGTTTTGTCATGACATTATTTCATGAACACTTTTATGAGCTTTATCGATTCGAGTGTCAATTCTTGTGTATTTGGTATGACTCATGAAAAATATATGATTTGATTTCATGTTTTGAAGGATCTTTAACTAGTTTTTCAAAAATTATTTTAACTAGTTAATTATTCTTCATATAGGTAGTGGTTTTCACTATAAAATGTCTTCAAACTCTATTTTCGAAAACCCCTTCCTACCTTTATGGGCGGATGGCTGGGCGAGTATGCCTTGTAAGCCTTATTGAATATCTTTTCTCTTGAGCATATGAAGGGTGGTAGGTTATGAGTTATATACATGATTTACATTGTTAATTTCAATTGGTATTCAATTGATATTTTTGTATATACTCATATTTTGTTTCCTATATATGTATGACTTCAATGACAATTTCTTTTCATACATATATATGATGTGTTAGTTCTTGATTTACAATTGATTCATTTTTAAAAAAAGCACAAAGTTTATGATAAGTTTATTAAAAATAAAAAAAATTATTTGATAATTATGTTTACATTTGGTATCAATATGATTCAACTTCATATTTGTTAAATTTCAATTTGTATCAATTTGTTTTACAATAATGATTATTTACATTTTGGTATCTTAAAATTTATTTGTTTTAAAAAAAGCTCTAATACCTTAAAAATTTTTGTTTAAGAAAAATTAAAATTTTTGATGTGTATTTCCTATATGCAAGGAGAGCTTAACATCTCTTCTACATATAGATTCATGTTGAGTGTATCTTGTATTGAGGAGCTTGACAACTCTTCTTTATGTGGTACACGTGTGTAGGGGGAGCTTCACATCTCCTCTTATGCATTACATATTATACGTTATGTGAATTAGGGCTTGTCATCCCTCTTTCATGTAATGTATATGTGTAGGGAAGTTACTTAACCGTCTTCCTCTTCATGAATGTATATCACATATAAACTTTTATTGACTTAGTTGTTTAGGACCCCTTATTAATCTCTATGTTTATGATAAAAAAGGGGGAGAAAAATTTTGTTTTTACTTTAACCCCTTTGTTGATGATTGACAAAAAGGGGGAGAAGAATTTGAGGTTTATATGCATGTTTTCCTTGCTTTATTATTAAAGGGGGAGAAGAATTTATTGTTTATGCATATATGTTTTGTTTTTCAAGTAGGAGAAAAAGATTTGATTTTTTTATACTTGAGTGTATGTTTATCTCCTTCATTTGCATACATGTTTGAGAGCATACATTGCATATTTATTTATTTTTGTGTTATGCATGAGTTAAGGGGGAGCTTCTTTGAAGCTTTACTTTAATCCATGCATATATAACTTCATGAGTTTTGTCATCATCAAAAAGGGGAGATTGTTGGCCCAAAGGCCCATCACTCTAGTTTTGATGATGATCAACTCATGTAGTTATGTTTACTAATGATCTTGTGTTTAATTAGTGACAGATTCATGATCAAGATCTTAGTTGGTGCATAGCTTCAACAAAGGATTTAAAGTCAAAATTTGGAGCTAGCACGGTGTTTGGACCAAGTCAAGAAGGCTTCAAATGAAGACTTCAAGAAGATGAAGACTTGTGTCTAGGTATAAGATTTTGTTTTAGTTAAAATGTAAAGGATAGAATAGTTGGTGGATTGCTCAAGTACATATACACACACACTCTTGATAGTTTTATTTTTACAAAAGAATTTATGTTTTGAAAAAATACATAAAAGAATTTCTTTTTAGAAAAGTTGTTTTAGTATGGTTTTGGTTAAAACAAATATAAACCATGTTTAGAACTTAATGTCAAAATATAGATATTTCATCTTGATTGTGTAGTGGATCATATCCATACACACTATGCCTTAAAATGAATTACAATATCTTGTTTTTGTATTTGGTGATGTTTTGGAAAAACAAAGTTTGGAAAAATAAGTTTGGAAAAATACCGTTTTGTTTTGAACCAATATTTCCAACTTACAAAAATAGTCCAAAACATTTGTAACATGCCTTGATTTTGTGCAAGCATGTTTGATTATCAAAGTATAACATTGAAACTATTTTTGTACATTTTTCTGTATTTTATAAGATTTTATATGAGCTAAAAAGACCAAGTTTAAATCCTTGTTTTCTGTTTCTGGCTTCAGTAAGTCGACTATATAGTCGACTAACTCTGAAGTCGGTCGACCGGACCGGTCGACCGACGTTCACAGCGTGCACGCCTTGACCTGGCAGATGGCCGGTCGACCGAGTCGGTCGACCGTCCAGAGAGCTCTGCTCTCTGGAAAGGCCCCGGCCGACCGGGCGGTCGACCGGACAGAGAGTCTGCTCTCTGTATCTTGCCTCGGTCGACCGGCCGGTCGACTGATGGCACAACGGTCTGAAATATGACCGTTGGCCGGTCGACCGGGCGGTCGACCGACAGGTCTGACAGACCCCAACGTCAAGTTTTTGGCAGCCTATATATTTGGGGGTTTGGTCATTGTTTTGAGCCAAGATTTTCAAGTGGGTTTTCATCAGTTTTTCCTGAACTATTTAGAGGTTTTCCTCCACTTGATTTAGAGCAAATATTTCCAATCAAAAAGGGAGTTTATCAAGAGAGTGTTTTAAAGTGATTCTTTGAGTTTTCCTCCACCATTCTCATCCTTGTTTTCTCACACATATACTTGAGCTATCCATTAATTATTCATCTTATAGGAGTGTTGTAGTGAGATAGTTTTTAGGTGATCAAAGTGTTGTGATCACCAAAGACTTGTTCTTTGTTTCTTTGAGGAGGCGGACGTGTGTGTTCGCGATTGTTTCGGGTCCAAGTGTGGACTTGGTGTTTCGGGTTCGGGTGCGAACTCATTGTTTGAGGTGCGGCCTCGGCGAGCCGGTGGGCTTGCGTGTGTACGGACTAGGGAGTCCGAGAGTTGTAGGTGTTGCGGCACCGAGTGATCCGGTGGGATCGATTATAGTGAAAATCCTTCGTGTGTCGAAGGTGGGGATGTAGAGCAAGTGTGCTCGAACCTCGAAACAAATCCCTTGTGTTTGCGATTGCTCACTCTCTCTCTCTCTATCTCCTTGTGTTTATATCTTGCATTCATTTATTGTGTTAATCTTTATATGCATGATATACTTGTGTGCTTAATTGTTTTATACTTGCTTGGGTTTGTTTGCTAACACTTGTATTCAACCAAGAGAGCTAACGCGGCACCTCAACCCATTCAAGGGGAATCTAGAGGAGTTTGTCCAGAGCCCTTCACGGGGAAATCGGCAACACTCTTGTGTTATACGTGGTGTTTAGTGTAAGAGTTTTGTTTAGGTCATAATAGTTTTAATTCCGCATTATTTGGCATTAAGTGACCATTAGATTAGCCATCACCTATTCACCCCCCCTCTAGGTGATTTTCATGATTATGACGTGCAAATAGTGAATATGCATGATGTGAATGATGTGCAAGAATATTTGGAACTTGTTTCTTTGAAAACAAGGTTTCCAATTTCTTATGGTTAAATGCACATGAGCTCAAGATTGAGCTCAAACAATTAATCCTATTTTTCAAAACATTAATCTCACTATCATTAATGGTGGCATGTAAAGCATGGTGAGATATAGAATCATTTTTCTTATTCTTTTTAGAAACATATTCTTTTTCTTTTTCAATAATTTTTCTTTTCAAAGACGTGTTTTCTTGCAAAGCAACTTCCTTTTGTTTTTTCACCAAAACAATTTTGTTTTTCAAAGAAGTGTTTCCTGCACAAAGATCATCCAATTTAGAAAGCAAGGAAACATTTTCATTTTTCAAATTTTCATTTTCTTGTTCAATGCATGCAACTTTATTTCTAAAAGAATCATTTTCTTTTGACATGCAATCAAATTTCTTTTTCAAATTCTTGTTATCTTTCTTAAGCATGTCATATTTTTCAAGTAATTGTTGACAAAATGAAGTAAGTTCATCATATGACATGTCAACATCTTCATTTACCTCGGATTCGGTAGTTACCTCAAGGGGGTTGTCCCCTTGAACCATGTAGCACACATTGGAAGTGTCGCTTCCAACGTCCGAATCGCTCCCCGCATGATATAGATCTTTTTCGTCAAGGGAGGTGATGATGTTCCATGCTATAAAAGCTGAATCAATATTAGCAACCCTAGATAAATAATCATCATTTAGGGTAGACTTTAAAGCATTTAGGGCTTTTGCATTAGCCTCATAATTTTTGCCATTTAAACAATAAGAATCTTTAGTTGTGGCAAAATAAACATGAATGCCTAGGGCCTTGAGGTACAAGGACATCTTATCCTTCTAAATTTGGATGTTAAGAATGTCAAAGGTGGGTGGTGACATGAAGTCCATGGTGTGTGTACAAATATTGTGATTAGCCAAAAAATGAGAATCTTTAACTCTAGGTTGTTAGACCCAAATCAAGAGCACTTGGCTCTGATACCAATTTAAATCACCTAGAGGTGGGTGAATAGGTGATGGCTAATCTAATGGTCACTAAATGCGGAATTAAAAACTATTATGATGCAAACTAAACTTCTTACACTAAACACCACGTATAACACAAGAGTGTAGCCGAATTCCCCGTGAAGGGCTCTGGACTAACTCCTCAAGATTCCTCTAGATAAGAGTTGAGGTGCCACGTTGGCTCTCTTGGTTGAATACAAGTGTTAGCAAACAATCCACAAATGTATATCAATATGAGAACACAATGAATATCAAGCATATAAAGATAAACACAATGTAAGTATGCAAGATATAAAGACAAGAGATAGAGAGTGAGCAATCGCAAACACAAAGGATTTGTTTCGAGGTTCGAGCACACTTGCTCTACATCCCCGCCTTCGACACTACGAAGGATTTCCACTAGAATCGATCCCACCGGATCACTCGGTGCCGCAACACCTACAAGCTCTCAGACTCCCTAGTCCGTACACACCGCAAGCCCACTAGCTCGTCGAGGCCGCACCTCAAACACGGAGTTCACACACGAACTCGAGACCACCGCGAACACACTCGTCCGCCTCCTCAAGGTATAAGAAAGATCTCTTGGTGATCTAAACACTTTGATCACCAATAAACACTCTCACAAAAACACTCCTATAGGATGAATATATCAATGGGTTGCTCAAGTGTTTGTGAGAAAAATAAGGATGGAAGTGGTGGAGGAAAACTCAAGAAAATCACTTTCAAAACACTCTTGATAAACTCTCCATTTAATTGGAAATATTTGCTCAAATGTAAGTGAAGAAAACCTCTTAAAAGAGTTGGGAAAACTGGTGAAAAATCTACTTAGAAATCTTGTAGAAAACAGCACCCAATCCCCCAAATTTATAGGGCTAGAAAAACTAGCCGTTGGGATCCAGGTGGCCTGTTGGTCGACCGGCCAACGGTCAGTTTTCTGACCGTTAAGCCATCGGTCGACCGGTCGGTCGACCGAGGCCAGGATACAGAGAGCACTGCTCTCTGTCTGGTCGACCGCCCGGTCGACCAGGGCCTTTCCAGAGAGCAGAGCTCTCTGGACGGTCGACCGGGTCGGTCGACCGGCCCTCCTGCCAGAATAGGCGTGCACGTCTATGCACGTCGGTCGACCGCCCGGTCGACCGACTTCAGACTTTGGTCGACCGGTCGGTCGACCGGCTGAAGCCTGGAAAAAGATTTCTGGGATTCAAAAGTTGGTCGTTTTGGCTTAAATAAAATCCCATAAAATCATGAAAAATCTACAAAAATAGTTTTAACACTTTTCTTTGATACACAAACATGCTTGACCAAAATCATGACATGTTACAAATAATTTGGACTATTTTGTAACTAGGAAATTTTGGCTCAAAACAAAAACATTATTTTTCCAAACTTGGTTTTTTCAAAACTTCACCAAATACAGAAACAAGATATTTAAACAACTTTTAAAGCATAGAGTGTATGGATATGATCCACTACACATACATGGTGAAATATCTATATTTTTGACATTAAGCACTAAATATGGTTTTGGTTAAAACATATAACTTTGAATACCAAAACCAAACCGGTATTTTTTCCAAAATGAAAGTCTTTTGTATTTTTCCAAAATAAAAATTCTTTTGTAAAAACATCTAAATCAAGAGTGTGTGTGTGTATGGCATACTTGAGCAATCCACCAACTATTCTATCCTTTACATTTTATCTAAAACAAAATCTTAACAAAACAGACCTAGACACAAGTCTTCATGAAGTCTTCACTTGAAGTCTTCCCATCTTCTTGACTTGGTCCAAACACGATCCATGTTATATAAGCTCTATGGATCAAACCGTGCTAGCTCCAAAACTTGACTTTAAATCCTTTATTGAAGCTACACACCAACTAAGATCTTGATCAAAAATCTGAGACTAAATAAACACAAGATCATTAGTATCATAACTACATGAGTTGATCATCATCAAAACTAGAGTGATGGGCCTTTGGGCCAACAGTACTATCTTATATCGGTCAGTTCTTCGGCTCCACATTCTATATATATATATATATATATATATATATATATATATATATATATATATATATATATATATATAATGCATACATATATATATATGCATACATATATATATATATATACATATATATATATGTATATATATACATATATGTATATCTATACATATATATATATGTATATATATACATATATGTATATATATACATATATATATATATATATATATATATATATATATACATACATACATACATATATATATATATATACATACATATATATATATATACATACATATATATATATATATATATATATATATATATATATATATATATATACATACATACATACATACATATATATATATATATACATACATACATATATATATATATATATATATATATATATATATATATATATATATATATATATATATATATATGTATACATACATATATATATATATATACACATACATACATATATATACATATATATATAGGTATTATAGGGGGGTTAGCACAGAAAGTAGGGCAGTCATTATGTTGGTAATCAGATAGATTGCATTACTACACGAAGAGTGTCAGTATGAAACAGATTCTCAGATTCAGATCTTTTATCAGCTGAGTTACTATATTTTCTATATTATTCCAAAACAATCATGATCCCTCCTATCGACTTCACAGAGCTCAGAGCTACTATACTTAGCAATCTTCATGAATTTAATGAGTCTCGGACTCTGCTAGTCGCGCCAATTGAGAGTCGTGTTCTAGTCATGTGAGCTCAACCAGGCGTGGGCTTTGCTGCACCCTGGCGCTTAACATTTAGTGATGTGTTACGCGCTGGCTTCACCACGTGAGCTCTGCCAAGTATGAGTCTCGCAGAGCGTTAGGTCCGTCGTACCCTAGTGTTTAGCACCTGACGTTGTGTTACACAAGGGCCCCTCCTAGATTTCGCTTCACTCGTGGCTAGTTCCGACAATGTTTAGCACTCTAGCCTTGTTCCCCAGATTTTTCCCACCTGACTTGTTTTTGTGGATTTAATGAACCAGATTTTCATGCTCTGTCTGAAAAAGCTTGTCATAGTTCCCTTGACGATCTATTCGACCAATATTGTAGGACTTGGGTATTCTCTATATATTTAATTTACAGTCGGGGTAACATTCGGAAGGCAGTTATTATGAATTCTTAGTTATGCTTCTCAGAGTAATTGACGCCCCGCATGCAGAACTTACTATTATCAGTTGTTCTTTATTTATGTATCCTTGATTAATTATCGCGTTTCCTTTATCTGTAATATTATGATCTATTTTCAGAGTGACAGAGAACAGATAGAATATCTAGTAATATCATTACAGACTCTTCATCGGTAATAGCTTCATGCTTCATAGAGTAGTGTGAGTTCTGAACATGTGAGTATCATATTTTGAGGTCTCGTCAATTTGAAGGAAGTAATCTCCGTCGATTCTAGCAGAATTCAAGCAGTGAAAGTTGGCCAGTTCTGAAGTCAGTTTATTTTATATTATTCTGAATGAGTCAATGTACAGAACTTTTGGTAAATAATTATATAAGAGAGATAGTTTAGCTACACGGATTCTAGTTATATTGTGTCGGGAAGAGACATGGGATTCAGATCACTATCTTTTTGAAGTCTTCAAAAAGGTTTAGGAACTCTGCTTATATCCAACTGTTGACACTCTAAAGAGTCAAAACTCACACATTTATCTGCAACCGATCTGAACGACATTTAACTTATCGACATTTACAAAAGATAAGTCGAAGACAAGCTGATGACCAGAGACAAGGTAACAACTTGGGCTCTATTGATCCAGTAAAGCAGAAAATAAGCCAAAGTTGCCTTTGAAGAGAAGCCAGATCTAATCGAGGTTTGATCAAATGCTTAGCCTCATAGAGATCCAAGATCGCTAAAAAGCCAAAGCCATAAGCTTCGCACGAAGCTTCCCATTTAGCCCCGCCAGAGGCTGATCCAGTAGCTTCGCACTAGAAGCACCCTAGCTTCGCTAGAAGGAAGAAATGGTTTAGCTTCGCTATGGGCTGAGTCTTAGCTTCGCATGAAGCCTTGAAGATAACTTCGCCTGAAGCTATGAGCATAGTCTTAGCTTCGCATGAGGCTACAAAGGTAACTTCGCCTGAAGCTATGAGCTAAGTCTTAGCTTCGCATGAGGTTACAAAGGTAACTTTGCCCGAAAGAGTGAGCTTCTCATTTAGCTCCGCAGCGAGCTTTATCAGGTCATCAATTGACCGTTTCCCACGAGGGATTAATGGGTGAACCCCGGGATTAACGCCACTTTAAGTGGGCGGTTACACCCGCCCACTTTGTCCCACATTAAGTGGAGACAATTAAGCCACGACGGCGAGGAGTAGTTCGTACGAACTCTCTAGCTTCACCGGAAGCTTGCAAGTAGCTTCGCCACAAGGTCATTTGTAGCCTCGCGCGAAGCTAAAGACTGATTCAGCCTTGCTGAATTCAAGGGGGCGATTACACCCTATTTTGGTTATAAATAGTCCCTTACTGAGCCAAGGAAGGACTAGCTGGCTGGTTAGAGAGAAGAGATTGGCTGAAAGAAATTCAAGAAGAGATTCTTAGCAAAAAAATTCTCTTGTTTTCCTGCTTCCAAATCCTCAATTTTTAGAACCAAGCGAGAAGGAAATCCTATTAGGAGGCAGCATGATCGTCTAATCGATTGCATCGTCAAAGGGATAAACTGATCGCACGCTGATCAGATTCCTACCGGCATACTTCCCCAGAAATCTCAGAGGAGATCTGCCTGTAATTTCTTTGCAATTACTTATAGTTTCGCTCCTCAACCTCCTTTTTGTAAGTTTTCCCCCGAATTAATTTTCGATGGAAAACAAGATGGCGACTCCACTGGGGAACAAGGTCTTCTTCCGCAACAAGGAGATAACGTCACAAAGCAACTGTCAGAATCCTGAGCCCGTCATCGTCAAAAACTTGGTCATTCACTTTGACCAAGAAAAATTCAAAGAACTACTCTCTGGGGGCAGCCCAGTGCTCCACGCACGGAAGCACAGGAAGGTCTCTGTGGCCAAAGCTTCAGTGGCTACAGAGCAAAAATCAGCTTTAACCATGCGAGCAAATGGACAAACCTCGCTCCAGCTCCTCTCAATCGAGGCCAAAAGTGCCTCACGCAAGGTTATACAAGTTCCCAACGAACCTAAAACTTCGCTTTCCAAGCAGGTATGGAGAGCGAAGCAGAAAGCTCCGCGCGAAGCTTCAGGCGAAGTTCCAACACAACTTCGTATTTCACGCGAAGACAAGGGTAAAATCCCCTTAAATTTCAACGGTATTCCCGATGTCAGCCGCGAGGCTAAGTTGATATCACTATCTTTGCCCAACCCAGGAGCATTGGCCATAGTGCCAACCTCACCCCTACAAGCGAAGTTACTAATGGCGTTGCTAACATAGCGCCAGTACCTAAGGGTACTAACAAAGTTATTAGTCGCGAGGCTGGAACTGAAGCACTCTGTAGTGCTAAGTACCTTCACAGTAAGGCAACTGAAATCACCTAGAAGGGAGAGTGAATAGGTGACTAGCTAATCTAATGGTCAACTAATGCGGAATTAAAACTATTTATGCAAACTACAAATTCTTAAGCTAAACACACAAGGTATAACACAAGAGTGTAGCCGGATTCACCGTGAAAGGCTCTGGACTAACTCCTCAAGATTCCTCTAGATAAGAGTTGAGGTGCCGCTATGGCTCTCTTGGTTGAATACAAGTGTAAGCAAACAATCCCCAAGCATATATCAATATAGCACAAGGTATATCAAGCATATAAAGATAAAGACAATTGATCGGTCACATATATTACATACATATTGTCACATTACCATGTTTGTTATCTAAATAAATCATATCAATAAGTCCTATTTTTCATTATAAAGTGCAGGACCATTGCTAAAAGATAGGCCAGAGAAACAAGCCCAAAAGCCCAATTAATTCAGAATAAATTCGAAATCAGGGAATCAAGGCAGATCTTGACAAATCAGAGAGGTTGAAAACCGGTTAAAATGAATCTTCCCAAATCATGCGGTTGAAGCCAACAAATCAAAAATCGTTTCGCCAAATCTGGGAGCTGCAACAGTGAATCCAGCAAGACAAAAGGGAGCCCAAATCCACGCTAACCATCGCTCCACCTGGATGTGGCCAATTGGTCACATCCAGACCGCGGCCGCGGATCCGCGGCTTGTTGGTGGAGATAAGGGGAGCGTTTGCTCTCCTTATCTCCTCACTCCCTTCCCTCTGGGTTTTTGCCTATAAAAGGCAGGGTTTTGTACTGAAAAAGTAGCGAGGACTAGGATTAAATTTATTGTTCATTTTTAGGGTTTAGGAACATTATTAGATAGCTTGGAGAAGTTGTATCTCCTCTTTATTCTTTTTTTAGTTTAGACCAGAAAAGAGAGAAGAGTGGAATTAAGTGTGTAATTCGTCTTTGAAGTGACAATCAAAGGAGCTTCTACTTACCATTCCAACTCAACTTGAATTCGGTATGTTTGTGTTTAATTGTCAATTTCCTGTTTGTTTTCAATTCATAATGAGTAGCTAAATCATTTTCTGGGCTCACTAATTGATGTTTTCTACCTCCTCTCTCTCGATTGAATTTGATGGAAGAACTCTCTTGAATCATAATGCCTAAAGTTAAATTTTATTCTTGAAAGCTCATGATGATGCTCTTCTTTTAAAACTTAGATTTTCAAGGCACAACTATTGTTAAATCATTTTTATTCCATACTTGCTTCCTCGCGCTTGATGGTTTAACATTTTATTTTTAATGTTGTGTTAAGAAAGATCTCAAGATTTGATCCAAAATCATCTCATTTGTTTTACTTGAATACTAAAAGAAATTAAGCTTTTTTTGCCTATGATAAAAGTGATGCACTAAAATATTCTTGAGATAAGTAGTGAAGTAAATAAAGTTAGTGAGCCCAGATCTTCTTCTCATGTTAAAATCAAACAAACAATTTTCAAAGTTTTTTAAATCACCTTTTCCAAAGCCTTCTCCCAAGTTGCAATTTCTCTTTTAATCACTTCCCTTCTCTCCATTCTTCTTTTCAACTAAAAAACGAGCACAATTCTTTGTTACTAAACAAAACACCAAAAAGCTTTCATCGCATTCCTCCTCGTGGACACGACCCATTAGCCCAAAGCTACACGGTAAATTCCTTGCTCTTTCATTCTTTCAATCAAATTTTTGGCGCCGTTGCCGGGGAGGGAACGGTGTATTTGTTTTTTTAACAAGTTTGGTGTCTTATTTCAGGGACGTTAAGATTCAGATCTAGCATTCAAGCTTTGCAGGAGAAGACTTGCTATTCTGTGCCCCTACTCTCGAAAGTAGGAAACAGAATTTTAAGAAATTGCAAATGCATAAGTTGAAAATTTGTTAGACTACTAAAACTCTTTTTTGCAGGACATATTGCTTGCAAGAATTAAGTTTTTTGTGTGTTATATTTCTTTCTATATCTGCTATTCACAATCCCTATTTTAATCCAACGGTAATTTGAGTGATTGTTAATTGCTTAAAAAAACGTTTAGACTTGCATTCTAGGCATTTGTCTAATTACGTTTATTTTACAATTACTGTTGAAGATAGCTGGAGACAAGGTACGTATGCATAGCATATAGTTTAGGAAACATTCTTGGGTGATATTTGCTTTTGAATGCTACTTTTCTATATCTTGCACACTTTGTACAAATCAATTCTAAGGGCAAACCCCAAATCAAGATAAGGTGGGGAAGTCATTACCCTTCCTTAGCCTACAAACCATCTCCAAGCACGCACAATCTAAGCTTAAATAAAATCTGATAGACATTGGCCTTAGGGACATCTCGAACTCACTAGGAGATTATCTTAAGGGGGAAGGTGTTAGAATTTGACTCCTGTCAAATCAGTGTCTAGGAAGGGGATTAAGGGCCGAAAGCCCGAAGGTTGGTGGTTACTTAATTAAGGACGTCTTTGAGGGATAACCTCCCACCAATCTTGCCCTGACCTAGCTGATTAGCTTATGGTCAAAATCTACATTATACCTCCTGTGGACAATCAACCAGTTAGGAGTTGTCTAGGTCAAGGTTACCTTAGACTAGGCTTGGTTGATTACTCTTGTTGACTGTTGGTAAACTTGTTTGTGATTGTGATTGTGTTTGTGTATGCAAGTGTGGTCAAGAGACCATAACTCATCTAGGTTGACTAGAAACACATCACCACCCAAGTTTGAACCAAGACCAGATCCGGTTATGGCTCAACCAACATCATTGCAGGATAGGTTCTATCCCATTAGAACCTCACTTCCATCTTGCATTCTGCTTCCATCGGTTGGTGAATACAATTTTGAGCTCAAGCCTCAATTCATCAACACATTCCCCAAGTTTCACGGCTTAGAGTCCGAAGATGCTTACTTCTTCATAAGAGAGTTTGAGGAAGTATGTCTAATGATGAAAATCCCACACCGTGTAGATGATGCTATTAGGTTGAGATTTGTCCCTTTCGCTCTTAAGGACTTAGCCAAGAAATGACGTTATAGTTTAGCGGTCAATTCTATCACATCTTGGGATGGTTTCATCAAGGTCTTCTTGAAGAAATTTTATCCAATTCATAAGACTGCTCTCATTAGGAAGAACATCATGCAATTCAAGTAAAAACCTAGTGAACCGTTTTGGAGATACTTTGAACGCTTTAAAGACCTCCTTGTCCAATGTCCTCATCATGGAATAGAGAAATGACGACAATGTCAAATTCTTTATGACGGTTTAGACTATTCTACCAAAACTCTCTTAGAAAGTATGTGCCAAGGGGGATTCTTACAAAAGGATGAAAATGAAGGATGGGATCTATATGAAAACCTAGCTGAAAAGACCATCCAATGGGAACCTACTAGTGAAACCTCTAGGAATCCAAATTCCATCTCTTCAAAAGGAGGTCTCAATTCTATTGAATCATCCATAGCTAATGAGGCTAAGTTAGCTAACCTAGCAAGAAGACTGGAAGCTTTAGAAATTAAGGAACCGAGTCCAGTCAATCAAGTCAGCCCAAACCAATTTCCAACTCCGGGTTGTACTGACTGTCAAGCCATGAATCATGTGTTCGAGGAGTGCCCTGTGTTTCAGGCTCAGCAACAATACCATGAACCGATGAATGCGGTCTTTTCAAGGCCGAATAATAATCCTTACGCACCAACGTACAATCCTGGCGGGAGAAATCACCCTAATTTCTCATGGAGCCAAAATAACAATGACCACTCACGGTCAAATCATGCAAGCCACTTCCATCATGCTAATAATTATTTCAATCATCAACCCAACTTTTTCAATTTTCACAATAATTCTCCCAACAATCCACCTAACTTTTCAAACTATCAACAAAACTTTCCCAACCAAGCTCCACAATCTTCCTTCCAGAATCCTCAACTAGAAAGGAGAATGACTGACTTTGAGAGAAACATGAAAAGATACATGAAAAACCAAGATTCTCTCATGCAAACTATACAGAGGTTAGAGGTTCAAATGAGCCAACTAGCCACTCCACAGAATGAGAGACAGAAGGGTACCTTGCCTAGTCAGCCAATAACCAATCCTAGGAATTCTCAACAAGCTCATTTGGCTGAGAATCACTCATTAAATCAATGTAATGTTGTTCATACATTGAGGTCAGGAAAGAAAGTTGATAATCAAGTGTCAACGCCAACCAATCTCATTCAGCACAACCACAATCAAGCATCCACCTCATCTAATCCAAATCCTTCCAAATGTGCCGAATCTGAAAAAGATAAGTCAACCAGTCGGTGCACCAGCCTATAGTACCATTTCCTAATAGGCTGAAAAACAACAAGCAAAATCTACACATGGACAAGATAATTGAGATATTTAATCAAGTGAAGATAAATGTGCCACTTCTTGATGCCATCCAACAAGTCCCATCCTATGCTAAGTGTTTTCCATTGATTTTGCAAAGGGGAAAAACTTACAAAAAAAAGATCGAGGAGCTAAATTACAAGTATTCTAAAAAGATTACAAGTAGATCTCCTCTGAGATTCTGGAGAAGTGTGCCGATAGGAGTTTGGTCAGCGCGCGACCACTTTGTCCTTTTGACGATGCGATCGATGGGATTTCCTTCTCGCCTGGTTCGGGGAATCGGAGAACAGAAGGTTGGTAGAACCCTCTTGTTACTTCTCAAGACTGCCTCCACTTGGGAATTCCTTCTCGCCTGGTTCCGATGATTCCTTGAAAGGAAGGAAGGTATTAGGGTATCAGCACCCTTATTAGAGAAGTAATTCTCTGAATTCTCTGAATTCTTGGAAGCAAGAGAATAGATCTCTGTTTAGCCGCTTCTCTCTGTGCTTCTCTTTGCCTGTGTGCCTCTCTCTCTCTCTCTCATGCGTGTGTCTCTCCTTGTACCTCTGGTGGGCTATTTATAAGGAGAGCAGGGGTATAATCATCCCTTGAAAATTTGAAAACAGATAGAGTCAATCTGTTTAAATCTGGAAAGTAGCCTTACTGCGAGGCTAGCATCAGCTTCTGTGAAACTAGAAATAGCAGGTAGCGTCAATCTCCTGATCTGTTTTGATTCTTTCCAAATAATTGAAAGATCTCCCCTGATCTTCTTACTTGTTTTAGGAGAGTCAAGCGATTATGGCAAGCAACTGCCAAATTTGATCTCAGATTTGATCTTGATTAGATTTGATCAGGCGACACACGAAAGTCGACGTTCCCATCAAAAAGACGAGACGGAGTTTGGTCTTGAATTGATTTGATCTCATCTGGAGATTTAATTGGTCAATGGTTGACCATAACAGACCCGCAGCAGAGTTACCGCATCAAGCTCGCAGCGAAGCTGGAAGGAGCATCTGGCGAAGTCAGAAGAAAGCTCTTCAGTGAAGCTGGATAAACATATGTGGCGAAGCTACCGAACATCCTTCTGCGCGGTTGTGTGTGACTTCGAGTGAAGCTAACTCTCTGCGGAGTTAACTGAGCACTTCAGGCGAAGCTGTAAGTTAGCTCCCTGATAGAGTTTTGAACAACTCCAAGGCGAAGTTGGGCAATCTTAGCCTCTCAGGCGAGGCTATCCCTTTGGGCTCATGTGATGCTAAGTGTTGAGCTAACCTAGCATCTTAGACCTTCTTAGGTCTCTTCAAAGACAATCTGGACTCACTGTCTGCTTCACTGGATCAGTAGAGTCCAAGTTGTTGATTTGTCCCTCGGAGATGGGTAAAGAACTGGCCGTCAGCTTGTCTGTCACTTGTCTTTTGTAAATGTCAACAAGTTTAGACATTGTTCAGGCCAGTAAGAATCTTGTCTTTTTTAGAGTGTCAACAAGACCCCCTTCAAAGTTTTTGAAAGTCTGCAATGGAATAGTTCAGGCTTCGAAATACTTTGAATTGCTTTGATTGATGGTGTGTGAAGTACGAACGTCGCCATGGTGGTTGAGTTCAGCCTCGCTTTCAATCCTGCTTCCAGATTAGAATAAGTTCGCTGAGGAATCGTGTAGATTCGCGACTCTGAGTAGCTTCGCGTCTGGGTAGCTTCGCGTCCGAGCCTCCCGGAGTAGATTCGCTTCCAATTGGTCTTGGAACGTCATTCCTTTCCCGAGGCCAACTGCCTTTTGGCTAGTTTCAAGAAGGATTACCCCTTTTTCGAGGTCAGAGTAACCTCTTTTGCATTAATGAGGGAGACCATTGCTTCATCGTGCAATTCCGAGGGAGACTATTCCCTTTCTCAAGGCTCAGTAAATGCCTTAAATTCGCTCGCGCTTCTAAGCTTGGCAGTGCGATCATGCCATGAGGCCTATAAATAGGACACTTGAGGTCCTCTGCAGAGAAGTAATCTGTTCATGATATCTCCTGGTTGTTCAGAGAAGTATACTCAGATCTCTGAAATAGTGGGGTGCCCACTCTGGTCATTAACCGGCCAAGAACTGGTGAGTCTCGGTCATCCAGAGACTTTACCAATGAACTAATGACTTTAGGGAGTTTATCTCCCTTAATTTAGCTTTATCAGCTGCCTCAGGGGTTGATTTCCCTCGCTCTTCATTTTGTATCTGACTAATTTGCAGAGAAGGGCGTCAGCCCTATTTCCCAGCTTCCCGGTAAAGCTATCATTTTCACTTGATCAAAGAAAGATCATTGCATGCTTGCCTGCTAAGTTCGCCACATAGGCAAGAATTGGGACTTAGTCTCTTCAAGTTTGAGTCAGTCTTGCCATATAGGTGGGGCTAAGACTGCGTCCCTCTGGATCAGTCTGGCTTAGCCATATAGGCGAGGCTAGGACTTGGCTTATGCTGAGCTAGCCCATCATCACTGTGCAAGCGAGGCTATCCTTTGCTTAACTGAAATCAATCCTTAAAATGCAACTGGATTGGATATAAATTGCTTCGCCCAAAGAATTTGACTTAGCGTATCATGCTCGCATTTTCCTTTGATTTACTGCTAACCTGTTCCCAATTTGCGTTGCAGTGAACTGTGCCCGCCAGTCTTTTGATTTGATGAAAGAGATTAGAGACTTGCCTCTTGATCTTCTGGTTGAAACTTTAATCCTAAGCAGGGGGAACAAATTGGGGCAGCTGATGTGTGTCCCAAAAGAGGTTGGCAGTCGTTTATCCGAGATGATCCACTTCGAGAAGGGGCTGATAGTCGCTTATCCAAGATGATCCACTTCGGGAAAGCGGACGTCACCTGTAAGGTCTCGGATCCTTCTTTTGCCAATTTTCATCAAAGAAGATCCAGCTTTCTGGTGGCAATCGGTCCTTTGCTAATTTTCATCAAAGACGATCCAGCTCTTTAATGGCAAAATCTGCCATTATGCGAAGGATTACGGCCTTGTGCAGGAGGAAGGCCTTTCGTGTCCAGTTGGTTTAGCTTATCATCTTGGAAGTATATAGGACAACTTGTGTGCCTTTGGAGTAAATGATTCTGTTGCATGAAAGACAACCTTGATGTAGTAGTATTAATGTATCTTCCCTTTTGAATCAATAAAATTTATTTTCCGCTTATCTGCTTTGTTTCTCCTTCTTTGACCTGAGAACACCTGGAGTGGACCGACAGAGCTAAACTTCATGCGAAGTTAAAGATAGAATTCTATCTGAATCAGGAACGAGCTTCCAGCGAAGCTAGCATGAATTCTCTGCAAAGTTCGAGCTCTGCTTTTAGCGGAGCTAAGGCATGTTTCTCAGCGAAGTTATTCACGCGTCGCGCTAAGTCAACACTGGACTCACAGCGGAGTTAGCCCTTAGTGGGGCTGAAGTAACGCTTCTTCGGAAGGCACTTTAGGTGCCATTTCAAATTAATTTGAAACGACTGCCTGTGCTCCTTTCGAGAGGCGACATTTAAGCAATCATCAGCCTATAAAAGCCTGATCGGACTGAAAGAGAAGGCACCACTTCTCTTTGAATTTTTAGAGCACTGCAAGCCCTTTCTTCTTCGTTTGAGAATTCAAGAACTTCTTCAGTTCTCCAATGGCTCCCAAAAGACGAGCAGGAAAGAGGTAGCAACCTCTACGACGGAGGGTCCTTCTCCTCCTTCGGTCATCGAACGACCTATCGCGGGTAGGGATCTTTCCTTTTGACCAGAGATTTTCATCTCTCTTTTAAAGCCAATTTCTGCTATCTTCCGATGAATCCAGAGCGATCAATCATGATCTCGTGATCTTAGGGAGTTCAATTCCCTGAATTTCCCTGATTTCTTGTTTGAGAATCTTAGAACCGAAGGGTCTCTACTTCAAGCTTCCAGGCGAAGCTATCCCTTAGGCGGTTCATATCCCGTTGAATGACAGGATGCGAAGCTAACCTTTGAAGTGTAACTGAAAAGGACCTTAATGCCCTTAAAATAATTTTTAGGCAACAGTACCTTTCTGACGAAGTTAGCCCCTGGGGCTTTGTCGCATTATGTTATTCGAGGTCAAGCTTCCAGAGCGAAGCTAACACTTGGATATTTTCCTGCATCCTGCTTTCGTGTGGAATGCGGAGTTACGCTGCAGCTGCGAAGCTAAGCTTCGGGGCGAAACTATCATTAGGCCAGCTTCGCTCGGAGAGCGAGGCTATGCCTTAACAAAAATTGCATTCTTGTTTTAGCTCTTGTTTGGCTGATGAACTAATCATAGTTTCTCCTTGTTCTTGCAGTGCACTATACTCCTGGTCCTCTGAACAGTCTCTTTGGCACAGCCAGGGGGCTAGATGGCAAAGTCAGCCTGCAGTTTCAAGGGCAGGCTTTACTATTCAGCGAGCGAAGCGCTCCTGCTCGGGATGCACTTATCTATGGTGGGGATCAGCGCACTATGAGGAGCATCTTAACTACTGCTCCCCTTGAAGATTCTGATCGAAGAATCTATCGGAAGCCCGGCTTCATGTTCGGAGATGCAGCGCCAGATAACGATCACCAGCTGCTAGCGGGAGAGGGGCAGTGGATTTTCAAATTGGATGGTGAGAAGTACTATCTCCCATCTAGAAAGCAGCATTTTCCCTTATCCTTCTTTCAATGTGTGACGAGGGCTCGAAAGATGCAGTGGCAAGTAACTCGGACTACTGACTCCATTCACGTAGGAAAGTTGATAATTCCGTCTCCCGGTTACACAAGGGCGGGTCCTCCTCGCTACATATTAGGTCTCCACCCTGGGAATGTACTTCCAGACATCCCAGTGGGAGAAAACCCCGCGGTGGCTCAGACCTTTGGAAATCAGTTCTTTAAAGTTTGTGGCAATTATCCAGCCACTGATTTCAGGACTCCAGGGTGGATTCACCCTCCCAAGCATGGTGGAGGGACTTGACTCTATATGTCCTGTTGGCCCAAGGTTACAATCACCCATGATTAGTGTATTTTGATGATTACAAAACATATTAGTTATTTGTACTAATAATATTTGTTGTTTAAGTGTGTTTCAGGTTTCTATTCATTCTAGAAGTCTTCTCTCACAAATACAAGGATTTGGACTCAAGTCAACTCCAATTGGGCTCAAGGAACAAGTGTTGAAGATCATATGAAGAAGCCTATTGAAGATCTTGAAGTCCTTAGAATCATTGTAAGAATAGAATGTTAAAGTTTGAGTCTTGGTTATTTGGCTCTAGGATACACACACACACACAAAATTTGGTTTTGATAAAATTTGATCTTGTTTTTCATTTTAAAAATTTGGTTTCATGCCTTAGTAGAGATTTACATGAACCTAAGTTTTATAAAATAAATATCTTGTCTAGATCATGTATACATACTCCTACTAACATGTTACTATAGTTTGTTTAAACCTAAAACAATTTTTCAAATTTTTCCAAGTTCAAAATCCTGCAGTTTTCCTATTTCAGGCTGACCGGCCGACCGGCCCGGTCGACCGGCGCCATAGCCTGGACGTGCACGTCTGTGCACGTCCGTCGGTCGACCGCACCGGTCGACCGACCAAGAGCATACTGCTCTCTGGTTTTCTGGGTCGAGCGGACCGGTCGACCGGAAGAAGGAAACTGTGTTTCCTCTTTTGGGACGGTCGACCGGACCGGTCGACCGAGAGCCAACGGCTCTTTGCAGCTGGGCTGGCGGTCGATCGGACCGGTCGACCGCCAGGCCTGCAACAATCCAACGGCTCTTTCCTCTTTGGGCTATTCTGAAAATCTGTTTTTCTTTTCTGCTTTAACAGATTTTTGGAGAGTTGTTGGGGAGCTTTTGCAGGTCAAATTAGGTGTAAAGAAATTGTTTTTAACCTATTTTCTAACCCTATAAATAGAGGAGAAGTCTCTCTTGCATATTACCTAGAAAAATTCTCAAGTTTGTGTTGTTTTCAAAAGAGAAAAGAAAAGAGTTTAAAGCCTTCATTCCAATTCTTTTAAAGTTTGTTTTTCAGTTGTGTTTGATTGTCTATATCACTCTACAACTGAAGTTTCTCACCACACTTCATAGAGCCAAAAATCCTATACTCATTCTATAGTGAAGTTGTAATAGAAGTGAGAGTGTTTGTAAAAGAGTTTGAGAAAAAGTGTAGCGATCTTGTTGTGATCACTTTGTTCTTGTAATCCTTTCCTTGTGGAACAACCTCTTCGGTAGAGGTCCTTTGTACTCGGTGGAGCTCGGTGCTCAGTCTTCGGTAGACCAAATTGTAAAGGTGTCCTCGGTGGATAGTGGAAACCCTTCACGGAGGTGAAGGCGGGGAGTAGAGCGGTGGCTCGAACCTCGAAACAAATATTTGTGTTTGCGATTGCCTTTGCGTCCAACTCTTGCTTTAAATTCCTCTAACAATTTTATTGCTCCTTATTACTTGCTTGTGATCTTGTAGCTTCCTTGTGTTTTTAATTCAAGCTTGTAATTCTTGTGATATATTGTGCATCTCATTTCTCATCATCATACTTTGCCTTGATCGATCATATCTCAATACAACAAGGTTGCATTGCACACCTCTAACCCATATCTAAGGGAATTGGGAGGAAGGAGTTCAGAACCTCGCAAGGGGTATTCGGCTCTTAGTCTTGTTTTTGAGAGATCATTGCATCATTCATCATACTTAGTTTAAAAAGATCATTAGATTAGCAATTACACCTATTCACCCCCCCTCTAGGTGTTTTTCAATTGGTATCAGAGCTTGGACTCTAGGATTTGGTTTAACAACTTTAGAGAAGATCCTAATTTGCTAATCATTTCATTCATATTCATATAGTAAAAATGGCCGATGGAATTAAGACCCCTCCTAAGTTTGATGGACTTAACTTTCCCATATGGAAAGTTAAGATGACCATGTTTTTGCAATCTCTAGGTAGCCGAGTTGCAAAAGCCGTGACTAAGTCCTTTAGTGTACCCCCCGGTGACGAATCCACTTGGTCCGAAATAGAGACTAAGGAATTCGATGCCAATGCCAAAGCTCACTATGCACTTCTACAAGCCCTTAATGATGATGACATTTCTAGGGTTATCCATTGCAAATCCGCATATGAGATTTGGTCACACTTGATAGTCACACATGAGGGGACCTCACAAGTAAAGAAGGCTAAGATTGACCTTCTTCGGTCCCAATATGAAACATTTAGCATGCAAGAAAATGAAACCATAGATGATATGGTTACAAGATTTACCAAGATTACTAATGGACTCTCTTCTTTAGGTGAAGATATCAACAATGATCAAAGAGTAAGGAAGATCATCCGTGCTCTTCCTCCTTCATGGGAAGTTAAAGCAACAACCTTGAAGGAACTCAACGACAATGAAGAGATGGAGCTTATAGGTCTCATTGGGAACCTCAAACCCATGAGATGGAAAGGAAAGCTAGGGAGGATATGGCTCCTTCCAAAAGGAAGACTATCGCCTTCAAGAGTCAAGCTACACACTCCGATGAAGACGATGAAGAAGAAGATGATGAGGAGCTCTCACTCCTTGTTAAGAATGTTCGGAGGATGTACAACAAGGCGAAGTACCAAGGTAGAAGAAGATGACAAGGAGGCAAAGAAGAAAGAAGGATCACTTGTTTCAATTGCCAAAAGCCCGGACACATTGTTGCGGAGTGTCCGGACAAAGCTAAGCCCTCCACTTCAAAGAAGCCTTACAAGAAGAAGGCTATGAAGGCAACTTGGGATTCGGAGACCGAATCCGAGGAAGAAATAGACACCGCCAACATGTGCTTCATGGCTAATGAAGGCACAAGCAAGGTAACCTCTTCCACTCCTTTAGATAATGAACTTTCAATGGATGAGTTAGAAGAAGCTTTTGTTGAGTTGTCACAAAATTATGATTTCTTAAAAAAAAGTATTTAAAAATGAAAAAGGAAAATGAATCTTTAAGTCATCAAGTTTTTACTCTTACAAAAGAAAAGGATGATTTGGTTTCCACCTTGGCCACTACTAAAAATGATTTTAAAAAATATAAGATTTCTTGTAAAGGTAAGGCCCCACTAATTGATTCTAATGAAGTTTCTATGCTTAAGGAAAGATTAGACTCATTAAGTGTTGTTTTGAAAAATTGTGAGTTTAACAAGAAGAAAATTGAGGCTATGTTTCCTAAGAAACAAGCCCCAAAGAAAATTGCTCATGCTCATGTTCATGTTCATGCTACACAACCTAAACAACATGGCAAAACCCCAAAACATGCTCACACTACACATACACATCATGCATTCATGTATGGTAGAGTGTTCTCATGTTCACATTGTGGACGGAAAGGGCACTTAGCCAATTTTTGCTATGATAGATTAAACGTATCACGTCATAATGTTTGGGTTCGAGGCACTAACTTTAAAGGACCCAAGAAAGTTTGGGTACCAAAATCAACAATTATGTTAAATGATATAGGTACTTGCCAAAGCCCAACGACGTAGAGGATTGTGGTATCTTGATAGCGGTTGCTCAAGGCACATGACTTGGGACATCAACAACTTTGCAACCCTATCTAGATATCATGAAGGTGGCACCGTCACCTTCGGAGATGACGCCAAGGGTAAAATCATCGGTATTGGTAATGTAAAACTTGGCACCTCTCCTTTAATTGAAAATGTAGTTTTAGTTGATGGCCTCAAGCATAATCTCTTGAGTGTTAGTCAACTTTGTGATAAAGGTTTTGATGTTGTTTTTGATAATGTTGCTTGTAAAGTAATTGATAGAACTTCTAATGTTTGTGTATTTTCCGGTTTTCGTGAAAGTAATGTTTATATGATTGATATGTTAAATATGTATTGTAATATTACTTGTTTGAAAGCCCTCGATGATGACTCTTGGTTGTGGCATAGGAGATTAGGGCATATTTCTTTTGATCACATTTCTAGGTTAAACACAAAGGAAATGGTGAAAGGTATTCCTTGCTTGAATTTTGAAAAGGACCGAGTTTGTGACGCATGTCAATTTGGGAAACAAACTAAGTCTTCTTTCAAGTCAATTAAGGATATCATGACATCACGTCCTTTGGAGTTAATCCATATGGATCTTTTTGGCCCTACACAAACTAAAAGTCTAAGTGGGAATAGATTTGCTTATGTTTTGGTTGATGACTTTTCAAGGTTTACTTGGGTTTTCTTTCTTGAACACAAAAACCAAGCATTTTTGTATTTCCAAACTTTTAAGAAAAGAGTTGAAAAAGAAAAAGATGTTTCGATTTTGAGAATAAGAAGTGATAGAGGAGGTGAATTCATTAACCAACCCTTTACCACTTTTTGTGATGAACATGGAATAAAGCATGAACTATCTTGTCCTAGAACTCCACAACAAAATGGAGTAGTTGAACGGAAAAATAGAACATTACAAGAGATGGCTAGGACAATGCTAAGTGAATATGGTCTACCACATTATTTGTGGGCCGAGGCCGTTAATACATCATGCTATATATCAAATCGTGTTTTCTTATGTAAAAATACTACTAAAACTTCTTTTGAAATGTACTTTTCTAGAAAACCAAATGTTTCTTATTTCAAAGTTTTTGGATGCAAATGTTTTTTTTTAAATACAAAAGATAATTTAGGAAAGTTTGATGCTAGATCTTATGAGGCTATTTTTGTAGGTTACTCAAACACTAGTAAGGCTTATAGAGTTTTAATTAGATCATCATTGACTATTGAAGAGTCTATTCATGTTAAGTTTGAGGAATCTAACAAGTTTGTTAAGAATGTTGTAGAAATAGATGCATTGGATGAAGGTTTGGAGAAAGTGACCTTGGAGGATGCTTCTACTATGGGAGACAAATCAAAGGATGATGAACGAAGCGAAGCTAAGGTGGAAGAGGCACAAGGAAATAAAAATCAAACACAAGAGGTGGAGCCTACTCAACCACTACCAAAGGATTGGAGATACAATCCACATCATCCCAAGGACCTCGTCATAGGTGAAGTATCAAAAGGGGTAACTACTCGCTCTAGACTTCATGACTATTATGGTAACTATGCATTCATTTCTCATATTGAACCAAAAATGTCCTCGAAGCCGAGGCCGATTCATATTGGTTGCTAGCCATGCAAGAGGAGCTCAATCAATTTGAGCGCAACCAAGTTTGGCACCTTGTTCCTAGGCCCCACGATAGACCAACAATTGGTACTAAGTGAATCTTTAAGAACAAGTTGGATGAATCGGGTAATGTAGTTAGAAACAAGGCTAGGTTAGTTGCCCAAGGTTACACTCAAATCGAAGGGATCGATTTTGAAGAAACCTTTGCACCCGTAGCACGGCTTGAAGCCATACGGATGACACTAGCATTTGCCTCATATAAAGATTTCAAATTATTTCAAATGGATGTTAAAAGTGCTTTTCTAAATGGATTTATTGAAGAGGAGGTGTATGTTAAACAACCCCCCGGGTTTGTTGATCCTACACATCCGGATTTTGTTTTAAATTAGATAAAGCTCTTTATGGTTTAAAACAAGCCCCTAGGGCTTGGTATGAAAGACTTTCTTCATTTTTGATTTCAAATGGTTTTAAGAAAGGTAAAATTGACACAACTTTGTTTACAAAACATGTAGAAAAGGATATTCTTATTGTGCAAATTTATGTGGATGATATTATTTTTGGTTCTACTAATGAATCTCTTTGCAAAGCTTTTGAGTCATGCATGAAGGATGAATTTGAAATGTCTATGATGGGGAGCTCAACTATTTCCTTGGACTCCAAATCAAGCAAAGGAAGGATGGGATCTTCATCAATCAAGCCAAGTACACAAAGGAACTAATCAAAAGGTTTGGGCTTGAAGGATCGAAAGTAAGCAAAACTCCCATGGCAACAACTACAAAGCTTGACAAGGATGAACAAGGTAAAAGTGTAGACATTAAATTATATCGTAGCATGATTGGTAGCTTGCTTTATTTGACGGCTAGTAGGCCGGATATTATGTTTTCCGTTTGTCTTTGTGCACGTTTTCAATCTTGTCCTAAAGAATCTCACATAATTGCGGTTAAACGCATAATTAGATACCTTAAGGGCACCATTGAAATGGGTTTGTGGTATCCGAAAACCGGCCAATTTTCAATGACTAGTTTTTCGGATGCCGACTATGCGGGTTGTAGGGTAGATAGGAAGAGCACAAGTGGAACAGTCAATTCTTGGGTAATTGTCTTGTATCTTGGTCTTCCAAAAAGCAAAATTCGGTAGCCCTATCAACCGCCGAGGCGGAGTATGTTGCAGCCGGAGCTTGTTGTGCGCAAGTTCTTTGGATGAAACATACTCTCCTCGACTATGATTTACACTTTGGTCATGTTAAAATATTTTGTGATAATACTAGTACTATTCACATGACAAAGAATGCAAATCAACATAGTAAAACCAAATACATTGACATTAGATATCACTTTCTTAGGGATCATTATGAGAAAGGTGATATTGATATTGACTATGTTTCTACCGATTTTCAACTTGCCGATATTTTTACTAAACCTCTAGATTATGCTAGATTTTCATTTATTTGTGGTGAGTTGAATGTTTGCATGATAGATTCTTAAAAATATTTCTATTTTGGTGTTTGTTTTAATTTTAACCCTTTTTGATGTATGACAAAAAGGGGAGAAAAATATATAAGTTTAAGTTTTCTTTTTGAAAAAGAAATAAGTTTGCTTATAGTTTGAGTTTAGTTTATTTACTATAAGTTTAAAGAGAAAAAGTATAAGTTTAATTGGTATATAAGATTAAGTTTGATTTCAATTGGTATTTAAGTTTTTTTGACAAAAATATTGGGTTTTCAATGCTTCATGTATCTCACTAATAGTTATTTTTTTTACATAGCATTGTTTGAGGGGGAGCTTTCAAGCTCTTCTTTCTTAATTGTTTAAATAACTTATATATTTTGTCATCATCAAAAAGGGGAGATTGTTGGCCCAAGGTTACAATCACCCATGATTAGTGTATTTTGATGATTACAAAACATATTAGTTATTTGTACTAATAATATTTGTTGTTTAAGTGTGTTTCAGGTTTCTATTCATTCTAGAAGTCTTCTCTCACAAATACAAGGATTTGGACTCAAGTCAACTCCAATTGGGCTCAAGGAACAAGTGTTGAAGATCATATGAAGAAGCCTATTGAAGATCTTGAAGTCCTTAGAATTATTGTAAGAATAGAATGTTAAAGTTTGAGTCTTGGTTATTTGGCTCTAGGATACACACACACACAAAATTTGGTTTTGATAAAATTTGATCTTGTTTTTCATTTTCAAAATTTGGTTTCATGCCTTAGTAGAGATTTACATGAACCTAAGTTTTATAAAATAAATATCTTGTCTAGATCATGTATACATACTCCTACTAACATGTTACTATAGTTTGTTTAAACCTAAAACAATTTTTCAAATTTTCCAAGTTCAAAATCCTGCAGTTTTCCTATTTCAGACTGACCGGCCGACCGGCCCGGTCGACCGGCGCCATAGCCTGGACGTGCACGTCTGTGCACGTCCGTCGGTCGACCGCACCGGTCGACCGACCAAGAGCATACTGCTCTCTGGTTTTCTGGGTCGACCGGACCGGTCGACCGGAAGAAGGAAACTGTGTTTCCTCTTTTGGGACGGTCGACCGGACCGGTCGACCGAGAGCAACGGCTCTTTGCAGCTGGGCTGGCGGTCGACCGGACCGGTCGACCGCCAGGCCTGCAACAATCCAACGGCTCTTTCCTCTTTGGGCTATTCTGAAAATCTGTTTTTCTTTTCTGCTTTAACAGATTTTTGGAGAGTTGTTGGGGAGCTTTTGCAGGTCAAATTAGGTGTAAAGAAATGTTTTTAACCTATTTTCTAACCCTATAAATAGAGGAGAAGTCTCTCTTGCATATTACCTAGAAAAATCCTCAAGTTTGTGTTGTTTTCAAAAGAGAAAAGAAAAGAGTTTAAAGCCTTCATTCCAATTCTTTTAAAGTTTGTTTTTCAGTTGTGTTTGATTGTCTATATCACTCTACAACTGAAGTTTTCTCACCACACTTCATAGAGCCAAAAATCCTATACTCATTCTATAGTGAAGTTGTAATAGAAGTGAGAGTGTTTGTAAAAGAGTTTGAGAAAAAGTGTAGTGATCTTGTTGTGATCACTTTGTTCTTGTAATCCTTTCCTTGTGGAACAACCTCTTCGGTAGAGGTCCTTTGTACGCGGTGGAGCTCGGTGCTCGGTCTTCGGTAGACAAATTGTAAAGGTGTCCTCGGTGGATAGTGGAAACCCTTCACGGAGGTGAAGGCGGGGAGTAGAGCGGTGGCTCGAACCTCGAAACAAATATTTGTGTTTGCGATTGCCTTTGCGTCCAACTCTTGCTTTAAATTCCTCTAACAATTTTATTGCTCCTTATTACTTGCTTGTGATCTTGTAGCTTCCTTGTGTTTTTAATTCAAGCTTGTAATTCTTGTGATATATTGTGCATCTCATTTCTCATCATCATACTTTGCCTTGATCGATCATATCTCAATACAACAAGGTTGCATTGCGCACCTCTAACCCATATCTAAGGGGAATTGGGAGGAAGGAGTTCAGAACCTCGCAAGGGTATTCGGCTCTTAGTCTTGTTTTTGAGAGATCATTGCATCATTCATCATACTTAGTTCAAAAAGATCATTAGATTAGCAATTACACCTATTCACCCCCCTCTAGGTGTTTTTCAATTGGTATCAGAGCTTGGACTCTAGGATTTGGTTTAACAACCTTAGAGAAGATCCTAATTTGCTAATCATTTCATTCATATTCATATAGTAAAAATGGCCGATGGAATTAAGACCCCTCCTAAGTTTGATGGACTTAACTTTCCCATATGGAAAGTTAAGATGACCATGTTTTTGCAATCTCTAGGTAGCCAAGTTGCAAAAGCCGTGACTAAGTCCTTTAGTGTACCCCCCGGTGACGAATCCACTTGGTCCGAAATAGAGACTAAGGAATTCGATGCCAATGCCAAAGCTCACTATGCACTTCTACAAGCCCTTAATGATGATGACATTTCTAGGGTTATCCATTGCAAATCCGCATATGAGATTTGGTCACACTTGATAGTCACACATGAGGGGACCTCACAAGTAAAGAAGGCTAAGATTGACCTTCTTCGGTCCCAATATGAAACATTTAGCATGCAAGAAAATGAAACCATAGATGATATGGTTACAAGATTTACCAAGATTACTAATGGACTCTCTTCTTTAGGTGAAGATATCAACAATGATCAAAGAGTAAGGAAGATCATCCGTGCTCTTCCTCCTTCATGGGAAGTTAAAGCAACAACCTTGAAGGAACTCAACGACAATGAAGAGATGGAGCTTATAGGTCTCATTGAGAACCTCAAAACCCATGAGATGGAAAGGAAAGCTAGGGAGGATATGGCTCCTTCCAAAGGAAGACTATCGCCTTCAAGAGTCAAGCTACACACTCCGATGAAGACGATGAAGAAGAAGATGATGAGGAGCTCTCACTCCTTGTTAAGAATGTTCGGAGGATGTACAACAAGGCGAAGTACCAAGGTAGAAGAAGATGACAAGGAGGCAAAGAAGAAAGAAGGATCACTTGTTTCAATTGCCAAAAGCCCGGACACATTGTTGCGGAGTGTCCGGACAAAGCTAAGCCCTCCACTTCAAAGAAGCCTTACAAGAAGAAGGCTATGAAGGCAACTTGGGATTCGGAGACCGAATCCGAGGAAGAAATAGACACCGCCAACATGTGCTTCATGGCTAATGAAGGCACAAGCAAGGTAACCTCTTCCACTCCTTTAGATAATGAACTTTCAATGGATGAGTTAGAAGAAGCTTTTGTTGAGTTGTCACAAAATTATGATTTCTTAAAGAAAAAGTATTTAAAATGAAAAAGGAAAATGAATCTTTAAGTCATCAAGTTTTTACTCTTACAAAAGAAAAGGATGATTTGGTTTCCACCTTGGCCACTACTAAAAATGATTTTAAAAAATATAAGATTTCTTGTAAAGGTAAGGCCCCACTAATTGATTCTAATGAAGTTTCTATGCTTAAGGAAAGATTAGACTCATTAAGTGTTTTTTTGAAAAATTGTGAGTTTAACAAGAAGAAAATTGAGGCTATGTTTCCTAAGAAACAAGCCCCAAAGAAAATTGCTCATGCTCATGTTCATGTTCATGCTACACAACCTAAACAACATGGCAAAACCCCAAAACATGCTCACACTACACATACACATCATGCATTCATGTATGGTAGAGTGTTCTCATGTTCACATTGTGGACGGAAAGGGCACTTAGCCAATTTTTGCTATGATAGATTAAACGTATCACGTCATAATGTTTGGGTTCGAGGCACTAACTTTAAAGGACCCAAGAAAGTTTGGGTACCAAAATCAACAATTATGTTAAATGATATAGGTACTTTCCAAAGCCCAACGACGTAGAGGATTGTGGTATCTTGATAGCGGTTGCTCAAGGCACATGACTTGGGACATCAACAACTTTGTAACCCTATCAAGATATCATGAAGGTGGCACCGTCACCTTCGGAGATGACGCCAAGGGTAAAATCATCGGTATTGGTAATGTAAAACTTGGCACCTCTCCTTTAATTGAAAATGTAGTTTTAGTTGATGGCCTCAAGCATAATCTCTTGAGTGTTAGTCAACTTTGTGATAAAGGTTTTGATGTTATTTTTGATAATATTGCTTGTAAAGTAATTGATAGAACTTCTAATGTTTGTGTATTTTCCGGTTTTCGTGAAAGTAATGTTTATATGATTGATATGTTAAATATGTCTTGTAATATAACTTGTTTGAAAGCCCTCGATGATGACTCTTGGTTGTGGCATAGGAGATTAGGGCATATTTCTTTTGATCACATTTCTAGGTTAAACACAAAGGAAATGGTGAAAGGTATTCCTTGCTTGAATTTTGAAAAGGACCGAGTTTGTGACGCATGTCAATTTGGGAAACAAACTAAGTCTTCTTTCAAGTCAATTAAGGATATCATGACATCACGTCCTTTGGAGTTAATCCATATGGATCTTTTTGGCCCTACACAAACTAAAAGTCTAAGTGGGAATAGATTTGCTTATGTTTTGGTTGATGACTTTTCAAGGTTTACTTGGGTTTTCTTTCTTGAACACAAAAACCAAGCATTTTTGTATTTCCAAACTTTTAAGAAAAGAGTTGAAAAAGAAAAAGATGTTTCGATTTTGAGAATAAGAAGTGATAGAGGAGGTGAATTCATTAACCAACCCTTTACCACTTTTTGTGATGAAGATGGAATAAAGCATGAACTATCTTGTCCTAGAACTCCACAACAAAATGGAGTAGTTGAACGGAAAAATAGAACATTACAAGAGATGGCTAGGACAATGCTAAGTGAATATGGTCTACCACATTATTTGTGGGCCGAGGCCGTTAATACATCATGCTATATATCAAATCGTGTTTTCTTATGTAAAAATACTACTAAAACTTCTTTTGAAATGTACTTTTCTAGAAAACCAAATGTTTCTTATTTCAAAGTTTTTGGATGCAAATGTTTTGTTTTAAATACAAAAGATAATTTAGGAAAGTTTGATGCTAGATCTTATGAGGCTATTTTTGTAGGTTACTCAAACACTAGTAAGGCTTATAGAGTTTTAATTAGATCATCATTGACTATTGAAGAGTCTATTCATGTTAAGTTTGAGGAATCTAACAAGTTTGTTAAGAATGTTGTAGAAATAGATGCATTGGATGAAGGTTTGGAGAAAGTGACCTTGGAGGATGCTTCTACTATGGGAGACAAACCAAAGGATGATGAACGAAGCGAAGCTAAGGTGGAAGAGGCACAAGGAAATAAAAATCAAACACAAGAGGTGGAGCCTACTCAACCACTACCAAAGGATTGGAGATACAATCCACATCATCCCAAGGACCTCGTCATAGGTGAAGTATCAAAAGGGGTAACTACTCGCTCTAGACTTCATGACTATTGTGGTAACTATTCATTCATTTCTCATATTGAACCAAAAAATGTCCTCGAAGCCGAGGCCGATTCATATTGGTTGCTAGCCATGCAAGAGGAGCTCAATCAATTTGAGCGCAACCAAGTTTGGCACCTTGTTCCTAGGCCCCACGATAGACCAACAATTGGTACTAAGTGGATCTTTAAGAACAAGTTGGATGAATCGGGTAATGTAGTTAGAAACAAGGCTAGGTTAGTTGCCCAAGGTTACACTCAAATCGAAGGGATCGATTTTGAAGAAACCTTTGCACCCGTAGCACGGCTTGAAGCCATACGGATGACACTAGCATTTGCCTCATATAAAGATTTCAAATTATTTCAAATGGATGTTAAAAGTGCTTTTCTAAATGGATTTATTGAAGAGGAGGTGTATGTTAAACAACCCCCCGGGTTTGTTGATCCTACACATCCGGATTTTGTTTTTAAATTAGATAAAGCTCTTTATGGTTTAAAACAAGCCCCTAGGGCTTGGTATGAAAGACTTTCTTCATTTTTGATTTCAAATAGTTTTAAGAAAGGTAAAATTGACACAACTTTGTTTACAAAACATGTAGAAAAGGATATTCTTATTGTGCAAATTTATGTGGATGATATTATTTTTGGTTCTACTAATGAATCTCTTTGCAAAGCTTTTGATTCATGCATGAAGGATGAATTTGAAATGTCTATAATGGGGGAGCTCAACTATTTCCTTGGACTCCAAATCAAGCAAAGGAAGGATGGGATCTTCATCAATCAAGCCAAGTACACAAAGGAACTAATCAAAAGGTTTGGGCTTGAAGGATCGAAAGTAAGCAAAACTCCCATGGCAACAACTACAAAGCTTGACAAGGATGAACAAGGTAAAAGTGTAGACATTAAATTATATCGTAGCATGATTGGTAGCTTGCTTTATTTGACGGCTAGTAGGCCGGATATTATGTTTTCCGTTTGTCTTTGTGCACGTTTTCAATCTTGTCCTAAAGAATCTCACATAATTGCGGTTAAACGCATAATTAGATACCTTAAGGGCACCATTGAAATGGGTTTGTGGTATCCGAAAACCGGCCAATTTTCAATGACTAGTTTTTCGGATGCCGACTATGCGGGTTGTAGGGTAGATAGGAAGAGCACAAGTGGAACATGTCAATTCTTGGGTAATTGTCTTGTATCTTGGTCTTCCAAAAAGTAAAATTCGGTAGCCCTATCAACCGCCGAGGCGGAGTATGTTGCAGCCGGAGCTTGTTGTGCGCAAGTTCTTTGGATGAAACATACTCTCCTCGACTATGATTTACACTTTGGTCATGTTAAAATATTTTGTGATAATACTAGTACTATTCACATGACAAAGAATGCAAATCAACATAGTAAAACCAAACACATTGACATTAGATATCACTTTCTTAGAGATCATTATGAGAAAGGTGATATTGATATTGACTATGTTTCTACCGATTTTCAACTTGCCGATATTTTTACTAAACCTCTAGATTATGCTAGATTTTCATTTATTTGTGGTGAGTTGAATGTTTGCATGATAGATTCTTAAAAATATTTCTATTTTGGTGTTTGTTTTAATTTTAACCCTTTTTGATGTATGACAAAAAGGGGGAGAAAAATATATAAGTTTAAGTTTTCTTTTTGAAAAAGAAATAAGTTTGCTTATAGTTTGAGTTTAGTTTATTTACTATAAGTTTAAAGAGAAAAAGTATAAGTTTAATTGGTATATAAGATTAAGTTTGATTTCAATTGGTATTTAAGTTTTTTTGACAAAAATATTGGGTTTTCAATGCTTCATGTATCTCACTAATAGTTATTTTTTTACATAGCATTGTTTGAGGGGGAGCTTTCCAAGCTCTTCTTTCTTTAATTGTTTAAATAACTTATATATTTTGTCATCATCAAAAAGGGGGAGATTGTTGGCCCAAGGTTACAATCACCCATGATTAGTGTATTTTGATGATTACAAAACATATTAGTTATTTGTACTAATAATATTTGTTGTTTAAGTGTGTTTCAGGTTTCTATTCATTCTAGAAGTCTTCTCTCACAAATACAAGGATTTGGACTCAAGTCAACTCCAATTGGGCTCAAGGAACAAGTGTTGAAGATCATATGAAGAAGCCTATTGAAGATCTTGAAGTCCTTAGAATCATTGTAAGAATAGAATGTTAAAGTTTGAGTCTTGGTTATTTGGCTCTAGGATACACACACACACAAAATTTGGTTTTGATAAAATTTGATCTTGTTTTTCATTTTCAAAATTTGGTTTCATGCCTTAGTAGAGATTTACATGAACCTAAGTTTTATAAAATAAATATCTTGTCTAGATCATGTATACATACTCCTACTAACATGTTACTATAGTTTGTTTAAACCTAAAACAATTTTTCAAATTTTTCCAAGTTCAAAATCCTGCAGTTTTCCTATTTCAGGCTGACCGGCCGACCGGCCCGGTCGACCGGCGCCATAGCCTGGACGTGCACGTCTGTGAACGTCCGTCGGTCGACCGACCAAGAGCATACTGCTCTCTGGTTTTCTGGGTCGACCGGACCGGTCGACCGGAAGAAGGAAACTGTGTTTCCTCTTTTGGGACGGTCGACCGGACCGGTCGACCGAGAGCCAACGGCTCTTTGCAGCTGGGCTGGCGGTCGACCGGACCGGTCGACCGCCAGGCCTGCAACAATCCAACTGCTCTTTCCTCTTTGGGCTATTCTGAAAATCTGTTTTTCTTTTCTGCTTTAACAGATTTTTGGAGAGTTGTTGGGGAGCTTTTGCAGGTCAAATTAGGTGTAAAGAAATTGTTTTTAACCTATTTTCTAACCCTATAAATAGAGGAGAAGTCTCTCTTGCATATTACCTAGAAAAATCCTCAAGTTTGTGTTGTTTTCAAAAGAGAAAAGAAAAGAGTTTAAAGCCTTCATTCCAATTCTTTTAAAGTTTGTTTTTCAGTTGTGTTTGATTGTCTATATCACTCTACAACTGAAGTTTTCTCACCACACTTCATAGAGCCAAAAATCCTATACTCATTCTATAGTGAAGTTGTAATAGAAGTGAGAGTGTTTGTAAAAGAGTTTGAGAAAAAGTGTAGTGATCTTGTTGTGATCACTTTGTTCTTGTAATCCTTTCCTTGTGGAACAACCTCTTCGGTAGAGGTCCTTTGTACTCGGTGGAGCTCGGTGCTCGGTCTTCGGTAGACCAAATTGTAAAGGCGTCCTCGGTGGATAGTGGAAACCCTTCACGGAGGTGAAGGCGGGGAGTAGAGCGGTGGCTCGAACCTCGAAACAAATATTTGTGTTTGCGATTGCCTTTGCGTCCAACTCTTGCTTTAAATTCCTCTAACAATTTTATTGCTCCTTATTACTTGCTTGTGATCTTGTAGCTTCCTTGTGTTTTTAATTCAAGCTTGTAATTCTTGTGATATATTGTGTGCATCTCATTTCTCATCATCATACTTTGCCTTGATCGATCATATCTCAATACAACAAGGTTGCATTGCGCACCTCTAACCCATATCTAAGGGAATTGGGAGGAAGGAGTTCAGAACCTCGCAAGGGGTATTCGGCTCTTAGTCTTGTTTTTGAGAGATCGTTGCATCATTCATCATACTTAGTTCAAAAAGATCATTAGATTAGCAATTACACCTATTCACCCCCCCTCTAGGTGTTTTTCATGTCCTTGCTCATTTTGAGGAGGATATGGAGAGGCTGGGACTTTATGAGGCCGTCAGGGCGACCTATTATGGCATTCAGATGAGCGTAGCGAACTTCTACGCCATCTTTGAGTTATATTGCCCGGCTACAGGGACCTTCTTCACCCCTGTTGGCGAATTGGGTATGGCTCTGCACGAGATATGGGAAGTCTCTGCTCTGCCTTTGGGGTCTCTCCATATGAAGAATATTTCCCGTGCGAGGCAGAATTGGCACTTCTGGAGAAGCAGGAGCCCGCTTTGCTTGAGACCTACCGGGAATTGATGTGTCACCTGTACATTTGCTTCAGCATGCATGGGAGCAGTAAGGGAGCTTCATGCAGTTTGAAGAGCTGGGGAAATTATTTGTTCCCCGACTTGGAAGGTACTCCTGAAGCAGCTCATTGTGAAGTTGCAGATGAAGACATCTTTCGCCGGATGCAAGAGCACTCTCAAGGGGATTTGATTCTGGAAGAAGATGACGGACCCTATGAGAAAGGCGATATTCTTTAGAGTTTTCACCACCAGGCTCATCGACCGACGTCCCGGAAGGCACTTCTGGCTGGTTTTTTGACGGTCTGGTTGAAGAGATGTGTAGTGCCGTCTTCGTCCGGTGATGTCATTCATCTGACTGTCTTATTGCCTGCCATTCATCTAGTCCATGGTCGTTCTCTTGGACTTCTTCCAGCCACGGTGTGCTGTATCCAAAGAGGCCTTTGTGCATTGACGGAGGCTTTCTGTAGGCCACCAACAACGAAGCGGGGAAAGGGGACTATCTTGCCTCGCGACGGACCAAACCCCAGAATAGGTCTGCCATATACTTATTTGATGGCATGGTTCGCCCTTCACTGTCCTTCCATCATCCAAGCCGGAGAGGAGCCCCCAGAAGGTGTTCGAATGGCGCTTCTCCGTCGATTCGAGGGGTGTTCATGGTCAAAGACTTATGTGGCTGCGGTCCGTAAGCTGCTGTGCCGTCATGACGTCTATAGCATTTTCCGATGCTTCCCCTACATTCGCGATACGGGCTATGGTGAAGAATTCAAGGATATGGGAGAAAGGCAGACGTCATTGAGTCGGGGAATCTTCGAGTGGCTGGTTAGCATCCGGCCATCACACTTGTTGTATAGAAGTGGGGACACCTGTTACCTGGAGCCTTATGTTCCGAGTCAGTTTGCCCGCCAGTTTGGGTATGACCAACTGTATGTAGGTAATCCAAACAACAGTCTGGCCTTCATGGGGAGTCTCATTGATGGAGCTCGTGTCTGGCGGTTCTTCATTGCTGGCTGTACTGAGGCGCGACTGTGCATGCCGCTAAGGACTCCGAACCTTCTGACGACCCTGGGATTCTGCCAGTGGTATAGAACTTCGAACTCCACACCCACTAGATTTTCTATTAATTCCTTTGGTGTGAAGTTAATCTCTCAACGGCTGAAGCGGAAGGTCACTGAGAAGAGCGAGGGTAAAAGGGTCCGCGTTCCAGGCCTCGGGGAATTCATTGTTGTTGATGATAGCGAAGCCTCGGATGCAGGAAGCCCTCACTTTGAAGCGGATACAGGTGTTGAGGCTCAAGCAGCTGCTTCTAGTGGGGTAGGCATGGCCCCTATAGAACATGTTGATGTGGAAGAAGTGGAGGAAGAAGATGCTGACGTCCACTTCAAGCGAAAGCGGGAGGTAGATCTCGTAGGAAGAGGGTAGTGAAGAAGCCTCGTCACTACGCTCCTACGGTTGTTGCAGAGGGCGTATTATCTACAGTGCCTCCTCCTTCTGCCCCATTAGTCATTAAGTTGTCGGCTCCTAGGCCGACTACTGGTAAAGCTGCTCCGGACCCGGGTGAGATCAGCTTCATTCTTGTAATATACTTCTTATGTGTTCCATATAGATCATTGTTTACTTTATGATTCAGGAACTGAGGCGGTGAGAAACCCGAGAGCTTAGGCTGCCGGAGAACAAGGGGAGCATTACGATCCCCTGTTCACTTATAGAGAAGGCGATGAAGCTGGCTATTTCGCCGTCTCAGAAGAGTCTGGAGGTGATGCGGCTGATGTAGGTCCTTCGAGCGCTGGGACTTCAAAAGGAAGTCCCGTAGCCTCTAGCTCTTTTGGGTGGACCATGGAGGGTTCGGCAAGCGAAGGTGAGCCGGTCATTCGTGTTGATTCTGCCAAAGATTTTCCAATGGAGCCTATAGGGACTGATGCAGCCGTCAAGACGATTGAGGCGACATCATCTTTTGGTACTGTTTTGACCTTTTGACTCCTACTATTTATTATGCCTTGCCTCAACAAAGTCTTGTTGTAGGTGTTCCGCCTTTGGGTGCATTGACTTCAAGAGAGCCAATCCGTCTTCCTAAGGGAACCAGGAGTGAAGTAAGTACTTCGACTGCGGCAGATACTGCTGAGTTGGATGCTTTGTATCACGACCTGCCCTCTTATCAGCCCGAACCGGCCAGAGGAAAGGGGATTGAGGGGACGGTAGTCATGGAACCAACCTCACTTCCAGCTATATCAGTGAGTGAGACACCATTGGTTTCGCCAGTGCCGCCTATCTTGCCAGGCGCGGAGCTGAAGGTGATTACCAGTCCTACTTCTCCAACATTGGTGGTTGAGCCAGTTCTCCCAAAAATAATCACTAGTCCTATCTCAGTTGTGGCTAGTGTACTGGTTTCGATGAGGACTCCTCCGAGATCACCGACGACCCCTCATGTTGCTGCAGCCAGTGCTTCTACTATTCCTTCCACAGTAATGTCAATAAAGCCAGTGGAAACTCTATCTTCAGGGGCTGCTCGTTTGCCAGGAGTGATTGAGGCCGAGAACGAATTTGTGGCTGAGTTAGTCGACAGCTTTTATAAGAGCTTGAAGCGATCCATTGCTTTGGTCTTGAAGGGCTCGACTACCTCGTTCTCTGCTTTAAAGGTGGTCCTCTCCCAAAGCATTGACAGTATCCGAGACTTTGGAGGGGATGACCAGGCCACCACGTTGGAGCTTCTGGTGGACAGACTCGAGAGGGATGTGGATGAATGGCGCCGTCTTAGCCATTCAGATCTGGCGTCTTCAGTTGACGAACAGCTTACGCATCTTGTTGCTCAGATGCATGAAGCTCATCTCGCCACTCAAGAAGCTGCTAAGGCCATTTCTTCTGATTTGAAATCCTTGGAGACAAGTAAAGTAGAGCTCGGGGATGCCATAGACGCTTCTAGCAGTGCTCTTCTTGACGCTGAAGATAAAATTGAAAAGGCCAAGGAGATGATCAGGAAGGCTAATCTTCTTTAGTCCAAGGCTGAACCAGCGCGTCTTGAAGAGACTGCCCGACTTGAACATCTTAAAGCCTAGAATGATGAAGTCTTGCGGCAGGAGCTAGCACAGAGGGCAACTTTGGTTGAAATTGAAGCTCGCTTGGCCCAGATGGCGAGCTTTAATGAGGCCGAGTTGAGGTCGCAGGCGCTAATCAGGGCTACTGAAGAGAGGAAGACTAGGCTGGCCACTCTTAAAGAACGGATCAAATCCTGTGAAGCACCGTCATAGCTTGTAATATGTGCATTCATGTATCCCTCATTTGTAATCAATAAAAAGTGATTTTATTTGACTCCCCTGTCACATTTCCAACTTGTTTTATCTTCTGAATTCTTGCTTTCAAGTTGTGTTGCAGCCATTTGAGAAAATAGTCCTTACTGGACTAAAAGATGGGACCTGGCTATCTGTCGGTTCAGAGGTCGCAATGACGTAACCGATTAAGAAGCCGCCAAGCTCCAAATTTTATCGTATGATGACAAAGAAATAGTCCTTGCCGGACTGAAGGATGAGTATTGGCTATCTGCCAGTTCAGAGGTCGCAGTGACATAATCGATTGAGAAGCCACCAAGCTCAAAATTTTGTCATATGATGACAAAGAGATAGTCCTTGCCGGACTGAAGGATGAGACTTAGCTATCTGCCGGTTCAGAGGTCGCAATGACGTAACCGATTAAGAAGCCGCCAAGCTCCAAATTTTGTCATATGATGACAAAGAAATAGTCCTTGCCAGACTGAAGGATGAGTCTTGGCTATCTGCCGGTTCAGAGATCGCAATGACATAACAGATTGAGAAGCCGCCAAGCTCCAAATTTTGTCATATGATGACAAAGAAATAGTCCTTGCCGGACTGAAGGATGAGTCTTGGCTATCTGCCGGTTCAGAGGTCACAATGACATAACCGATTGAGAAACCGCCAAGCTCAAAATTTTGTTGGGATTTGGAAGGAATTGTCAGAGGTATATTGTTAACGTGACAACCAAAAAAGTCCACCAAAGATTGAGTGGGACTCAGAAACTTGCTGGGGAGCTAGGAAATGAATTCCATAGAAGATCATATGTCAGAGGTGTAATGTTAACGTGACAAAAAGGACTTCGTAGGGATTCGAAAAGCAATTTGTCAGAGGTGTAATGTTAACTTGACAAAAAGATATGCATGCTAGAGGTATAATGTTAAACATAGAACGGAAAGATCTCGTTTTCATTGCGAAAATCGAGAGATCACTGTCATAGGTTTAATGTTAACTTAACAGCGAAATGGATGCCAGAGGTATAGTGTTAAACATAGCATGAAAAGGTCTCGTTCTCACTGAGAAAAATGAGGAGATCACTGTCATAGGTTTAATGTTAACTTAACAGCGAAATGGATGCCAAAGGTGTAGTGTTAAAAATAGAATTGAAAGGTCTCGTTCTCACTGAGAAAAACGAGGAGATCATTGTCATAGGTTTAATGTTAACTTAACAGTAAAATGGATGCCAGAGGTGTAGTGTTAAACATAGCATGAAAGGGTCTCGTTCTCACTGAGAAAAATGAGGAGATCACTGTCATAGGTTTAATGTTAACTTAACAGCGAAATGGATGCCAGAGGTATAATATTAAACATAGCATGAAAAGGTCTCGTTCTCACAGAGAAAAACGAGGAGATCACTGTCATAGGTTTAATGTTAACTTAACAGCGAAATGGATGCCAGAGGTGTAGTGTTAAACATAGCATGAAAAGGTCTCATTTTCACAGGGAAAAATGAGAAGATCACTGTCATAGGTTTAATGTTAACTTAACAGTGAAATGGATGAAAAGATCTTTATATGTGGTCTTACCATTCCATGGATGAGAATTGTTAAGTGATTTTGGAGAGGGAATCAAATGGGAACAGGTCCCTTAGGATTTTTAGCAAATCCTCAGCTGTCAACGGGTTTGATATGCCTTTACCAACTACCGTTTGAGTCGGGCTAGCCATGCTATTCCCCTCAGCATGATGAGTTGTCGAGGACTTATGTTGGGCTTAAAGGCCAACATTTTCCTCTACCCTTAACCGTTAAAGGTGTTGGATCATTTGGTTAGTGCATGTGTAACCTTGATTCTTCTTTGAGACAACTAGTGTATGACCAGCTTCCTA
Source organism: Agave tequilana (assembly GCA_038442645.1). Classification (NCBI taxonomy): domain Eukaryota; kingdom Viridiplantae; phylum Streptophyta; class Magnoliopsida; order Asparagales; family Asparagaceae; genus Agave; species Agave tequilana. Next base: position 217,683 of record JAVJIF010030432.1, read on the forward strand.
CTGGTTTATGGTTGTATGATCTCATTTGGAGGAAGAGAGAGGCGCTCTTTCTGCGTACCTTGGATTTAAAGGTCTTGATCAGAGGTGTAATGTTAACTTGATCATGAGAAGGATCCTTAATCAAGGATAATACTTCTTTAAGAACTTGTCATTGATCGGCATCATGAGTAAATCACCATCTGAAGTCATAAGGCGATATGCTCCGTTTGAATAGACTGTTTCTATTACAAACGGTCCCTCCCATTTAGGCTGAAATTTGCCTTTGGTTTTGTGAGTCATGATCATTGGTCGTCTGACGGCTAAAACCAAATCTCCTTTCTGAAAGACTCTTTGCTTGACCTTCTTATTGAAGACTTTTGAGATCCGCACTTGATACAACTCGATGTGCTGCTGAGCTTGTAACCGCCTCTCATCTAAGGCTTCGAGCTCTTGAAGACGCAACCGATCATTGTCCTCTAATGTGATCTTAGTAATCAGAGCGACTCGTAATGACGGCATATGGATTTCTAACGGTATGACTGCTTCACACCCGTACACTAGGAAAAAAGACGTATTGCCTGTCGGGGTCCGAACAGTGGTTCGGTAAGCCCAAAGACATTCACCAAGCTTTTCGTCCCAATCTCGCTTATTCGAGGGGACGAACTTTTTGAGTAACTTGATGATTGTCTTGTTGAATGCTTCCGCCAAGCCATTACTGGCAGGATTATCGGCAGTTGAAGCCACATTCTAAATTCGGTATTTATCACAGAATCGATAGAATACCTGGCTTATGAATTGGGGACCGTTATTATAGATGATCCGCCTAGGGACACCAAATCGATGGATGACATGGTGTTTGATGAAATTAACCACGTTGGAAGTTTTGACTTCAACCAGTGGTATGACTTCTGCCCACTTTGAAAAGTAATCGGTTATCGCCAGGATAAACCGGTGTCCTTTTGTCGAAGAGGGGCTGATGGGCCCTACGACATCGATTCCCGATGCTTCAAATGGCCATGAAGCAACAGTTGGGTGGAGCAACTCCGGAGGCTGGTGTATGAAGTCTGCATGAATTTGGCATGCTTTACATCTTTGTGCATATTGGATGGCATCGGCTATCATAGTTGGCCAATAATATCCAAGCCTATGCAATCTGTCTTTAAGTTTTGGACCTGGCTGATGAGCTCCGCATATGCCGTCGTGTGCTTCTTTAAGCACTTCCTGCACCTCTGAATTAGAAAGGCAACGGAGAAGGACACTGTCATATGAATGAGGGTAAAGTGCCTTCAGGGTTGGATCGTAGTAAAAACGGAGAGACCTTCGTCTGATAGATGTCGCTTCTTTAGGATCGTCTGGCAACAGACCATGTAGAGCATAGTCGACGAAAGAAAATCGCCAATCTCTCGGCTCAAGATCCGTCGAGATATTATAGACCTCTCTGGTCTTAACATATGTTTAGAGCAGACAAGGTGTCGAGTCGCCACTGTAAGGTGATACTCGGTGTCGACTGGCAGGGATAGTGTTGTTGCTAATGAAGCAAGAGCATCCACCTTAGTATTCTAAGATCGAGATACGTGCCCGATGTAAAAACTGAAAAACACCTAGAGGGGGGTGAATAGGTGTTAATGCTAATCTAATGATCTTTTTAAACAAGTATAAATGAATGATGCAATCGGTCACTCAAAACAAGAAATTGAAGCCGAATTCCCCGTGAAGGGCTCTAGAACTTCTCCTCTTTGATTCCTCTAGATTATGAGTTGAGGCGCGTAATTGCTTTCTTGTTGAGATGAGTAAAGACTGGGAAATGCAAGTAAATGAGATGAGTGCAATAAAGAAGTGCAAGCAAGAGATATCACAAGATATAAATGTAGAGCAATGAAAAACAATAAGGAAACCAATCGCAAACACAAGGAATTTGTTACGAGGTTCGAACCACCGCTCTACGTCCCCACCTTCACCACCGTGAAGGATTTTCACTAAATCCACCGAGGAAATTACAAGAGGTCTACACAAGACTGGAGTACCGAACTCCCACCAATCCAACCTCTACACAAGAGGGATCTCAACATAAAGAACAACAAGTAACAAGGTGATCAAAAAGACCACAAACTTCTCTCTTACAACTCCTTATAGAATGGAATGATTTTTAGCTCAAGAAGTGTAGTGAGAAAAATTCAGTTGTAAAGAGTAAGAAAAACTTGAAAAACCACTGAAAAACTTTAACCAAGAATGCACTTAGGAAGAGAGAGCTTTGAAAACTTTTCTTTCTTTTGGAAACTTGAAAATAATAGGAATTTTTCTTGATTTTAACAAGTGACCAATGTCATCTATTTATAGGGATTTGCCATGAGCAAATCATCATTTAAACTAGGTTTATAGGTCAGGAATTAGTCTCCAAAAATTCAGAGATAGCTGACACAAACATCTCAATCAAATCCAAAAAATAAATCTCAAAAAACTAGCCGTTGGCAGCTGTTGGCGGCTGCCAGTCGACCGGCCCAACTGGCAGCCGTTGGACACGGTCGACCGGTCGGTTGACCGGAAGCAAAATAAAAACAATTCTTTGTTCTGTCAGTCGACTGGCCCGGTCGACCGACAAAACCCGAGAGCAAGGGTCAGTCAGTCGGTCGACCGGCAGACGTGCACAAACGTGCACGCCAATGCACCAAGGCCCGGTCGACCGGGCGGTCGATCGTTAAGGCATGAAATAGATGCGGTCGACCGCCCGGTCGACCGTAGGGCCTGAAACAGATTTTTATAAGAAAAATTTTGAACTTAGAATAATTTTTAAAATAATTTTGAATGGCTATATGATTAAGTAGCATGCTATAAGAGTTGGTATACATGATATAAACAAGATGTAAAAATATGAAATATTTGGAAACATGTAAATCAACCAAGGCATGTACCTAATCCAACTATCCAAAACAAAAACCGTATTTTGAAAAATGAAAGTGTGTGTGTATTTTCTTGAGCCAACTTATCATAATCTCATTCTTTAACAAACTAATTCTTACAATGGTTCTAGGTGACTACAAGATCTTCAAATTAGGGCTTCTTCATATGGTATGATGTAGCTTGATTCCTTGAACCCGAAATGAGTCAATCTTGAGCAAAAATACCTTCCTTTAGGGGAGAACACCTCTTGAATCCTTAGAACCCTGACACACACTTAAAACACTAAACAATGATTAGTACAAATAACTATATATGTTTTGTGATCATCAAAACTCAAAAACTAGGTGATTGTAACCTTGGGCCAACAATCTCCCCCTTTTTGATGATGATAAAACATATAAGATATTTCATAAAAAATGGGAAAAATGGGAAAGGAGCTTGGATGCTCCCCCTCAAAACATGCTATATATATGAATGGCTATATACATGAATGAATAGTAAAGCAAGAACTTGGCATAAAGTAAAAACAAGAACTTGGTATAAGAATTCTAAAACATATAGCTCAACAAACAATAACTTAAAACATAATACACATAACTCAAAATAATAGATTAACTTTTTCTCAAAACTCAAAATAATAAACTAACTTTTTCTCAAAACTTAAAACTCATAACTCAAAATAATAAACTAACTTTTTCTCCCCCTTTTTGTCATACATCAAAAAGGGTAAACATGGTAAAAAAAAATTATTTCAAGATTCCATAACACAAACATTCAATTCTCCACAAATAAAAGAAAATCTAGTCTAGTCTAGTGATTTTGTAAAAATATCAGCAAGTTGAAAATTGGTAGGAACATAATCAATGTCAATATCATCTTTCTCATAATGATCTCTAAGAAAGTGATACCGAATGTCAATGTGCTTAGTCTTACTATGTTGATTTGCATTTTTAGTCATATGAATGGTACTAGTATTATCATAAAATATTTTAATATGGTCAAAATGCAAATCATAGTCAAGGAGAGTATGTTTCATCCAAAGGACTTGTGCACAACAAGCCCCCGCCGCAACATACTCCGCCTCGGCGGTTGAGAGGGCTACCGAATTTTGCTTCTTGGAAGACCATGAAACAAGACAATTACCGAGAAATTGACATGTTCCACTTGTACTCTTCCTATCCACTCTACAACCCGCATAGTCGGCATCCGAAAAACTCGTCATGGAAAATTGTCCAGTCTTCGGATACCACAAACCCATTTCAATTATGCCCTTAAGGTATCTATTAATGCGTTTTACCGTAATCAAATGGGACTCTTTAGGACACGATTGAAATCGAGCACAAAGACATACACAAAACATAATATCCGACCTACTAGCCATTAAATACAACAAGCTACCAATCATGCTACGATAAAGTTTAATGTCTACATTTGTACCTTGTTCATCCTTGTCAAGCTTTGTGGTGGTATCCATGGGAGTTTTGCTTGTCTTAGCCCCTTCAAGCCCAAATCTCTTAATAAGTTCCTTTGTGTACTTGGCTTAATTGATGAAAATCCCATCCTTCCTTTGCTTGATTTGGAGACCAAGGAAGTAGTTAAGCTCGCCCATCATAAACATCTCAAATTCCTCCTTCATGCATGATTCAAAAGCTTTGCAAAGATTTTCATTAGTAGAACCAAATATGATATCATCAACATATATTTGAACTATAAGTATATCATTTTCAATATGTTTTGTAAACAAAGTAGTATCTATTTTTTCTTTATTAAAACCATTAGAAATAAAAAATGAAGAAAATCTTTCATACCAAGCCCTAGGGGCTTGTTTTAAACCATAAAGAGCTTTGTCAAGTTTGAAAACAAAATCCGGATGTGTAGGATCAACAAACCCAGTGGGTTGTTCAACATACATCTCCTCTTCAATAAATCCATATGGATTAACTCCAAAGGTCGTGATGTCATGATATCCTTAATTGACTTGAAAGAGGACTTGGTTTGTTTCCCAAGTTGGCACGCATCGCAAATGCGGTCCTTTTCAAACTTCAAGAAAGGAATACCTTTCACCATTTCTTTGTTTAATCTAGATAGATGGTCAAAAGAAATGTGGCCTAGTCTTCTATGCCACAACCAAGAGTCATCATCGAGGGCTTTCAAATAAGTAGCATTGCATAGCATATTAGACATGTTAATCATGTATACATTGTTTTCACGAAATTCGAAAAATATACATGTATTGGATTGTCTATCAATAACACTACATGCTAGGTCATCAAAAACAACATTAAAACCTTTATCACAAAGTTGACTAACACTCAAGAGATTATGCTTGAGGCCATCAACCAAAATAATATTTTCTATTAAAGGAGATGTACCAAGTTTAACATTACCAATACCAATAATTTTTCCTTTAGCGTCATCTCCGAAGGTGACGGTGCCACCTTCATGGTATCTTGATAGAGTTATAAAGTTGTTGATTTCCCAAGTCATGTGCCTTGAGCAACCACTATCAAGATACCACAATCCCTTACGTCATTGGGCATTGGAATGTACCTACATCATTTAACAAATTTGTTGATTTTGGTACCCAAACTTTCTTGGGTCCTTGAAAGTTAGTATTCCGAACCCAAACATGATTGTGCGATGCATTAATCCTATCATAGCAAAATTTAACCAAATGACCTTTACGGCCACAATATGTGCATGAAAAAACTTTGCCATACATGAATGCATGATGAGTGTGTGGAGTGTGGGCATGTTTAGGGTGCTTGGCATGATGTAAAGGTTGTGATTTATGAACATGAGTATGAATATCATGAGAATGTTTCTTTAGAACATGTTTCTTAGAAAACATAGCATCTAGTCTAGTTTTATCAAATTCACATTTCTTCAAAATTACTCCTAAAGAATCAATTTTCTCTTTTAGCATGGAAATCTCATTTTTATTAATTTGTGGAAATTTACCTTTGCAAGAAATTTTATAGTTATCAAAATCCTTTTGAGTAGAACATAGAGTAGAAAACAATTCATCTTTTTCTTTTGTAAGAATGAAAACTTTATGGTTGAGTGATTCATTTTCCTTTTTCATTTTCAAGTATTTCTTTTTGAGAAAATCATAGTTATGTGATAGTTCTTCAAAAGCTTCTCCTAGTTCATCTATAGAAAGTTCACAATCAATGGGAGTATCGGGAGTTACCTTGCTTGTGCTTTCATTTGCCATGAAGCACATGTTGGCGGTGTCGACTTCCTCATCGGATTCACGCTCCGAATCCCAAGTAGCCTTTAAAGCTTTCTTTTTATAGGGCTTCTTGGAGGTGGAGGGTTTGCTTTTGTTTTCCGGACACTCCGCAACAATGTGACCCGGCTTTCCGGCAATTGAAGCAAATGATTTTCTTCTCTTCTTTACCTTGCCATCTCCTTCTATCTTGGAACTTTGGCTTATTGTACATTCTCCGAACATTCTTTAAAAGAAGAGAAAGATCTTCATCATCTCCTCTTCTTCATCATCGTCGTCGGAGTTGGTGGAAGAACTCTTGAAGGCAATAGCTTTCTTCTTAGGAAGAGGCATCTCTTCTCTTGCTTTTCTTTCCATCTCATGGGTCTTGAGATTCCCAATGAGACCAATAAGCTCCATTTCTTCCTTGTCATTGAGCTCTTTCAAAGTTGTGGCTTTGACTTCCCAATATGGAGGGAGTGCACGGATGATCTTCCTCACTTTTTGGTCATTGTCAATAGCATCACCTAAAGAAGAAAGTCCATTAGTAATCTTTATAAATTTAGTAACCATATCATCTATGGTTTCATTCTCTTGCATAGAAAAATTTTCATATTGGGAATGAAGAAGGTCGATTTTGCCCTCTTCACTTGTGAAGTTTCCTCATGAGTGACAAGTAAGTGAGTCCAAATCTCATGTGCGGATTTAAAATGAATGACTCTTGAAATATCATCGTCATTAAGAGCTTGAAGTAAGGCATAGTGTGCCCTAACATTAGCGTCAAACTCTTTCGTGGCAATATCGGACCAAGTGTCCTCATCACCAAGGAGTGCACTAAATGGTTTGGTCACCGCCTTTGCAACCCGGCTTCCTAAGGATTGCAAAAACACTGTCATCTTAACCTTCCATATGGGAAAGTTAAGGCCATCAAACTTGGGTGGGGTCTTAATTCCTTCGGCCATTTTTACTAAGTGTATGAGGATGAAAAATGAATATGGTGATTAGCAATATAGGATCTCTCTAAGGTTGTTAAGCCAAGAGCCTAGAGACCAAAGCTCTGATACCAATTGAAAAACACCTAGAGGGGGGGGTGAATAGGTATTAATGCTAATCTAATGATCTTTTTAAACAAGTATGAATGAATGATGCAATCGGTCACTCAAAACAAGAAATTGAAGCCGAATTCCCCGTGAAGGGCTCTAGAACTTCTCCTCTTTGATTCCTCTAAATTATGAGTTAAGGCGCGTAATTGCTTTCTTGTTGAGATGAGTAAAGACCGGAAAATGCAAGTAAATGAGATGAGTGCAATAAAGAAGTGCAAGCAAGAGATATCACAAGATATAAATGTAGAGCAATGAAAAACAATAAGGAAACCAATCGAAAACATAAGGAATTTGTTACGAGGTTCGAGACACCGCTCTACGTCCCCGCCTTCACCACCATGAAGGATTTCCACTAAATCCACCGAGGAAATTACAAGAGGTCTACACAAGACTGGAGTACCGAACTCCCACCAATCCAACCTCTACACAAGAGGGATATCAACACAATGAACAATAAGTAACAAGGTGATCAAAAAGACCACAAACTTCTCTCCTACAACTCCTTATAGAATGGAATGATTTTTGGCTCAAGAAGTGTAGTGAGAAAAATTCAGTTGTAAAGAGTAAGAAAAACTTGAAAAACCACTGAAAAACTTTAACCAAGAATGCACTTAGGAAGAGAGAGCTTTGAAAACTTTTCTTTCTTTTGGAAACATGAAAATAATAGGAATTTTTCTTGATTTTAACAAGTGACCAATGTCATCTATTTATAGGGATTTGCCATGAGTAAATCATCATTTAAACTAGGTTTATAGGTCAAGAATTAGTCTCCAAAAATTCAGAGATAGCTGACACAAACATCTCAATCAAATCCAAAAAATAAATCTCAGAAAACTAGCCGTTGGCAGCTGTTGGCAGCTGTCGGTCGACCGGCTCGGTCGACCGGCAGTCCAACTGGCAACTAGCCATTGGACACAGTCGATCGGTCGGTCGACCGGAAGAAAAACAAAAACAATTCTTTGTTCTGTCGGTCGACTGGCCCGGTCGACCGACAAAACCCGAGAGCAAGGGTCAGTCAGTCGGTCGACCGGTCCGGTCGACCGACAGACGTGCACAAATGTGCACGCCAATACACCAAGGCCCGGTCGACCGTTAAGGCCTGAAATAGATGCGGTCGACCCCCCCGGTCGACCGTAAGGCCTGAAAAAGATTTTTATAAGAAAAAATTTGAACTTAGAATAATTTTTAAAATAATTTTGAATGGCTATATGATTAAGTAGCATGCTATAAGGGTTGGTATACATGATATAAACAAGATGTAAAAATATGAAATATTTGGAAACATGTAAATCAATCAAGGCATGTACCTAATCCAACTATCCAAAACAAAAACCGTATTTTGAAAAATGAAAGTGTGTGTGTGTTTTCTTGAGCCAACTTATCATAATCTCATTCTTTAACAAACTAATTCTTACAATGGTTCTAGGTGTCTACAAGATCTTCAAATTAGGGCTTCTTCATATGGTATGATGTAGCTTGATTCCTTGAACCCGAAATGAGTCAATCTTGAGTCAAAAATACTTTCCTTTAGGGAAGAACACCTCTTGAATCCTTAGAATCCTAAAACATACTTAAAACACTAAACAATAATTAGTACAAATAACTATATATGTTTTGTGATCATCAAAACTCAAAAACCGGGTGATTGTAACCTTGGGCCAACAAAAACCATCAAACAGATTGGCCAATTCGATGACCGTGTGATAATAAGGCACCAAATCCTCGTGACGGACCTCATATTCGCCTTTAACCTAATTGACAATCAGTTTTGAATCGCTGTATGCTTCAAGGTAGCGTACTCCCATTCTGTGGGTGAGCTGAAGACCAATAAGTAGAGCATTGTATTCCGCCACATTGTTGGAGCATGATTCCGTCAGAGAAAATGCTCTAGGAAGGACATGATTCTGTGGAGAGATAAACACAACCCCCACGCCGGCAATGATTCTACCTTTAGGGCCTATTCGTGATGCTCCATCGAAGAACATCTGCCAAACTTCATCCTCTGAGGTTACATTGGACTCGAAGACTTCATCTGGAATATCTTCATGAACTTTTGAGTGTTCCGGAACTAGATGAGCAGCCAAGAACTCTGCAAGGGCCTGACCTTTAACCGCCTTTTGAGGGATAAAAATCATGTCATATTGAGACAAAAGAAGTGCCCATTTAGCTAATCTTGAATTCAATGATCCTGATTTCGTCATGAGAAGACGCAAAGGATTCACTCTGGAGATGACATGTATGGTTTGGCCGACCAAATAATGTCGTGTCTTCTGAACGGCAAAGACAAGAGCTAAGCACTCCTTCTCAATAGGATTATAGTGAGATTTCGCTCCTATTAGAGTCCTGTTCAGATAATAAATGGCCTGTTCATGACCATTGTCGTCTTTGAAGGAGTACTGTTTCGGAGGAAACTTAGACTCCTGATTATTGAAGCTCTTCTTGGCCTTCGACTGAACATCCCCTGACAATTCTACGGACATAGTCTCTTTCCCTTTGGCTTGAGAAGACTGTGCCATGTCGCCACGTTCTTTATTATTCATACCCCATTTGCCTTTAGGGGTGAATGGTTCGAACTTTTTAGCCGACTTTTCGGCTATCTCAGCTTGCTCGACCAGTTCTTTCCAGGTATGGGTTTGACAGCCCCCATACGAACCTCTACTTGGTCTAAGAAATTGTGCCTACACGTCTGTAAGAGCATGGGTAATGGCATCCCTGCTGGGCACATCAAAGACAAGTTTTTGAACCGCTCAATGTAGTCATGGACAGATTCGCCCTTCTTATGTACGGTAGAGAGGAGTTTGTCCATGGTTACCTCGGTGTCATCCTCATAGAAACGAGAAAGAAATCGGGTTTCCAGGTCGATCCAGGAATTAACAGAGCCCGGAGGGAGACTTCAGAACCAGTCAAATGCTACCCCCTTTAAGGTGCCAATGAACAGTCTAGCCATGATAGCATCATTATCTATAACATTACCGGTCTGAGACCGAAAATAGTAGATGTGCTGATTTGGCGAGCTCTTACCATCGTACGTACGTAACGTTGGTGGTTTGAACTTTGGTGGGTATGGTACTGAATCCCACTCCAGCGGGTAAGGACGGACTGCCCCTACTTTGTTTAATTCATCCCTCTGAGCTAGGGATGCGATTTGAGCTTGGATATCTTTAAGGACTTCAGCGTCCAAAGAAGAACCCTCCTTCGACTTCTCCGTCCTTGGCTGTTCATTGCTAAGATGTTCTTCCTCATCATGGTTACTCCCGGTATCATTATTATTCTGGTTATTGAGGAGTTGAGCGAGCATCTGTTGAATGTTATCCAAAGCTTCTTGCTGGGTCTTGGAAGTTTGCTCCTGAGCTTCCAAACATCGACGAAGGTCATCATTACCGTTTTTAGCCATATTCACTGATACTCTGTCTGTTCGCACTAAGCTGACTGTCGCCGAAGAGGCACACCCACTGTCTTCGTCCTCCTCATCAGACCATTGGACTAATCCTCTCATTGGTTCTGGTGAGGTTACTGCAGTTGAGGAAGATGGTTGTTCGTAACTGTAAGGTATTGCAACCTTAGATCTGGTATTCCGGAAGACACCTTCTTCATAAACCAAGACTTCGCCCAAGCCTGGGCTATAATCTGGATCTGGGGAACTGTAGGGAGTGTCGTGGGACGCTCGTCTACCCCTACGTAGCTCTCGTCCTCTTCCGATCATGTTAACGGATACAGAGGGCAGATCTCGCGATACGCCCCTTTTGCGATGTTTTACCGGAGCTTGCACCGAGAGTCGATCAAAAACTGATCGTCGGCCTGGAGAAGTGGCGGGGATTGGTCCCAGCCGGCAATGGACCGAGTGGACTGTCACCAACTGACATCCCACTTGTTAACAACAGAAGGGAGAAGTTTGGAAAGATTCTGACTTCCGTTTGCTCGTCAAGAATTCCCGCAAGTCAGACCCAGTTGGGCCTAAACGATCCTGCGCAGAGGCTCTGTTGGATTGCGCATAGGATGACGTCCTGTTCTTTTTATCACCGCAAAGGTAATTAGCACTAAATAGTGCTTTAGCTCTAACTTCGCGGCTAAGAGCCTTGGGAATGTCCTTGGGTGCTGAAGCTGCATAAGCACCACGGTCAGCACTTAGGGACGAACCCTTAGCTCCGCTAGGAAGGGCGAGCTTAGCTCTTGATGAATTGGGGAGCGAAGCACGCTGTGGTGCTTTATCCGCTATGTTGCTACGAAAGTGATTAGTCCTAGATAGTGCCTTGGCTTTAAGTTTGCGGCTAAAAGCTTTGGAAATGCCCTTGGGCGCTGAAGCTGCATAAGCACCGCTATCAGCACTTAGGGGTAAACCCTTAGCTTCGCCGCGAAGAACGAGTTTAGTACTTGGAGAACTGGGGAACGAAGCGCACTGTGGTGCTTCGGTTTGGTGTTTCGGTTTCAGCTTCGCGGCTGCGAACATCGTGCGTACCCTGAGGTACTGCATTAGTAGCTTCGCTCATAAGAACGAGGCTGGCGCGAGGAGTTACTGCTCCTGAATTAGGCGAAGGCATGATCGCCGTTGTGACTTCGCGGCTAGCAGTCTTGTCGAAACAGGCAGGCATCTTGTCTTTTTGAGAAAGACGAACTTGTGGCGTAGTTACGCCAGAGGCTTCATACAGAGCCTTCTGCTTTGGTCTCCACATCTGCTTTGAAAGAGGAGACTTAGGTTCGTAGGGAACCTGACTAGCCACTCGCGAGGCTGGGAGGTGTTGGTAGGATTCTGCTTCCGGTTTCTGCTCCGAAACCTTGACATGGAGACCTTTCTATGCTTTCGTGCATGGAGCATTGGACCACCCCCAGAGAGGAGTTTTTCAAATTTTCCTTAGTCGAAGTGAACGACTAGGTTTTCGAAGGTGACAGGCTGAAGATTCTGACCCCTGCATTGCGGTCCTGCTTCCTTGTTGCGCCAAAAGACCGTGGTAGGCTCGCAGAAAGCCTTATCTGTCTCTGCAGAGACTTGCTTTGAAGACTTAGCCAGAGGGGCTCTGGCCACACCGGCTTCCTTGAATTCAGAGATAGACCTGAAGGTCTGTTCGTCGCATTGCGACACTTGATTCTCAATAGTGGAGAATTCGTCCCCAGCGGAGTCGCCATCTTATTTTCCATTGATTTTGCAAAGGGGAAAAACTTACAAAAAAGGGGTCGAGGAGCTAAATTACAAGTATTCTAAAAGATTACAAGTAGATCTCCTCTGAGATTCTGGAGAAGTGTGCCGATAGGAGTCTGGTCAGCTCGCGACCACTTTGTCCCTTTGACGATGCGATCGATGGGATTCCCTTCTCGCCTGGTTTGGGGAATCGGAGAACAAAAGGTTGGTAGAACCCTCTTGTTACTTCTCAAAATTGCCTCCACTTGGGAATTCCTTCTCGCCTGGTTCTGGAGATTCCTTGAAAGGAATGAAGGTATTAGGGTATCAGCACCCTGATTAGAGAAGTAATTCTCTGAATTCTCTGAATTCTTAGAAGCAAGAGAATAGATCTATGTTTAGCCGCTCCTCTCTGTGCTTCTCTTTGCCTGTGCACCTCTCTCTCTCTCATGCGTGTGTCTCTCCTTGTACCTCTGGTGGGCTATTTATAAGGAGAGCAGGGGTATAATCGTCCCTTAAAAATCTAAAAATAGATAGAGTCAATCTGTTTAAATCTGGAAAGTAGCCTTGTTGTGAGGCTAGCATCAGCTTCTGCGAAGCTAGGAATAGCAGGTAACGTCAATCTCCTGATCTGTTTTGATTCTTTCCAAATAATTGAAAGATCTCCCCTGATCTTCTTACTTGTTTTAGGAGAGTCAAGCGATTATGGAAAGCAACTACCAAATTTGATCTCAGATTTGATCTTGATTACATTTGATCTTGATCTTGATTTGATTTGATCTCATCTGGAGATTTAATTGGTCAATGGTTGACCAAAACAGACCCGCAGCAGAGTTGCCGCATCAAGCTCGCAGCGGAGCTGGAAGGAGCATATGGCGAAGTCAGAAGAAAGCTCTTCAGCGGAGCTGGATAAACATCTGTGGCGAAGCTACTGAACATCCTTCTGCGCGGTTGCTGTGGCTTCGAACGAAGCTAACTCTCTGCGGAGTTAACTGAGCACTCAGGCGAAGCTATAAGTTAGCTCCCTGATGGAGCTTTGAACGGCTCCAAGGCGAAGTTGGGCAATCTTAGCCTCTCAGGCGAGGCTATCCCTTTGGGCTCATGTGATGCTAAGTGTTGAGCTAACCTAGCATCTTAGACCTGCTTAGGTCTCTTCGAAGACAATCTGGGCTCACTGTCTGCTTCACTGGATCAGTAGAGTCCAAGTTGCTGATTTGTCCCTCGGAGATGGGTAAAGAACTGGTCGTCAGCTTGTCTGTCACTTGTCTTTTGTAAATGTCAACAAGCTTAGACATTGTTCAGGCCAGTAAGAATCTTGTCTTTTTTAGAGTGTCAACACTAAGTTTCTTAAGGACATGTGCACCAAGAAGAGAAAGACTAATGTACCAAAAAAGGTCTTCTTAGCCACTAACATTAGTGAGTTACTATCGGGTCCGATCCCTGTTAAGTACAAGGATCTAGGTAGTCCCACCATTACCTGCACAATAGGACAAGCCGAGATTAGTCGTGCACTTTTTGACTTGGGGACAAGTATCAACTTGCTTCCATTCTCAGTTTATCAACAACTCGGGTTGGGCGATCTTAGTCCAACTCGAGTCACTATCCAACTGGCTGATCGTTCAGTAAAAGTCCAAAAGGGGAGATTAATGATTTCCTTATCTGGGTCGGGGAGTTTATTTACCTGTCGATTTCATAGTTTTAGAGACACAACCTGTGTCCAACTCCAATCATAGGGCTCAAACTCTTATTATCCTAGGGCGACTATTCCTTGCTACTGCCAATGTCATCATCAATTGTAGGAATGGGTCCATGAGGTTAACCTTTGGGGACATGACTAGAGAAGTCAATGTCTTCAATCTAGGAAAACAACCCCGCAATGTTGAGGACCAAACATTTGAAGTCAACCTAATTGAGAACTTAACAAGTGAACATAAGAAAGAATTGGAACTGGAAACTGAGTGTGACTTCGGGTTAGAGTCTGACGACTTTAATCTTGATCAGGTTGTAGATTCTGATGTGAATTGGGCCTCGAACCCTATTTCACCAATAATGGAGCCAACAAATTTGACTAGTCCTTCCAGTGAGCCTTCCTCTTCCTTAGAATTGAAAGACTTACCTGCGCATCTCAAGTACGTCTATTTAGGCGAATAAGAGACCTTTCCTGCCATCATTGCCTCCCGTTTAAATGACGGGGAAGAAGAAGATCTTAAAGCAATTCTAAGAAAACATAGGGAAGCCATTGGTTGGACTATGACTGATAAAAAGGGATTAAGTCCAACCATCGTTCAACATCGCATTCATCTCAATGAAGAAGCCACACCTAAAAGAGACCCGCAGCGTAGGTTAAACCCTATAATGTAAGAGGCTATTCATGCTGAAATTGTAAAACTCTTAGACAATGGGATAATTTATCCCATTTCTGATAGCCAATGGGTCAGTCCTGTCCACGCGGTTCCAAAGAAATCCGGTTTCACCGTAGTGGAAAACGAGAACAAAGAGTTGGTCCAAACTCGACTTCCCACAAAGATCCGAGTTTGTATTGACTATAGGAAGCTTAATGCTGCAACTCGTAAGGACCATTTTCCACTTCCCTTCATTGATCAAATGCTTGAACGATTGGCGGGCCACGAGTATTACTGTTTCTTGGACGATTACTCGGGGTATAATCAGATCCCTATTGTTCCTGAGGACCAAGAAAAGACTACGTTCACATGTTCATTTGGGACATTTGCTTATAGTTGAATGCCTTTCGGCTTGTACAATGCCCCTGTAACATTTCAACGTTGCATGTTGAGTCTTTTCTCTGATATGGTAGAACGATTCTTAGAGATCTTTATGGATAATTTCTCTATCTACGGAGATTCATTCACTCAATATCTCCACCATTTAGAACTTGTCCTCCAACGTTGTACTGAGAAAAATCTGACACTGAACTGGGAGAAATGCCACTTCATGGTAAAACATGGAATTGTCTTGGGTCATGAAATCTCCAAGAAAGGAATTGAAGTGGATACAGCCAAAATTGAGGTTATTGCAAGGCTTCCCATGCCCAAATGCGTTAAGGATATTAGATCCTTCTTAGGACACGCCAGTTTTTACCGAAGATTTATAAAGGATTGTAGTAAGATTGCTAGGCCCTTGACTAATCTCTTAGCTAAGGACGTGTCCTTCACTTTCGATACTGAATGTATGAATTCGTGGGAGAAGCTTAAGAGAGAGCTTATTTCTGCACCCAATCATATCTGCACCGGATTGGTCTAAGCTGTTCGAAATCATGTGCGATGCTTTCGATTTTGCCATAGGCGCTGTCCTAGGATAACACATTGATAACAAGAAGCACGTGATTTACTACTCTAGTAGGACCCTCAACGATGCTCAATTGAACTACACTACGACTGAGAAGGAATTCTTAGCAGTAGTGTTTGCCTTAGAGAAATTTCGTCCCTACCTACTAGGGTCCAAAACCACCATTTTCACCGATCATTCTGTGCTTAGGTACCTCATGATGAAGAAGGATGCCAAGGCCTGACTCATTCGTTGGATCCTCCTTCTTCAAGAATTCGATCTCGTGATTCGAGACAAGAAAGGCGTAGAAAATATCGTTGCTAACCATCTATCATGATTTCCTAATTCTCCATGCAACGAATTATCCATAAATGAGGATTTTCCTGATGAAAATCTCTTAGCCATCTCTAGGAAACCTTGGTATGCTGATATAGTGAACTACTTAGTCACAAACCAAACTCCGTCTCATTGGTCCAAAAATGACATATACCGGTTCTTATCCCAAGTCCGGTATTTCTTTTGGGAGGAACCGTATCTTTTTAAGTACTGTTCTGACCAAATTATTAGGAGATGCATTCCCGATGAGGAGGTTAAGAGTATTCTATCCTTTTGTCATGAACTTGCGTGCGGTGGACACTTTGGTCCCCGCAAGACTGCTGAAAAAGTACTACAAAGTGGGTTCTATTGGCCCACTTTGTTCAAAGATGCGTATGAATTTTGCAAGATGTTATATATATATATATATATATATATATATATATATATATATATATATATATATATATATATATATATATATATATATATATATATATATATATATATATATATATATATATATATATAACCTCTATCAAGAATCCATCAACCTCAAATCAATATGTATATATGTTCTGGGATTTGTCACAACTAGGTCAGTAACAAGGTCAAGTCTGGTTTACGGTATATCAATACTAGGCCTAAGCCAACAAAGACGAACTACCAACACAGAAAAATGACCTGATACAACTCCTATGAACTAGGTAATTAAAGTGAGCAATCATGGGTGTCTCATGAAGTAGTACAAGTAGCCAAACTGATAACAAATAACAGAAAGCCGCATGAAATGATAAGTATAATATGTAAATGCATGCAGACAACGATAAATAAGGAAATGCATAAGAACGAACACTCACATGAAATGACGCAGTTTCGGAACCGAATCGCCGTCTGGTCTTCACTGCATGAACTGGTACTGATCTACGGATCATCCCATGGATCGGTCTTCGAATCGCCTATGCTGATATAGTGAATTACTTACTCACAAACCAAACTCCGTCTCATTGGTCCAAAAATGACATATGCCGGTTCTTATCCCAAGTCCGGTATTTCTTTTGGGAGGAACCGTATCTTTTTAAGTACTGTTCTGACTAAATTATTAGGAGATGCATTCCCGATGAGGAGGTTAAGAGTATTCTATCCTTTTGTCATGAACTTGCATGCGGTGGACACTTTGGTCCCCACAAGACTGCTGAAAAAGTACTACAAAGTGGGTTCTATTGGCCCACTTTGTTCAAAGATGCGTATGAATTTTGCAAGATGTGCCCTAGATGCCAAATGGTAGGAAGGATCTCAAAACGAAATATGATGCCCCTCAACCCCATTCTAGAAATAGAACTCTTTGATGTTTGGGGCATCGACTTTATGGGTCCATTTCCTAATTCATTTGGAAACCAATATATATTGGTTGTTGTGGATTATGTGTCCAAGTGGGTAGAAGCCATTCCTAGTAAAACTAATGATAACAAAGTTGTCATAAAGTTTTTGAAAGAGAACATTTTTTCACGCTTCGGAACCCCTCGTGCTATCATTAGTGATAATGGCACTCACTTTTGCAATAGATCCTTTGAAGCTCTTATGCGAAAGTATGCCATAACTCACAAGTTGTCCACACCTTATCATCCTCAAATCAGTGGGCAGGTTGAGGTTTCCAATAGACAAGTTAAGCTTATCTTGGAGAAAACTGTGAACCAAAACCGAAAAGATTGGCCATCAAACTTGTAGATGCCCTATGGGCCTACAGGACCGCTTTCAAGACGATTCTAGGGATGTCTCCTTATAGGTTAGTCTATGGTAAAGCTTGTCACTTACCCGTTGAGTTAGAGCATCGGGCCTTATGGGCAATCAAGCAGCTAAATTTTGACTTGACTAAGGCCGGTGACCTTCGGAAATTACAAATTTCTGAATTAGAGGAATTGAGAAATGAGGCCTATGAAAATGCTAGGATCACTAAAGATAGAGTCAAGATTTTCCATGACAAGCACATCATAAGAAAAACCTTTATCCCTGGACAAAAAGTCTTACTCTATAATTCTAGGCTTCATCTTTTTCCAGGAAAATTGAAATCAAGATGGACTGGGCCATTCATTGTAAAAACCGTGTTTCCACATGGTGCAGTTGAGATCAGTGACACCAAGAATGGAAATGACTTTAAGGTAAATGGTCAACTCTTAAACCTTTCTTGGAATCGGTGCCAGTAAATGAAACGGCTATGGGTCTTTTTGACCCAGTGTATCAATAACTTTCCTCTTTTTCATTTTATTTCATGCATCTATATATTTCTTTCATACATTGGGGACAATGCATGAGATAAGTGTGGGGGAGGGTTCTAACATGACTAATATAACTATAAAAAATAAAAAATAAAATAAAAATAAAAAAACTTTTTGAAAAGTAAGAACAATATTTTGATATATTTTTTGTAAGAAATTAAGTCAATTTTAAGGAATAGGAAAATCATAATTAGGATTTCTTATACTTGGTCAAAGTCAGATGACTTGTTTGATTTTTAGGGTTAGGAAGAAAATTTATGAAAGTAATTTAGTCTTGATCTTTACCTTGATGAAATATGCACACTTTATACACTTACACACTTAGGGTTCAAAAACAAAGACTCTTATGCCTTATAATAAAAAAAATAAAAAAAAACTATATATGTATACAAAATAAACAAATCTAATTATCGATTAGTTAGGTGTTTTGGCCTAAGTAAGCCTTGGTATTTATGCAAAAGATAATTAGATAAGTTTGAAAAATATATATATACATAAATCCTCTGATTAAGCTGGGTATTTGTGCCTCATAAAGCATAAGTATTCACGCCTAAAAGGGGTACATTTTATAAATAAAAACCTTAATTTCGTGGCCTTATCTGCTCGAGTGTTTAAGTCCTTAGGGGTGTTTTCTCACCTGGTGCCCTAAAACTGTCCGGTTTGGGTGTCACCGACTTAAGTCTCGTTACATGTGCAGATTAGAAAACCTAATGGAATTGAGGAATAAATACCACAAAAAAAATAATAAATATAAATAAGGCATAGGAGTTAATGTTAAAGAACCCTTAGTCAAACTTCACAGTCACGATGGTGCATATGACTCAGGATAAAGTAATAGACTATATGAGAAATACAATTTGACTCCTTACTTTGATTGATGACATATTTTTGAATAGAGACTAAGTTTAGGAATGAAAAGTTTGATATTCCTGTAACTTATAGATTACTTAAACTTTTACAAATATACTTCAAATATTTTCTCCTTTCAAAATGCTTTTCAAAAATACTAACATTTTTTCTCTTTCTTTATAGATTTTGTGGGTGCAATCCACTGAAAATCCTCACGAGACAAAACTCGTCCTCTAGGAAAACCTAGAGGTTTAACGGCTTGTTGCACATGCTCAGTGCAATCGAGTGACCTGCGAAAGTGGTCTAATAATTGATTAGAATTAGTTTTGATATTTTGCTCGAGGGCGAGCAAAAGATAAGTGTGGCGGTGTGATCTGTCACATATATTGCATACATATTGTCACATTACCATGCTTGTTATCTAAATAAATCATATCAATAAGTCCTATTTTTCTTTATAAAGTGCAGGCCCATTGCTAAAGGATAGGCCAGAGAAACAAGACCAAAAGCCCAATTAATTCAGAATAAATTTGAAATCAGGGAATCAGGGCAGATCTTGACAAATCAGAAAGGTTAAAAACCAGTTGAAATGAATCTTCCCAAATCATGCGGTTGAAGCCAACAAATCAAAGATCGTTTCGCCAAATCTGGGAGCTGCAACAGTGAATCCAACAAGACAAAAGGGAGCCCAAATCCACGCCAACCATCGCTCCACCTGGATGTGGCCAATTGGCCACATCCAGGCCGCAGATCCGCGGCTTGTTGGTGGAGATAAGGGGAGTGTTTGCTCCCCTTATCTCCTCACTCCCTTCCCTCTAGGTTTTTGCCTATAAAAGGCAGGGTTTTGTACCGAAAAAGTAGCGAGGATTAGGATTAAATTTATTGTTCATTTTTAGGGTTTAGGAATATTGTTAGATAGCTTGGAGAAGTTGTATCTCCTCTTTATTCTTTTTTTTAGTTTAGACCAGAAAAGAGAGAAGAGTGGAATTGAGTGTGTAATTCGTCTTTGAAGTGACAATCAAAGGAGCTTCTACTTGCCATTCCAACTCAACTTGAATTCGGTATGTTTGTGTTTAATTGTCAATTTCTTGTTTGTTTTCATTTCATAATGAGTAGCTAAATCGTTTTCTGGGCTCACTAATTGATGTTTTCTACCTCCTCTCTCTCGATTGAATTTGATGGAAGAACTCCCTTGAATCATAATGCCTAAAGTTAAATTTTATTCTTGAAAGCTCATGATGATGCTCTTCTTTTAAAACTTGGATTTTCAAGGCACAACTACTGTTAAATCATTTTTATTCCATACTTGCTTCCTCGCGCTTGATGGTTTAACATTCTATTTTTAATGTGTGTTAAAAGATCTCAAGATTTGATCCAAAATCATCTTATTTATTTTACTTGAACACTAAAAGAAATTAAGCTTTTTTTGCCTATGATAAAAGTGATGCACTAAAAATATTCTTAAGATAAGTAGTGAAGTAAATAAAATTAGTGAGCCCAGATCTTCTTCTCATATTAAAAATAACCAAACAATTTTCAAAGTTTTTTAAATCACCTTTTCCAAAGCCTTCTCCCAAGTTGCAATTTCTCTTTTAATCACTTCCCTTCTCTCCATTCTTCTTTTCAACTAAAAAACGAGCACAATTCTTTATTACTAAACAAAACACCGAAAAGCTTTCATCGCATTCCTCCTCGTGGACACGACCCGTTAGACCAAAGCTACACGGTAAATTCCTTGCTTTTTCATTCTTTCAATCAACAATATAAGCAAGCAAGATATAAAGACAAGTGAGAGATAGAGAGAGAGCAATCGCAAACACGGGAGATTTGTTTCGAGCTTCGAGCACACTTGCTCTACGTCCCCTCCTTCAACACTATGATGGATTTCCACTAAAAACCGATCCCACCGGATAACTCGGTGCCGTAACACCTACAAGCGAGTTCCCACTAGAACTCTTTTGGACTCTCTAGTCCCTCTCTTGTTCCCGCAAGAACAACACACCGCAAGCACACAAGCTTGCCGAGGCCGCACCTCTGCAATGAGTTCTCACGAGAACCCGAAACACCGCGAACCCGCAAGTCTGCCTTCTCAAAGTACAAGAAAGAACACTTGGTGATCTAAACACTTTGATCACCTAAAATCCTCTGACAACAAAGATCCCTATAGGATGATATAGCAATGGATAGCTCAAGAGTGTGTGTGAGAAAACTAGGATTGAAGTTGTGGTGAAAAACACAAGAAATCACTTTGAAAACTCTTGATAAACTCTCCTTTTAAATGGAAGGATTTGGCTCTAAAACAAGTGGAGAAAACCTCTGAAATAGATGGGAAAAACTAGCTTTAAAACTCTCCAAAAATCTTATCTAAAACAGCCCAAGAAAGCCCCCTTTTATAGGCTAACCAAAAACTAGCCGTTGGGCCAAATCAGCAGCCTGGACGGCTGTCGGTCGACCGCCCGGTCGACCGGCCAACGGTCATATTTCTAAATGTTGGGCCAGCGGTCGATCGGCCGGTCGACCGTGGCCTGGATACAGAAAGCAGAGCTCTCTGCCGGTCGACCGCCTGATCGACCAGGGCCATTTCCACATAGCAGAGCTCTCTGGACGGTTGACCGGCCCTCCAGCCAAACAAGGCGTGCACGCTTGTGCACGTCGGTCGACCGACTCGGTCGACCGACTT
Organism: Agave tequilana; assembly: GCA_038442645.1. Lineage (NCBI taxonomy): Eukaryota > Viridiplantae > Streptophyta > Magnoliopsida > Asparagales > Asparagaceae > Agave > Agave tequilana. The sequence goes on from JAVJIF010030432.1 coordinate 239,392, forward strand.
CTTGGTCGGTTGACCGTCCCGGTTGACCGGCAGAAGCCTAAACAGAATATTATAGGGATTAAAAACTTGGTATTTTTCCTTTAATAAAATCTCATAAATTCTCTAAAAATCTACAAAAATAAGTTCAGTATTATACTTTGATATACAAACATGTTTGAGCAAAAATCAAAACATGTTACAAACATTTTGAACTATTTTTGTAACTTAAAAATTTTGGCTTGAAACAAAATCTGTATTTTTCAAATCGATTTTTCTAAAACTTCTCCAAATACAAAAACAAGATATTTTAAACACTTTTAAAGCTTGGTGTGTATGGATATGATCCATTACACATACATGATGAAATATCTATATTTTTGACATTAAGATCTAAAATAGTTTTGGTTAAACATATGTATATAAGAAACTCCAAACACCAAAACGATATTTTTCCAAAATGAAAACTCTTTTTCAAACTGAAAGCTCTTTTATGAAAACACAACTAAATCTTGTGTGTGAGTGTATATGTACTTGAGCAATCTACCAACTATTCTATCGTTTACATTTTATCTAAAAATAAAATCTTGACAAAAACAAACCTAGACACAAGTCTCTCTTGAAGGTCTTCACTTGAAGCTTCTTCTCCTTCTTGACTTGGTCCAAACATGATCCAATGAGCTAGACTCCTCTTGAGTACTTGATGTGGTCTTGATGCACAAGCTCTTGAATCAACACGTGCTAGCTCCAAAACTTGACTTTAAATCCTTTGTTGAAGCTACACACCTACTAAGATCTTGATCTAATATCTCAGACTAAATAAACACAAGATCATTAGTACTATAACTACATGAGTTAATCATCATCAAAACTAAAGTGATGGGCCTTTCGGCCAACAGCAACATACAAAGCACCACAGCGTGCTAAAAGCGAAGTCACCATGACTTCACTTCCAAAATTTTCTGGCGCTAAGCTCGCGTCTTGTGGCAGAGCGAATTTAATATAATTGATAAGGTAATTTTCAAATCACCTAAAAACAGAAACCTCAAGGCTAGAGGTCTCTAGCCTAAATAATCTCTTCAAGTATCCAAGCAAGATCATGTAAGCTTAGTTAACACCGATCTACGAGAGTTCCTAACTAATAAACGGAAGTTAGAACTACTCCATACATCTCCCTCTTGTTGTGAACAAGTAGGATGTCAGTTGGTGATGGTCCATTCAGTCTATTGCCGACTAGGACCAGTGCTCGCCACTCTTCCAGTTTGATAGTCGATTTTCGACCGACTATTAATTCAAGCCCCTGTCAAGCATCACAAAAAGAACAAACAACGAAACCTATCAGATCTACCCTCTGCATCCGTCAACATGATAGGAAGGGAACGTGAACCGCGTAGACGAGGGTGACGGGATGCTAATTCTCCTTCGCTCAGTTCTCTAGACCCAGACTATAGCCCTGGCTTGGGCCAAGTCTTAGTAGGAGAGGAAGGTGTATTCTGAAGCACCAGATCTAGGGTAGTAATACCCTATAACTATGAGCAGCCATCCTCTTCAACTGTGGTGATATCACCTGACCATTAAAAAGTTTATTCCAATGGTCTGACGATGAAGGAGAAGCTAGTGGGTATGCCTCTTCAGTAATGGTCAGCTCGGTACAAACGGGCGGAGTATCGGTTCATATGGCCGATAACGATAATGATGACCTCCGCCGACGGATGGAAGCTCAAGAGCAGACCTCCACCGACGGATGGAAGCTCAAGAGCAGACCTCCAAGGCCCAGCAAGAAGCCTTGAATCCAATAAATGCTAGCTCAACTCCTCACCAACTAGAATAATAATTATACCGGAAGCAATCATAATGAGGAGGAGCATAATAATGATGAGCAACCTAAGATTGAGAAGTCAAAGTAAAGCTCTTCCATCGATGCTGAAGTTCTTAAAGGCATCCAAGCTCAGATCATATCCTTAGCTTAGAGGGATGAATTAAAGAAGGCAGGCATGGTTCATCCTTACCCACTTGAATGGGACTTAGTGACATATCCGCCAAAGTATAAACCACCTACGTTACATATGTATGATGGTAAAAGCTCGCCAAACCAGCATATCTATTACTTCTGGTCTCAGACTGGTAATGTCATAAATAACGATACTATTATGGCCAGATTGTTTATTGGTACTCTCAAAGGAGTAGCTTTTGACTGATTCAGAAGCCTTCCACCAGGCTCTATCAATTCCTGGATCAATTTAGAGACTCGGTTCCTCTCTCATTTTTACGAGGATGACACTGAGGTGACCATTGATAAACTTCTCTCCACTGTGCAGAAAAACGGAGAATCCGTCCGTGATTACATCGAATGGTTCAGAAACTTATCTCTGATGTGTCCAGCAGGAATGTCATTGCCTATGTTGTTACAGACATGCAGGCATAACTTTCTAGACCAATTGGAGATTCATATGGAAGTTGTCAAGGCCCATACATGGAAAGAACTAGTTGAGCAAGCCGATATAGCCGAGAAGTCGGCTAAAAAGTTTGAGCCTTCTACACCCAAAGATAAATGGGGTCTGAATAATAAAGGGCGCGGCGAGATGGCGCAATCTTCTCAAGCCAAAGGGAAGGAGACTATGTCCGTTGAATTGTCAGGGGATACTCCTCCGAAGACCAAGAAGAGCGGCGTCAATAATCAGGAGTTTTAGTTTCCTCCAAAGTAGTACTCCTTCAAAGATGAGCAGGTGGTTACAATATTCTATTTGCTCCAAAAGGGGAATAAGTTAAAGCTGCCAGAGGCTCGATACCCTAACGAAGTGGGACGCACAAACGATCCCAATTAATTGTCTTTTCTATAGGATGGTGTATCATCCTACCAACAAATGCTTTGTCCTCAAGGACAAAATCCAGGCCTTAGTCGATGCTGGGGTTCTCACTTTAAAGTCAGAGCAAAAGAAAGTCACAGCAAACATGGTGACTCTCAAATTCGGTACTATGCCTAAGGTCACAGTCCATGATAGATTTCCTCCAATCCAAGGCGCGAATGGAGATAAATAATCCTTCAGCTAAACAGCAAGAGGCTAAAGGTCTTGTTCCCTTGACATTAAAAATAGGGGAAATCATGTGGGTGCACTCAGATCTCGCCAAAGACAAACAATGGGATTCAAAGAAATTCAAGTCAAAGGGGAAATCATGTAACGTTGTCTCTATTTTGCCAGATGATGACAACATAACGATAGCTTTTCTTAGCGATTCTGAAAATGAGAGGCATACTGTCACAGCACAGGCTGATACACTTTAACCAATGGGTACTCGGTCTGGAAAATCATACTTGAAACAGTATGAGAAAACTACTGATGAGACACAATAGCAAATGACATAAGTAGAAATACATGTTCCAGCTTCAGCCCCCACTTCAGAAAAAAAAAAGCAGAAAGAAGTCTGGTTTGACCGCATCTTGAAGAGACCTTCAGGCCCGAGACTTGATGTTCCTTTCCGCTTTGATATATTGATCCAGCTGGCTAATATTCCAACTCATATCACTATACATGAGCTGCTTCTCTCTCGAAAGAGACCAGAGAGGCACTCAAGGACGCATTGGCTAATTCAGAATCATTTCTGACGCATATGCCAGAAACCCCTGGAGATGACAGTCAACCCTTATGTTCTGAATGTCATCATGTACAGCCAAAACTACCTGCTATCACTTTCACTGCCGAGGACTGATCGGGGGAAATCACGCATAATAAGTGTATGTTTTGAAATCAAGATTTAAAGTGTGTGTGCTTTGGCTTCCTCGATACTTCCGTTATAGCATAGAGGTTTAAACGAGTCGAATCCACAAGGACGGGAGGCGATAGAAGCTTACACAGTATGTTCACGTGTGTGTTAAAAGTTCTTCAATGTTTGAAAGAATGAAGAGAAAGAAAAATAAAGAATAGAAAAGAGAAGTACGGTGAAACACGAAGAAGTGGGAAACATAGAAAAGAAGACATTTGTGATTTTTTATATTTCTAAAACAAAGTGAAAAAGAAAGAAAACTCATGGCTCCTAACTACTAATGACTCCACTAACATGCTAACCTCTTAGTGATAGTTACCTCACATGTATCATTAGCCATCATTAGTCCTTAGTTCAAGAGCTTTTCAAAGCATGACCCATATGTTAACTTTCACATCCAAACTCAACACAACAAGTGCAAGCTACACTTAAACCATCAAAACTAAATAAGAGTAAGCATGGAGTAAAGTAATATTAGCTTGTTAGAGAGTTAGGATGTTAGAGTGTTAGAATCCATCATCATGAGCCATCAATGGCTCTTGCAAGAGCATTGCCAAGTAGAGGCTATTAGATTCATTTGGATTATCAAGTAAGAAGTTAGATTAGTTAGTGGTTAGTAATTAGTTGCCATGAGAGAAAAATTAGCTAAACATGTAAAGAGTTAGAGAAGAAGCAAATAGAGATAAAAGAAGAACCTTTCATAGAGTGTCACCCTCCATTATAAAAACTCTCTTCTATCCTATGATCACTCTCTTTCCTATTACATGATCTATCAAAATGGAAAACACAAAAGAAGAACAAGTAATCTAAACTACCCTAAACTACAACATGGAGAAGAAACTACCCTAACTCTCTGTATATTTCTCTCTTCAGAACCCCAGGGGGGTATTTATAGGCACCAGGGGAAAGGGGGCCAGGGGACAACCCCGGGCCCAAAGCACGGGCGAGGCCGCACCCGTACAGCCGCAGAAACACGGCCCAGGCCACGTTTTCATGGCTATTCTCGAGCTGCGCGCGTAGCGCCGCCTGCCGCGTGCTGTCGCGTCTGTCCCCTGTCAGTTGGATGTCCCGGTTTCTGGTTTTGGGCCCCTAGTTTTGATGAATCAGCTCTCCAAAGTCAATGGCTATATTATAGGTCTTTAATCACCCATTAAATGGTGTTTTAGGGTCTTCTTCTTCATTGAACACCAATGACCTGAAACATGCAACAGAGATGTTATTAGCAGAATTTAATATTTAATAAATGTGAAGATGTGGTATGAAATATGCAGTTTTAGAGATTAATCGCACCCCTACACTTATCTTTTGCTCGTCCCGAGCAAAACAAAAACTAAAAGAATTATTATACCACTTTCACAGGTGACGTGATTGCACTGAGCATATGCAACAAGCCGTTAAACCTCTAGGTTTCCCCTAGAGGAGTAGTTTTGTCTCCTGAGGGTTTTCAGTAGATTACACCCACAAAATTAATAACAAAAGAAATCAAATGTTAGTATTTTAAAAGCACATTTTTGAAATAGAGAAAAGTGTTGAAGTATTTTTATGAAAATATTAGTAATCCAAGGTCATAAGTTAACCAGAAATTATTCTTCCTTAAACTAAGTTGAAATGCAAAATCTTATTATAAATTAAATGTAAGAATTTAAAATTGAATCGATTTTTTGATCTTTCATTAAACTCCTAGAAAAATATGCACTTTGTGAACTGTGAAGATTTTTAGGATATTGACTCAAACTTTCATGCCATTGATTTTTTTGTATATTTTTTCTTTTTTTCTTTTTTTCCTTTCCTTAGTTTTATTAGGCTTTCGTATTTAACCGGGTAGTGAGCCTTTAGTCGGTGACTCCCAAACCAGATGATCTTAGGGCACCAGAAGAGAAAATATCTCTCGGACTTAAGGACTCGAGTAAACATGGCTACAAAACTAAAGGGGATTATTTTATTTTTATCCACCGTTTTAGGTGTGAATAATCATGCTTCTTGAGGCATAATTACCCAACTTCAATAAGTAATTTTTATTATCATCATTTTTTTAATATATTTTTTTATGGCATTTTCAAACTTTGTTTCAATCCTAAAAATTGTGAAGTGTGAAGTGCATAAATCTAAGGCAAAAAATTCAAGATCAAATTATCTTTTCAATCTTACTTTCTTATCCTAAAATTTAAATAAGATCTATTATTTTGACTTGGTTTAAAAATTCATAATTTTAGGTCTTCCTAATTCCTAAAATAATCTTAATTTTCTTAAAAAAATAAATCAAAACTATTTATCTTGTTTAAAAAAGTTTTGTAAAAAGAAAGAGAGAAGAGTTTTTTTTACAAAAGAGAATTTTAAAAAGTTCCTAAAAAGTGTAAATGAAAGAAAATGTAAAACTACCTATGTTAGTAAACCCTCCACCACACTTATCTAATGCATTGTCCTTAATGCATCGTGAATGTGTATATACATGAAACAAATGGGAAGAGAAGGAAAATTACCTCATGGTGGTGCCTCCGGTGGTGGTCTGATTGGGCCAAGCGTTGCTATCCAGTCAAGATATCGTGGATCTTGCAGAAATCCACCAGTGACCTCTCTAATATGACCCATTAAAATGTTGGAGAACTGTATGATATTATTGAAAAAATTACCCCCATCCAATTTTTAGTTTTCAAAAATAATTACTGAGTTATTTTCTTCAATATTCTTGTCCAACAATGAAGTGAGAGTTTGGGAGATGATTGATTTAGACTCAAATGGAACAGGAATAAAAACCGATACCGACTTGGGAATTTGACTCAGATCAAATTGAGATTCAAAAAGGGGAGTCGAAATTGGTTCAAAGATGGGGTCCAAACCAAAGAATTGATGTTCACACACTTTCCCCAGCAATAAAGTGTGATCATAAGAGATTGGTGATTCAATTTCACGGTGTACTGGTACAGGATTCAATGATGACTCCAGAATAGAGAAAAAAATCTGGTAAAGATACCGGAGTCATTATTGAATCAAAAAGTGAAATGGAATTCCCAACTTGAGGTTCAGGATCACTTTCAAGCTCAAGTTCAATTTCGGGAACAGGATAACTTGCCAAAATGTCAAGGATGTGATGTTGGTCAAGTTCAGGTTGGTATGATGAATTGAAGCTGGATTTCCAAAATGACATGATTCTTAGATCTAATCAGTAGAGTTAGGGATATAAGGATCGGTCAAAGGTTGACAAGAAAGACTTTTCTCGTTCTCATTGATCAATTCGCTCATTAGTGAGTCTAACCTACTGATAGGCCGTGTAACAGAATTTTGAGTCTGAATCATGTCTTCCATACTTTTTGCAATTGGTTCTTCTTGAAAAGATGAGTATGGAAGTTGATTTTTGAAATTGTGGTGAAATTGTGAGTCCATTAGATTTTGCGAGTGCTGCTCAGAATTACGCAAGGGTTCCATACTCAAGTCCAGTATTGATGATTGTTCATTTTGAATCGGTGAAACTGGAAAAGATGAGTAGGACTCTTGAAAATTTTGTTGAGATGATGAGTCCAACATATTTTGAAATTGTTGCACTGTTTCACAAAAGGCTACCAAACGCTTTTCTAGCTCAGATTCTTCTTTTATTGGATGTTCTAGAAAAGGAGTATATGGAGTTTGAATTGGGAAGGATTGTGAATTGAGCAAATTTTGAATTTGTTGTTGGGACTCAAGCATGGCTTCCATACTCCTTTCCAAATTGGATTTTTTCGCAGTTGGTGGAACAGGAAAAGGAGGATATGAAGCCGAATCGGGGAATGAATATTGTGGACAAGATGGTTGAAAATTTGACCCGGGGGAGGTGAATCCTCATGAACTCTGTCAAGAATGGAAATAATTTTGAAAATTATAGTCATAGGATTGGGGATATGGGTCATATTAAGTCGGATAATCCCAACCTGGCATATATGGTTGGTTCATGTTGTACATACCGGGTCAGAGTTATCCGAGTCAAATGAGGTTGGGGTAAAATATGGATTCATATTAGGATTGAAATAATTGTTGTTGTTAAAATCCATTTCACAATTTATAAAAAAGAAACAAACAAACAAACAAACAAAGAAAAAAGAAAAAGAAAAAGAAAGCAAGCCTATGCTAGGGTTGACTTAGACCTAGACGACTCCTAACTGGTTAGACTATCCAGGGAGGTATATTGTCAGAATCTGACCACGAGTTAATTGGCCAGATAAGGGCAAGGTCAATGGGAGGTATCCGTGCCGGAGCAGCGGGCCTAATTATACCAAACCATTGTTCTTCGAGGTTTCGCCTCTCAATCTCCAACCTTAGACACCGATTTGACAAGAGTCAACTTCTAATAACTTGCCCCTTAGGTCAATCTCTTAAATGAGTCTGAGATGTCCCTAGGGGCCAACGTCTAGTAAATTTTATTTAGGCTTGGGTTGTGTGAGTGGGGAGGTGATTTTTGGGCTAAGGGAGGGTAATGACATCTCCATCTTATGTTGTATTGGGTTTTGCCCTTAAGTTCAATTTGTGCAAGTGTGCAATATAGATAAGAATGAACACAAAAAAGCGAGTAAATCACTGAAGTATTTGTCCTAACTATATGCAATGCAATACGTACATCTCTGTCAAGATAAAAACAACACAAGAACAAAATACAGTATATTGGAATGAAAATTTACACGTGCCTAGATGCAAATGTCTAAACCGTTTTAAAGTATTCAATTTTCGTATTTTAGTTCTAAATTATTATAGTGCACAGGTAACAAATATTAGCAACAGAATATAATAATATATAAGAATTTATCCAACCACATAAGAAAAAGTGTGAACTTCTACAATGCTAAAGAATTTGACCTGCACACCAAAAAACAAAGAAGAAAAGTTAACAAAAACGTGAAATCAAACCGTTCCCATCCCCGGCAACGGCACCAAAATTTGATCAGGAAAACCGCGCACAAAAAGTGTATGTTTTAAAATCAAGATTTAAAGTGTGTGTACTTTGGCTTCCTCGATACTTCCGTTATAGCATAGAGGCTAAAACGAGTCAAATCCATAAGGACGAGAGGCGATAGAAGCTTACACGGTATGTTCACGTGTGTGTTAAAAGTTCTTCAATATTTGAAAGAATGAAAAGAAAGGAGAACAAAGAATGGAAAAGAGAAGTATGTTGAAACACGAAGAAGTGGAAAACATAGAAAATAAGATATTTGTGATTTTTGATATTTCTAAAACAAAATGAAAAAGAAAGAAAACTCATAGCTACTAACTACTAATGACTCCACTAATATGCTAACCTCTTAGTGATAGTTGCCTCACATGTATCATTGGCTATCACTAGTCCTTGGTTCAAGAGCTTTTCAAAGTATAACCCATATGTTAACTTTCACATCCAAACTCAACACAACAAGTGCAAGCTACACTTAAACCATTAAAACTAAACAAGAGTAAGCATGGAGTAAAGTAATGTTAGCTTGTTAGAGAGTTAGGATGTTAGAGTGTTAGAATCCATCACCATGAGCCATCAATGGCTCTTGCAAGAGCAAGGCCAAGTAGAGGCTATTAGATTCATGTGGATTATCAAGTAAGAAGTTAGACTAGTTAGTGGTTAGTAGTTAGTTGCCATGAGAGAAAAATTAGCTAAACATGTAAAGAGTTAAAGAAGAAGCAAATAGAGATAAAGGGAAGAACCTTTCATAGAGTGTCACCCTTTATTACAAGACCTTTCTCTTCTATCCTATGATCACTCTCTTTCCTGTTACATGATCTATCAAAATGGAAAATACAAAAGAAGAAGAAAAACAACTAATCTATACTACCCTAAACTATAACATGGAGAAGAAAATACCCTAACTCTCTGTATATTTCTCTCTTCAGAACCCCAAGGGGTTATTTATAGGCATCAGGGGAAAGGGGGCCAGGGAGACAACCTCTGGCCCAAAGCATGTGAACGGCCGCGCCCATACGGCCGCGAAAATACGACCCAGGCCACATTTCCGCAGCTCTACTAGAGCCGCGAGCGCGGCGCCACCTGCCGCGTGCTGTTGCGTCTGTCCGCTGTCAGTTGGATGTCCCAGTTTCTGGTTTTGGGCCCCTAGTTTTGATGAATCAGCTCTCCAAAGTCAATGGCTAAAGTATAGGCCTTTAATCACCCATTAAATGGTGATTTAGGATCTTCTTCTTCATTGCACACCATGGACCTAGAAACATGTAAGAGAGGTGTTATTAGCAGATTTAATATTTAATAAATGTCAAGATGTGGTATGAAATATACAAGTTTTAGAGGCTAATCAAGGACATGCTCCTCAAGGACAATAAACACGATCGACCTTTGTACTATACCAGATACATCGGCTCGATGTGCATTGAAAGGATACAGGTTGATCCCGGGCCCACACTCAGCATTATTCCCCAAAGGCTCCTCTACTTTCTTGGGATACCGCTTTATCAGCTATCTGCAACAACTACTATGATATACGGTTTTAATGTAGGGAGTAGTCACCCACTGGGAAAGATTTGACTCCTTTGTCGAATCGGAGACCTGAAGTCAGAAGTAACATGTTACATCATTGACGATGACACATCATACAACTTGTTGCTAGGACGATCTTGGATCCATGCTAACTGAATCGTTCCTTCTACTCTGCACCAGTGCTCCAAGTACTTAGAAGACAATGCAATGCTACGAATGGTTTTCACTGAAAAACAACCGTTCAAAAGGGTGAAAAATTACTTTACTGATGCTCTCCTATATCAGGAAGCTAATAAAGTGTCAAAAGAACCGTTACCCGATGACGACGATAGTGGCAATGAAGTAGATTAGGAGTCTGAAGAAGACACGTCAGCTACTTTTGTTTATGAACCAATTGTAGCATATTTTAATAATCCTCAATGTAATTATCCCATTGGGGATGATGATGAATGGGTAATTAATGAGAATGTTACGTTTGATTATCCTGAGAGTGTCGAATTATTTAAATTTATCGACAATAGTTGTCTACACATGCCTTTGTCCGTACTAAGCATGACAAGTACATCTATAGATGTGCAGAAGGGTCTCTCTTCATGATCCCTCCATCCAAAAGGAGTCAATCGCCGATAGTATTCGGTAGGGCCTAACTGCGAAGGTCTGCAGTCACATATTCGAGTTCAGATTTGGAGCCCCATAATTTTTTCATTATGCACGATCAGCACAGCATATGATGAGAAAATTGGGGTACAACTTACAGCATGGGAAAGGTTTAAACTTTAGAAAAGGACGATGCGATTTTCTATGAAATTTCATGCCAAAAGGGAAATCGGCAAATTACTATGATAAAACACATAGAGGGTTGGGATATGTTACACCTCTACTTCGTTTCAATCTGAAGATAACGAATCAATCCTGTTACGTTCTGCCTCTTAATCTGAGAGGGATCAGATGTTAGTACAGGGATGCTTTTCAAGAATCTCTCTATTAATATAACTTCGATCAATCGATTGGAGCACGAGGAGGCTATTGAAACGTTTGATGCTGAACCATGGGCTTAGCAACTTGATTTCCAATGGGAAAAGCGATTCGAACAAGCTAACTGTCTACTAAGGACAGGGTGATTCAGGTTAATTTGGGTAGTCAGGATTAGCCTAAACCCATTTCTATAAGTGAGGGTTTATCACTTACAGAGAGCGAAGAATTGATAGCACTCGTACGAGAGTAGATCTATGCCTTTGCATGGAATTACAAAGATATGTCCGGTCTTGATCCGCAAATAGCCATGCACCGGTTAAACATTAAGCATGATGTCAAGCCAGTGAAACAACAACAACGACGGTTTCGCCCTGACATTATGAAAGCTATTGAAGCTGAAGTCCATAAACTCATCGCATGTGGTTTCATACGGGAGGAGCAACATCCAGATTGGGTTGCTAACATTGTCCCCGTTCTTAAAAAGAATGAAAAAATCTGGATCTATATTGACTATCGTGATCTTAATGCAGCCTGACGTAAAGACGAGTTCCCATTGCCCATCACTGACGTCATGATTGACAATACCTGTGGCTTTGAGAGAATGTCTTTTATGGATGGCTTCTCAGGATACAATTAAATCAAGATGTATCCAGAAGATAAAATGCATACTTCATTCCGGACACCGTTAGGGGTATACTGCTATACTGTGATGCTTTTCAGATTAAAGAATGTGGGTGCAACTTATCAACGTGCAATGAGTATAATTTTCTGTAGCCATCTCTGAAAAACGGTGGAATGCTATGTCGACGACATTGCTGTCAAAAGTCGCGATAAGAATGATCATCTTCGTAACCTAAAAATAATGTTCGATATAATGTGATCCTATAAGCTAATAATGAACCCAACAAAGTCCTTCTTGGGGGTTTCCAGTGGTAAGTTCCTGGGATTCATTGTCACGTCAAATGGAATTCATCTTGACCCAGACAAGGTCAAAGCTATTCAGAACGTTCATCCACCTAAGAATTTTAAAGAACTCAAGGGTCTGCTAGGTAGGTTGGCCTATATCAGAAGATTCATCGCAAATCCATCAGGCCGTTGTCAACCATTCACCCGACTTATGAAAAAGGGTGTTTCTTTTGGATGGGATTAAGCCTGTCAGGAAGCTTTTGAGGATATCAAGAAATACTTCACTGAACCCCCAGTCTTAGTGGCTCCCACATCAGAAAGACCATTCCTGCTTTATGTAAAAGCTATGAACCATCCTCTTGGTGCTCTGCTTGCTCCGAAGAATAACAACGGCCACGAATAGGCCATTTACTATCTGAGCAGGACTCTGATAGGAGCTGAGTTCCGGTTACCCTAATGAGAAGGAATGCTTAGCTCATCTTTGCTATTCAAAAGACGCGACATTACTTGGTCAGCCAAACCAATACATGTCATTTCTAGAGTTAATCCTTTGCGTATCCTCATGACGAAACCAAGATCGCTGAATTCAAGGTTAGCTAAGTGGGCCATCCTCTTGTCTCAATATGACATACTCTTTGTCCCCTAGAATGCAGTCAAAGGTTAAGCGCTAGCGGCTCATCCGGTTCCAGAAAGCTCAAAGCTTCATGAAGATATCCCAGATGAAATTTTTGAATCTAATATGATTTCAGAGGATGAAGTATGGCAGATGTTCTTTGATGGAACATCAAGAACAGACCCTAAAGGCAAGACTACTGCTGGTGTGGGGGTTGCATATATCTCACCACAAAATCATGTCCTTCCTCGGGCATTTTCATTGACGGAACCATGTTCTAACAATGTGGCGGAATATAATGCTCTACTCATTGGTCTTCAGCTCGCCCATGAAATGGGGTACGCTACCTGAAGCTTATAGTGATTCAAAAATGATTGTCAATCAGGTTAAAGGAGAATACGAGGTTCGACATGAAGATTTGGTACCTTATTACCATGCAGTCATCAAAATGGCTAATTCATTTGATGGATTTTACATCGGTCATGTGTCCCGATTTTAAAATACTAAGGCTGACGCTTTGGCTGCACTAGCGGCTATATTGGCCTTACCTATTGATACAATTTATCATTTCACAGTGGCCACTCGACGTCTTGTCTGTCCTAAGCATGTATTGGAAACTAATGAAGTCCATGTAACCTCAATAGGTTTCGAACCTAGAGATTGGCGGTTTTCCCTCATTGACTATGCTTTGCATGACAAATTACTGGATGACCCTAAAGAAATAGCTTCTATTCGACGAAGGTCTCTCTGCTTCTACTATGATCCGATAATAAAGACACTCTACCGTCGCTTATATGACGGTATCCTGCTCCGTTGCCTCTCTAATTTGGAAGCACAAGAAGTGCTTAAAGAGGCACACAATGGTATATGCAGGGCTCATCAACTAGGTTCAAAACTCAAGGATCGATTGCAGAGACTTGGTTACTATTGGCCAACCATGATAGCTGATGCCATCAAATAAACAAAGAGATGTAAAGCCTGTCAAATCATGCAGACTTTATACATAAACCTCCGGAGTTACTTCACCCGACTGTTGCTTCGTGGCCATTTGAAGTATAGGGAATCGATATCATAGGACCTATAAGCCCCTCGTCAACAAAAGGCCATTAGTTCATCTTAGCAATAACCAATTATTTCTCAAAGTGGGCAGAGGCTATACCACTTATTGAAGTTAAAACTTTCAACGTGATCAACTTTATCAAATACCATGTCATTCATCAGTTTGGTGTCCCTAGGCGGATTATTCATAATAATGGTCCCCAATTTGCAAGCCAAGTATTCTATCAGTTTTGAAATAAGTACCGGATTAAGAATGTGGCGTCAACTGCTTATAACCCTGCTGCTAATGGTTTGGCAGAAGCATTCAACAAGACAATTATCTAGCTACTCAAGGAATTCGTTTCATCAAGCAAACGAGATTGGAATGAGAAGCTTAGAGAATGTCTTTGGGCCTACCGAACTATGGTCTGAATGCCAACAGGTAATACGCTTTTTTCTCTGGTATACGGGTGTGAGGCAATCATACCGCTAGAAATCCAGATTTTGTCATTATGGGTTACCTTAGCAACCAAGATGACTAAGGAAGACAATAATCAGTTATGTCTTCAAGAACTTGAAGCCCTAGATGAGAAGTGATTACAAGCACAACACATTAAGTTGTACCAAACTCGAATCTCGAAAGCCTTCAATAAGAAGGTTAAACAAAGGGTATTCCAAAAAGGAGATTTAATTTTAGCCGTCAAATGACCCATGATCATGACGCACAAAATCAAAGGCAAATTTCAGCCCAAATGGGAGGGACCATTCGTAATAGATATGGTTTACTCAAATGGAGCATACCGCCTTATAACATCAGACGGTGATACACCATGATGTCGATCAATGACAGATTCTTGTAAAAGTACTATCCTTGATAGGATCCTTCTTATAATCAGGTTAACATTACACCTCTGATCAGAACTTTCAGATTCAAAATGTTTGGAAGAGTGCCATAGAAAAGCTTCTTTCTTTCTTATCGCCATCGACCAGTGTCGAGCTGATCGAATGCCAGTTACATTGAAGAAGAAATAAGGTTATGAACTTTGATTTTAGCCTTGTCACTCTTCTCTAATTCACTGTTAACCAGTGTCGAACTGATCGAACACTGGTTACATTGAAGAAGAAACAAGGTTATGAACGTCGATTTTAGCCTTGTCACTCTTCTCTAGTTCACCTATGAACTCGTCAGAAGCTATTCGATCATCAGATCACATCAACGTCGATCAACGCCGAACTAATCAAACATTGGTGATGCATGATATCAATATTAAAGCAATGGAAAAGATGGATTAGGGTTTCGGATCCAAAATATTTGGAAGAGCGCCAAAGAAAAGCTTTTTTTTTCATATTCAATGAATCACATCATGGTCGAATAACGTTGAGTCGACCGAACATGGGTGATATTATGACGCATGACATAAACATCAAAGAAAAGACAATGGCAAAATGTCAAATTTTTAGCCTTGTCACTCTTCTCTAGTATATAAATATGTACCTATTTTTAACTTACAAGAATAGGTTATATTTTGAAGTCAAGCATGCCCAAGCAATAGTTTCAGGCATTCTTCTTTATAATCAGAAGGACGGTTTATCTAGCCTGACTTTTCTATATACAGTAGTGGCATACCACCCTGCTCCTGTTTGATCGATTGAAGCTCGACCCAACGACCAAGGGGTCCGAACAATCAGATGGAAGATCAAATAAGTTTATTTGATGACTTATCAAGCCAAACTCATTGAAGAAGGTTCATGACGCATCCTTTTGCAGAACCTTTTCATAGAATGTGGGAACAAAATAAGGATCGACGGGGACTCCACGAGGAAGGTTAATCTCTAGACAAAGTTCTCACGGAATTCGTATCCACTCCTTTAATCTCCAGCTCATCTACGGAGTGAAAAACCCAGGAGATATATTACGTTACTTAAAGTAACAAAATGATCCTACGCCTCTAATGGCTAAGGATAGAGGAAAATATTGGCTCTTAAGTCCAACATAAGTTCTCGACAACTCATCATGCTGAGGGGAATACCATGACTAGTCCAACTAAACGGTGGTTGGTAAAGGCATACCAAATCCGTTGACAGCTGAGGGTTTGCTAAAAATCCTAAGTGACCTAATCCCATTTGAATCCCCTCCAGAATCACTTACCAATTCTCGTCTATAGAATGGTAGGATGACATAAAATAATATTCATTTCCCCAACAAAATGAATAACAAGTCAAACCTATCATGTTAACATTAAACCTCTGGTAGTGAGACCCTGACATATTCCCCTGCGGATTAAATCAACATCCCCGTGGATCTGGTCAATTTTCCCAGCAGATCAAACCCCTGCTTGCCATTCTTTTCAATAGAATGACAGGTCTACTCAAATTGCTATTATGTTTGGACACCTGTTAACTGATTTTTCCTGCACACAAAAATTAGAATATTAGATTAAGAATAGATCGTGCGAGGAATCAGTTCTAATCCGCGGTAGCAGGGCTATGCGGGTCGTGATCCTCAAGGAGGGACTGCGATAGAAGCGTTAAGCAAGTTTCTCTAAAAATTTATCTTTTTTAGTTAATTTGTTAGTCACGATGGTATTTACAAAGAAAGTGGTATTTACAATGAGTTGTGGGAAAGAATATTGGAGAGGTGTGGATTTGATCTACAAAAAAGAAAAGAAAAGAAAAGAATAGAAAACTAACCTTGGTTGGAGAAAATATGCGAAACCTAACACTTTCTACCTTATTTCGGAGGCATTGAACGTATAAACCTGGGATCGAACTCAGTCCGTTGTCGCATTAGATCATCAAGCCTTGGGCAAGCATGAGTTGATACACCTCGAGGAGGAGAACATCGCCATGGAATATCGTTGGAACCTACTAATCTTCGGTATACTTGTGGTTCGGTAAACGCTCGCGTGCTCGTCAAAGATCAAAAGAAATAACGTAGAAAAGAAAAAGAGAACAAAAAGAAAAGTAAAGCAAATAAATAAAAGCAAAAATTACCTTCATTAATTGATACAATGGAGAAGAGAAGCATACATCAGTGTCACCCTCAACATAGCCATCTCCCTCTCTTGAAAATAAAAAGAAAACGAAATCTAACCTAGAAGAAAGAGAAAAACCCTAAAAATCCTAACTTTGGCCCTTTGCTGGATTGTGTACTCTCTGTGTTGCATCTGCAGGGATATTTATAGGTGTTGGAAGATGTAGAGTCCTAGTACAACTCTCCCAAAAAGATCTTATCTCCAGAAATTCAAATCTGTCCTGCAACTTCTTATCATTTTGATCGCCGAAATCAGCTTATCTACGGATTGAATTGGAAAGTTTGATCAACATAAGAGTTGTAGGTCTTCAAGTCTTCTTTCTGGAGCATCTTGAATCATCGGATTTGCATAACTGTAGCAAAAGTTATGATTTAATTACTAAAACGTGTACAGTCTGAATCCGAATTCTTTGAATTTTTATCTTTGCACTCTCTTTGGCTTTTATCCTCATCCTGCAAGAGTTTAGGGTTGGGTAGAATTCTATCCTTCCCTCATCTTTAATAATTGCAACTTTAGCCCTTGCATAATTGCACTTTGACAATTGATATTTGCACTTTTACTCTTGGGCTTCAAATATGGGCTTTTGGGCTTCATTAGGCTTTATTTATTATAAAAATAATTATTCGAGGCCTGCACACAATAAATTACAAATTATTAATAAATGTGCAGAATTAAATGAATAAATATGAAAATTTGATGGTAAATATGATGATAAAAATGCACTTTACACTACCAATCACACCCCACACTTATCTTTTTGCTCGTCCTCGAGTAAAAACAAAGAAAAAGAAAAAGAAAAGAAAAGTTAATCTAACCTAACTCACTTTCGTAGGAATCACGGTTGCACTTAGCACGTGCAACAAGCCGTTAAACCTCTAGGTTACCCTAGAGGACGAGTGTTGTCTCGTGAGGGTTTTCAGCGGATTGCACCCACAAAATCTATAAAAAGAAAAATATTTGAATTATTATTGAAGAGACTAAGTAGTCTATAAGTTTTAGGATCCTCATTTTTATTCATTCTTTAAACTTAGTCTTAATAAAGTTAATTGTTTTCCATTTTAGGTAAGAATTAAAATTGAATTTCTAATATAGTCTTTTTCGTTACCAAAAATCATATGAATCCTTATGTTTTTACTAGGAATTCCTTAACTTGGACTCTCATGCCTCTTTATTTTTTTTCTTTTTCTTTTTTATTATTATTATTTTTTTTTAAATATGTATAACGCATCTAATTTTCTTTCGTGTAAGCATCAAGGCTTCTTGAGGCCCTCATACCTAACTAATTGATTATTAGATGTGTTAATACATATATTATATTTCTTAGTCTTCTTAGGCTTTCTAATCCACCCATGTAACGAACTTAAAGTCGATGACTCCCAAACCGGTTGGCTTTAGGGCACCAGGTGAGAAAACACCCCGCGGACTCAAATTCGAGTGAACTAGGCCCCAAAACTAAGGACTTTATTTTATTTACTCACCTTTAGGCATGAATACTTATGCTTCTTGAGGCACATGTATCAGCTTAATTGGTGATTTTTTTTTTCTTTCTTTTTTTTTTTTATGAGGCACAAGGTCTTTGTCTTAGAATCCTAGATATGCATTTGGTATGCACATTTCATTAAGGTAAAATCAAGACTAATTATTTATTCAATTTCTCTCCTATACCTAAAATTTAAACAATTTATTTATTTTGACCAAGTTTTTAGAAATCCTAATCATGATTTTCCTAATCCTTAAAACTAACTTAGATTTCTTTCAAAAAAAAATAAGTCAAAATATTTCCTTTTTATAACATTTTTTTTTTAATTTTAAATTTTTTTTTTTTTTTTAGCAAATTTTGTTAGTATCTACTTATGTTAGTATGTTAGTAAAGCCCACCCCCACACTTATCTCATGCATTGTCCTCAATGTATGAATGAATGCATATATGCATGAAACAGAACAAGGGAAGGCGGAAGTTACCTTAGGGTGGTGGTTCCGGAGGTGGTCTAATTGGTCCACGAAATGCGGCCCAAACAAGATAACGTGGTAGTTCACGGGACCTACCTTTATTGACCTCTTTTTTATTTACATATTTACAGTCCCCAGAATGAATAGGATCATGGAAGATCCTCTCGTGAAACTTACTCCCTTTACATGACCAGTCCTGGAAAATCATCACAGAGTCATGGTCTATACCTATGTCCAACAAAAGAATGTGACTTGGTAAAATGGTTGACTTGGACTCAAGAATGATAGGTTCAGGATCTAATACCGACTCAGGAAAGAAACTCAAATCAAGTAAAGGTTCAGGAGTCGGGCTAGGATCAAGAAGTGGGTCCAAGTCAAGAAATTGAAACTCAAGTTTACAATCATTTTCCCACAATGGAATGTGACTCAATGTTGGTGATTCAAGTTCAGGAATGATAGGTGTGGGAATCAAAACTGACTCTAAAATATTACCTAAGTCGGGTAACAAAACAGGAGTCAATAATGATTCGGGAATTTGAACTTGATCATAGATTTGGGAATCTAGGTCACATATCTCATTAGTTTCAATCTCATAAAAATGGGAACTTGCCAATTTTTCCATGGGACTTTCAAAATTGCACAATTGGTCAAGTTCAATATGATCATCAAAAATGGGTGATTCAATTTCATGATCTATGGGTATGGGAATAAATGTTGGCTCAGAAAATTGGTCCAAATTGGGTAAGGATACTGGAGTCAACATAGATTCGAAGATGGAAACTGAATCGCAAAGTTGGGGATCGGGTTCACATTCATAATCTAATTCAATCTCATTGAAATTAAAACTAGCCAATTTGTCCAAGGACTGGGATTGAGCAAGTTCATATTGATGTGATGAAATTGAATTTTGATCAAGGTCTTCTAAACAGAATGATTCTTGGTTCCTATCAAGATGCTCAAGAATGTTTGAAAGTCTAGAAATTTGATCATTCATTGTATCTTGCAACCGATCCACTTTTTCTTCTAACCCATCGAATAGATCAATGGAGGACTGAAACCTTGGTGATGTGGGAAAAGACGTATATGAAGATAATGGTTGAACAGGTGGTTGACCATATGGCTCAGGGGTGTTGAATCCCCATTGACTCTGTGAAGAGTAGTGATGATTATTCCCATCTTGTTCATAGTATTGGGACTGGGGCATGTAATGATTCGGATAAGACCAATCTGGCACACTAGGTTGGTCAAAGTTATGATATGCCGGGTTGGTAATATCCGAATAAGAGGTTGGTGTGTAATATGGATCCTCATTAAAATTGAAAAAATTGTTGTTATAGGCCATATCACACAATCACAAACAAACAAAAAAGAAAAATTTCTAACCTAAGTTAGGGTAGACCTAGACGACTCCTAACTGGTTAGACTGTCCACTGGAGGTAGGGTGCAGACTTTGACCACGAGTTAATCAGCCAGGTCAGGGCAAGAGTGGTGGGAGGTTTTCCGTCAAAGACGTTCCTTAATTAAATAACCACCAATCTTCGGGCTTTCGGCCCTCAATCCCTTTCCTAGACACTGATTTGACAAAAGTCAACTTCCAGTACTGTTCCCCCTTAGGATAATCTCCTATTGAATCCGAGATGTCCCTAGGGCCAATGTCTACTAATTTTAAGTTAGGCTTGGGTTAGTGAGTGCTTGGGATATGATTTTTGGCTAAGGAAGGGTGATGAAATCCCCACCTTATCTTGTTAATGGGTTATGCCCTTAAGATGAATTAGTGCAAGTGTACAAGATAAATAGATAAGAATCACTCAAAGCAGAAAATCAACCAAGAGATGAATCCTATTCTACATGCAATGCGTACGTACCTTGCTCCTCCAGCACTCTTCAACAGTAAATAAAAATAATTGAAAAGACACGTGCCTAATATGCAAACGTCTAATCAATTTTTATTTTTAACAACCAATGATTTACTGTTGAATTATTAGCAATTTACAGGTATATCACAGAACAAAACAGAATAGAGCAGTAAGCAGTAATCTCAAATTTCAGCAATCTGCAAAAAACTGAATTAGTAGTTCACTGCACTTGCCGCGGATCCGCGGCTCTGGCCGCGTTTCCGCGGCAAACTTGCAGGCCCTCGTGCTCGGCCTTCGAGGGCAGAGGCACTGGGTTGCTGTATGTCCTTGCTGCTGCTCTGTTTCTGTTTCCTGTTCTCCAAACCTGCAAACAGAAAAGAATAAAGAATTAGTTAAAAATTAAATTTTTGTTTTAGAGATAAACTTACCGTCCCTCCCCGGCAACGGCGCCAATTTGTTGACTGATTTTTCCTGCACACAAAAATTAGAATATTAGATTAAGAATAGATCGTGCGAGGAATCAGTTCTAATCCGCGGTAGCAGGGCTATGCGGGTCGTGATCCTCAAGGAGGGACTGCGATAGAAGCGTTAAGCAAGTTTCTCTAAAAATTTATCTTTTTTAGTTAATTTGTTAGTCACGATGGTATTTACAAAGAAAAGTGGTATTTACAATGAGTTGTGGGAAAGAATATTGGAGAGGTGTGGATTTGATCTACAAAAAAGAAAAGAAAAGAAAAGAATAGAAAACTAACCTTGGTTGGAGAAAATATGCGAAACCTAACACTTTCTACCTTATTTCGGAGGCATTGAACGTATAAACCTTGGGATCGAACTCAGTCCGTTGTCGCATTAGATCATCAAGCCTTGGGCAAGCATGAGTTGATACGCCTCGAGGAGGAGAACATCGCCATGGAATATCGTTGGAACCTACTAATCTTCGGTATACTTGTGGTTCGGTAAACGCTCGCGTGCTCGTCAAAGATCAAAAGAAATAACGTAGAAAAGAAAAAGAGAACAAAAAGAAAAGTAAAGCAAATAAATAAAAGCAAAAATTACCTTCATTAATTGATACAATGGAGAAGAGAAGCATACATCAGTGTCACCCTCAACATAGCCATCTCCCTCTCTTGAAAATAAAAAGAAAACGAAATCTAACCTAGAAGAAAGAGAAAAACCCTAAAATCCTAACTTTGGCCCTTTGCTGGATTGTGTACTCTCTGTGTTGCATCTGCAGGGATATTTATAGGTGTTGGAAGATGTAGAGTCCTAGTACAACTCTCCCAAAAAGATCTTATCTCCAGAAATTCAAATCTGTCCTGCAACTTCTTATCATGTTGATCGCCGAAATCAGCTTATCTACGGATTGAATTGGAAAGTTTGATCAACATAAGAGTTGTAGGTCTTCAAGTCTTCTTTCTGGAGCAACTTGAATCATTGGATTTGCATAACTGTAGAAAAAGTTATGATTTAAACACTAAAACGTGTATAGTCTGAATCCGAATTCTTTGAATTTTTATCTTTGCACTCTCTTTGGCTTTTATCCTCATCCTGCAAGAGTTTAGGGTTGGGTAGAATTCTATCCTTCCCTCATCTTTAATAATTGCAACTTTAGCCCTTGCATAATTGCACTTTGACAATTGATATTTGCACTTTTACTCTTGGGCTTCAAATATGGGCTTTTGGGCTTCATTAGGCTTTATTTATTATAAAAATAATTATTCGAGGCCTGCACACAATAAATTACAAATTATTAATAAATGTGCAGAATTAAATGAATAAATATGAAAATGTGATGGTAAATATGATGATAAAAATGCACTTTTGACTACCAATCAACACCTCTAACGGGCTGCTTTACAAATCCCCTCCAAAATCCCCCACGGAGCTCTTCTTATTACGTTAACAATTACCTCTGACATAGAATCTCTTATGGGAATTCAGTTGCTAACTCCCCAGCGTGTTTCTGGCAGACTCTCTACGAAGTCTATTCTTTCCCTTTCAAGTCCCAAATGGACTTTCTTGGTTGTCACGTTAACAATATACCTCTGACAATTTCTTTCAAACTATATCCGAAGGAAATACCAATTTTCCCACGGAATTTGTGATCAAATCATATCTCCCCAATGGAATTCTTTATTTTTATCATCACGTCCAGTCTACCACCTCTGAACGGTAAAAATCCCGAGCTTGATGGTTTCTCAATCAGTTATGTTCATGATACCTTTGAACCGACAGATAATCAAGCCTCATCTCCAGTCCAGTAAGGACTATCCCTTTGTCGTTATGTCCAGTTCGCCACCTCTGAACGGCAGGGCTCTGAGTCTAGCCACTTCCAAACGGTTATGTTCATATTACCTCTGAACCAACGAATGCCTAGATTTCTCCCTTTTATGGTACTCTAACTGTTATGTCCAGTTCAGCACCTCTGAACAAATGAGTCCATAACTTTGTTCTCCTTTCCTCTATCAAGGCCAGGAGTTCTTGCTGTCATGTTAATAGTAAACCTTTGAACAGCAGATTGCAAGCCTGAGATCCCTTAGTTGATCATGTCCAGTCAACCACCTCTGAACCAACAAGAACCCAGATTCAATCTACCTTTGTAGTCCCTTGTAGACTAGCTGCCAAGTTAATATGACTACCTCTGGCAACGGATCTGAAGTTTGGTGTGTCCTAGTTGAAATCACCTAGAGGGGGAGTGAATAGGTGATAATGCTAATCTAGTGAACTTAATGCGGAATTTAAGAACTAATTGCAATTACAACAATTGATGCACACACAAGCAAGTATATGATATAGCAATATGCACAAAGTAAAGAGAGAGAGAGAGGGAGATAGAGTAAGAGTCAAGGGATCAAGCGCAAACAACAAGATATGTTTCGAGGTTCGAGCACCCAGCTCTACATCCCCGCCTTCACACAGAAGGATTTCAACTCCACTAGCTTGTCCACAAAGGACTCCCATAAAGGGAACCTCCACCGAGGATTTGGGGCAATACAATAACAAGGAGTACCCAACTCCTCTCTTTACAACCACAACCTCCTTCTTGAAGCAAAGCACCAAGCCAACAAACAATCACCTCACCACTTGAGGGATAAGCACAAAGCTACACAAGGATCACCTCACAACTTGAGGGATACAACCCAAATGCGCAACCTCCTCAACACAATGAGGGAAAGGCACAAAGCCAAGAAAAGATTGGGTTTACAACTTGGTTGTCTAACAAACAACCACAAACAATCTCTTTCCCACACAAGGATCCTATAGAATAAGATAGTAGATATAGCTCAAGTGTGGAGAAAACAAAGTGTTCAAAACAAAAAAAAATCACTTGGGAAATCACCACAAAGATATAGAATGATAGAACCAAACCAAATTCCCAAAAGACTATTTTTCTTTGAAATAATGAAACACTTTTAAACAATAAAGATTGATCTTTTTAGCACAAAGAAACTCTTTTTAAACTTGTGAAAACACTAAAGAAAGTTCAGAAATTTTGTCCAAAAAATTCTTAGAGAAAACTGGCCATTAATGGGGTATTTATAGCCCCTAGAAAATATAGCTGTTGGCAGCAGATTCTGCCAAAAATGAACTACCGGTCGACCGATCCCCTAGAAAAATATAGTTGTTGGCAGCAGATTCTGCCAAAAATGAACTACCGGTCGACCGGTCGGTCGACCGGCCAACGGTCGAATTTTGACCGTTGGCAGCTACCGGTCGACCGCTCGGTCGACCGGCCCCAGAACTAGAGAGCAACGGCTCTCAGGCCGGTCGACCGCTCGGTCGACTGGGAGCAACCCGAGAGCAACCTGCTCTCAGTCGGTCGACCGTGCGGTCGACCGGCTTAAGGGGCAGCCAGTGTGCACGTATCCGTGCACGTCGGTCGACCGCTACGGTCGACCGGCTACTTGGTCCGGTCGACCGTCCGGTCGACCGACCTAGCCTGGCAGAGGCAGTTCTGGTCAGAAAAACATGTTATTTTTAATTCTAAAAATTCCCATAAAATTTCTAAAAATACACAAAAATAGTTTTATCATTTTACATTGAAATATAAACTTGTGTTAAAAATTTCAACACAAATTTCAAATAATATGGACCATTTTTGTGTTATAGAAATTTTGCCAAAAACCAAAAACCGTATTTTCTAAAACTCGGATTTTTGAATTGAAAATATGTTTTGTCCAAAACTCATCCAAATACAAAAACATGATAATTAAACATTTTGAAGCATGTTGCATATGGATTGAAATCCAATATACAAGAAACATATACATATCCATGTTTTTGACTATAAATCCAAAATATGTTTGTTAAAAATACCAAAACATAAAACATGAATAAGTGAGTCAAAACTAAATTTTTCTAGAAAGTTAAACATGCATGTATATAGAATACATCTAATATACATTTAAACTTGTTTTGATTTAACTATTCATGAAACCAAGATCGGTTAAACCAAAACGGAAAAACCGAAAAACCAATATCCAAAACATGAAACGTGTGTGTTGTGAACTTGAGTATATCATACTATTCTAATCTTTACAAATGGATCTAAAACTCAAACTAAACTAGGTACCGATGTCTTCTTGTAGAGCGCCGTCTTCAAGCCGACTCGATCCAAACCGTGATTCACCGAGCTTGACTCCAATGAGTGCTATATATGACCTTGATACTCGGGCTCTTGAATCACCATGTGAATGCTTTCAAAACATCTTGTTGAAGCTAATCACCAACTAATATCTTGATTAATGATCTGAAACTAAATAACACAAGATTATTAGTGTTGGCCCAAAGGCCTTCCACCTAGTTTTGATGATGATTAACTCATGTAGTTATGTTTACTAATAATCTTGTGTTGCTTAAGTTTCATATCATTAACCAAGATATTAGTTGGTGATTAGCTTCAACAAGGAGTTTAGAAGCTATTCATAATAATTCCAGGGCCAAAGCTTCAAGATCACACTTTGCCTAGCCTATGGATGGAGTTTTGGAGCAAGTCAACTTGAAGATGAAGATCATCAAGAAGACTTAGGTATCCTATTTTAGATAGTGTGTTTAGATCCATTTGTAAAGCTTAGTATAGTTGATATGCTCAAGTGCACAACACACACGTTTTATGTTTTGGATTTGGTTTTCATGAATAGTTTGATCAAAACAAGTTTACATGTTTATATGTATATTAGATGTGCTCTATATACATACATGCTTATATGACTTATACAAACTTAGTTTGACATACCTATTCATGTAGTTTGTGTTTTGGTATAAAACATATTTTTGAAATTAAAGACAAAAACTATGATATATTTGTTGAATGTATATTGGACCTATGTCCATATGCATCTTGCTTAATAATGTTCAAATATCATGTTTTTGTATTTCTATATGTTTTAGGAAAATCAGATTCCCTATTGAAAAATCAAGTTGATAAAAATACAAGTTTTGTTTTTGATAAAATTTGCAAGACACAAAAATGAATTGATATGATTGATATATGTCTTGAAATTTTTATCACAAGTTTGGTTATCAAAGTAAAATGATAAAACAAGTTTTTATGGATTTTTAGAAGTGTAAAAGATTTTTAGAAAATATTTTACACTGTTTTTCTGACCCAGATTTCAGTTCCAGACTTCAATCAGTCGACTAGTCAACCGAACTAGTCGACTTGAGGTGAAGCCGGTCGACCGGGATGGTCGACCGACGTGCACAGATTGTGCACGTTTGGAGTCACTGGGGCGGTCGACCGGGCCGGTCAACCGGGTCGAGAGCAGAGCTCTCTGTTTGTTTGGGTCGACCGGCCGGTCGACCGCAGTTGCCCAACGGTCATAATTCTGACCGTTGGCGGTCGACCGGGCCGGTCGACCGCTGCCTGTCAGAGCTGCCAGCTCAGCTCTAACGGCTAGTTTCTGTTTTGGCCTATATAAACCCCAACTCTTTGGGATTTTGGCCAAGGTTTTTACAAGAGAAAAAATCCTATTTCCTAGTGTTTTAAACAAGTTTTTTAAAAGAGTTTTGGGCTTTAAACTTCTCATCTTTATTGTTTTGGGTTTTTAGAAAATCAAAGAAAACTAGGTTTAGGATTTGATTTGATCTTGCATTTTCTATCTTTTACAAGAGACTTCCCAATTAGTTTTTCTTTGTTGCTTGTTCCAAAAAACACCTTGTTTCCACACTTGAGCTATCACCTATCCTAATCTATTTAGGATCTTGTTTTTGGGAAAAGAAAAGAGAAAAGAAAGAGAGATTGAGTTTGTGGTCTTTGGAACCACTTGTTGTAAACACCCTTATTCTTTGTGTATCCCTCTTAGGTAGAGGTAATCGGGTGATTGGTTTGCTCCCTCTAGTGAGAGGTGAAGATTGGTGCTTGTAAACCCTCTTCGGTAGAGGTGTTGGTTGGTTGTTGTATTGGCTACGGGCCTACCCCTCGGTTGTGAGGTGGTTGTTTGAGAGAGGAGTTTGGTACTCCTAGAGTTGTAACAAATCCTCTTCGGTAGAGGTTCCCTCGGTGGGAGATAGTGGATTGGAAATCCTACACGGTGGTGTAGGCGGGGATGTAGAGCAAGGTGCTCGAACCTCGAAACATATCATGGACTTTGCGTTTGATCCACTTGTCTCTAAACTCTCTCTTTATATTGTGCAAAGCATCATTCATAACATCATATCATATTTGCTTGTGTTGAGCATAATTCATATTGCCATATCTATTTGCTTGTGTTGTGCCTTGCATATTTCATATTGCTATATCTTGTATATGCTTGGTTGTTTGTGTGTGCCTCAGTTGTACCTAATCAACAAGAGCTTCACATAGCACCTCAACCCATTCAAGGGGAATCAAGAGGAGTTAGTCCAGAGCCCTTCACGGGGAATTCGGCTACACTTGTTGATTGTACTAAGTGTGTTGCAAGATTTGCATTAGCTTCCGCATTTAGCGCACATAGTTTTGCATTTAGTTCTAGATTAGCACTTACACCTATTCACCCCCCCCCCTCTAGGTGTTTTTCAATTGGTATCAGAGCTAGTGCTCCTGATATTAGGCTTAACATCCTAGGAGTGAGATCCATTTGCTTGCTAATCTTTTGTTTGCATTTGCTTGTTTGCACACATATAGTTTACCATGGCTTTCATGACCCCACCTATGTTTGACCCTTCCAACATTCATGTTTGGAAGATTAGGATGACCGTTTATTTACAAACCCTAGGTCATAAAGTTTACCTTGCCATTACCAAGGAATCCTTCCTTAGTGATAGCAATCATATAGGGGCCAATGCACAAGCCCTTGAGGCCATTAGAAACACATTATCTAAAGATTATCTTTTACGTGCTTCTAACATTGATTCCGCCTTTGCAGTGTGGAATTTGTTGACAACAACCACCACCTCCGAGCTTCTATTGCCAAATCAACCGGAGGAATCTAGCGGAGAATCCGACTCACAATGCTTCATGGTCCAAGGGAATGACTCCCTTGAGGTACACTCGGAAACTCCATTAGATAGTGATGATGATGCTAGTTCTTCAAATGATTATGTTGATCCTCATGCCTTGAATGAAGAACTTTCCATAGTTTGTGAAAAACTAATAGAAAAATATAATTTGTTAAAAAAGAAGAGTCTAGGAATTGAACAAGAAAATAAGAGTTTGCATGCTAGACTTAACAATGTTTTGCAAGAGAAGGTTGAGGTCTATAATGAAAGGGATTCATTGAGATCTCAATTAGAACTTGCACTTAAAGAAAATGATTTTTTAAAATCTAAAAATGATTGCCATGTTCTTTTGAAGAAAAATGAAAATTTGTCTTCAAAAGTTGATTTTGTTTTAAAAGAGAATGTTGATTTGAAAAATAAAATTATTTCTATTTCAAATGAGTTGAATGTTTGTTTAGATAAGAATATTGTTTTGCAAAATAAGATTGATGCACATGTTTGCCATGCTAGGGTAGTATCACACACTTCACCTATTGCATGTGCCACCTCTTCTTTAATTGATAATGATATATCCATGCTTAAGAAAAGGTTGATTGTTTGGGCTCCACTATGAGCCAATGTGCCATGAACCACACTCGCTTGGAATCCTTGGTTCGAAAGAAACAAGTTCCAACTTTTATGCATGCACACCCTCCACGGCATACACATGCTCCTCACGGACACCATCACACGTATGCTCATATGTACACTTGTACACATTGTGGACGTAAGGGCCACCTTGCTAAATTTGCTATGATAGATTACATACTCCTAATTTAGCAAAGAAATTTGTTTGGGTTAGAGAAGGGACTAACCCCCATGGACCCAACAAGATGTGGGTACCAAAGACCACCCCTCCTATTATTTTTGATGTAGGTGTGGGCTCTCACATGACGTGAGAGTGATAGCACCTTGGAGTGGATGCGTTCCGTATTTAAAGGAAATCAATTGGATGCATCACTTTCAAGGGAAGGTTTGGTGGAGAGGACCACCATGTTTTGGAGACAAGGAGAGTTGCTTCTTCGGTTTTGGTAACAATCCTTTACTCCCATTTATTATTTACATGCTTTCATAATTAAAATTTATAGCATGTTTTGATGTTTTGTAGCATGTTTCATTGTCTATGGATTAGTATGTATATACCATGTTTATTAGATCCTTGACATACATGTATAGTATTTGAGACACACATGCTTATGTGAACCCATACTTAGTGTTCTCACTTTTGTTTAAGCTATAATGTACATCATGAATCTAATACATGTGAATTTACATAGTAATCATGTTTTAGTTTTATCATGATGGTTTTTATATTTGTTTTTGATGCTTCATGTCTTGAGTATATGTTTGAATGTTAGTTTTCATTAAGACTAGGTATATACTTGTACATATAGTGGGCCACAAATAAATCTATATATGTTTGGGCTTGATTGCTTATTTGAACCCATTAGATGTGCTAGTATAGTCTAGTTTTGATGATTCATACATTTCAAACTTGTATTCCATTTTTGGATTTGTTTTATGAGTTTTCACTTCATGTATATGTGTATTATTGTCAAACTTTAAGATATACATGTATACCCCTTGAGTCATTTGCCTTTCATGCAAATCTATATATGGACTCAATTGTGTTTAGGGATATGTATGTATATTTATTGTGTTGACAATTCATACATATACCATGAAATGAAATTTGTTTTGATGAAGATTTAATTTCTCTTGATTTTGTGTTTAATTGTTTAACTTCATGTATATGTCTATCTTGTCTAAACTATTAGATATACATGTTTATCCTTTTGAGCCACGTGCCTTAATGCATATATTTTGTGGACTTGTTTGAATTTTAGATATGTATGTATACTTTAGTTTGTATTAGACATACATATGCCTTGAAGATTGATTAGTTTAGATGATTTTTCATGTTTTCATGTTTAAGGAATAATTGAGCTTAATTGGATATTTCATAATGCCATGTCACACATTTCTTGTACACTCATCATCTTTTAAAAATATTTCTCATGAATATGTTTTTCATGAGCATGTATGGACTTTATTGAATATTGAGTGTTTCTAAGTACTATGTGATTTACATGTGTTTTATGAAAATTATTTTTAAATTATTCCTTGCTTGAAGGATTTCGTACTAGTTTAAAAACTTTTTCATTTAACTAGTTACGGTATTCCTCATATGGTAGTTGAAATACTCTACCAAAAGTTTTTCAAACTAAGCTTATTTTCAAATCTATTTTTGAAAGCCCCTACCCTTTACGGGAGGTTGGATGGGAGTCCATGCCTTGTATGTTTATATTGAAAATCCTTTTAAACTTGTGCATGAGATGGGTGGATTCGTAATATGATGTATACACTTGAACTTATTGTTATGTCAATTGGTATCATTGAACTCTTTCAATTGGTATCATTTTGATCTTCTTGTATACACATATTTGTTTTGTATGTATGTATGAGTTCAATTCCAAGTATATCAATTTCTATTGGTATCTATTTTCCATACATATATATGTTTGTGTTTATGCTAGTGCTTGAGTTTCAATTTTGTTTCAATTGATTACTTTTAAATTGGTATCAAGACTATGCATTATTTTAGTTTGTATCTCATAAAGGGGGAGAAAATTTGATTTTGTCTTTCAATTGGTATTTGTACTCCCATACTTTATGATTGACAATTCGAATTAGGTATCATATGTTTAAAATGAACAATTCTTACAATTGGTATCAATGTTTCTATGTAAAATCTTTTCAATTGGTAAAAACATTTACAATTGGTATCAAAATTTGTGTTTAGACATTCAAAATTTATTATGTTTTAATTTCAATTGATATCAAGATGTCTTGTGTTTTAAATTGTTATCTAAAAATTTTATTTAAAGTAAAATACAAAAATTTGGATTTAAATTTCTTATATGCAAGGAGAGCTTAACATCTCTTCTACATATAGATTCATGTTGAGTGTATTGTGTATTGAAAAGCTTAACATCTTTTCTTTATGTGGTACACGTGTGTAGGGGGAGCTTCACATCTCCTCTTATTCATTACATAATGTGTGTTATGTGAATTAGGGCTTAACATCCCTTCTTCATGTAATGCATATGTGTAGGGAAGCTAACTTAGCGTCTTCCTCTTCATGAATATATATAGCATATAACATTTATTGATCTTTGTTTATTTTCACTTGGTATCAAGATGCTTCATTGACATATTTTCAATTGATATCATGTTTTTAAAGTCACCCCTTATTGACTTTGTTTTTATTTTAGACAAAAAGGGGAGAACATTGTTTTTATTGTTTTAATTGACAAAAAGGGGATGAAAGATTTTTACCCCTCATTTTATTTATTATTTTGCTTGTTTACCCCTTTGTTGATGATTGACAAAAGGGGGAGAAAGATTTTGAGTTTGTTTGAGATTTATATATGCATAGTTATGTTTTTGCATATATTAAGTTTAATATAGTTTAATGTATGTTAATTGGTATCTAGAGCATCTAGAAAATGTTTATTTGTTAATTGGTTGTTAATTGGAATCTAGAGCATGCTTTGTTTTGAATATTTCATTGGTATCTAGAACCTTTATTGTTTATGCATATTTATGCATTCATGTTTTAAGAACCTTCATTGCATATTATTATGTTTATTTGCTTATGCATGAGTTAAGGGGGAGCTTCTTTAAAGCTTTACTCTAATCCATGCATATATAACTCCATGAGTTTTGTCATCATCAAAAAGGGGGAGATTGTTGGCCCAAAGGCCTTCCACCCTAGTTTTGATGATGATTAACTAATGTAATTATGTTTACTAATAATCTTGTGTTGTTTAAGTTTCAGATCATTAACCAAGATATTAGTTGGTGATTAGCTTCAATAAGGAGTTTAGAATCTATTCATAATGATTCCAGGGCCAAAGCTTCAAGATCACACTTTGCCTAGCCTATGGATGGAGTTTTGGAGCAAGTCAACTTGAAGATGAAGATCATCAAGAAGACTTAGGTATCCTATTTTAGATTGTGTGTTTAGATCCATTTGTAAAGCTTAGTATAGTTGATATGCTCAAGTGCCCAACACACACGTTTTATGTTTTGGATTTGGTTTTCATGAATAGTTTGATCAAAACAAGTTTACATGTTTTATATGTATATTAGATGTGCTCTATATACATACATGCTTATATGACTTATACGAACTTAGTTTGACATACCTATTCATGTAGTTTTGTGTTTTGGTATAAAACATATTTTTGAAATTAAAGACAAAAACTATGATATATTTGTTGAATGTATATTGGACCTATGTCGATATGCATCATGCTTAATAATGTTCAAATATCATGTTTTTGTATTTCTATATGTTTTAGGAAAATCAGATTCCCTATTGAAAAATCAAGTTTGATAAAAATACAAGTTTTGTTTTTGATAAAATTTGCAAAACACAAAAATGAATTGATATGATTGATATATGTCTTGAAATTTTTATCACAAGTTTGGTTATCAAAGTAAAATGATGAAACAAGTTTTTGTGGATTTTTAGAAGTGTTAAAAGATTTTTAGAAAATATTTTACACTGTTTTTCTGACCCAGATTTCAGTTCCAGACTTCAATCAGTCGACTAGTCAACCGAACTAGTCGACTTGAGGTGAAGCCGGTCGACC
The DNA here is from genome assembly GCA_038442645.1 of Agave tequilana. Classification (NCBI taxonomy): domain Eukaryota; kingdom Viridiplantae; phylum Streptophyta; class Magnoliopsida; order Asparagales; family Asparagaceae; genus Agave; species Agave tequilana. The sequence continues at coordinate 272,058 of JAVJIF010030432.1, forward strand.
GGGACGGTCGACCGACGTGCACAGATTATGCACGTTTGGAGTCACTGGGGCGGTCGACCGGGCCGGTCGACCGGGTCGAGAGCAGAGCTCTCTGTTTGTTTGAGTCGACCGGGCCGGTCGACCGCAGTTGCCCAACGGTCATAATTCTGACCGTTGGCGGTCGACCGGGCCGGTCGACTGCTGCCTGTCAGAGCTGCCAGCTCAGCTCTAACGGCTAGTTTCTGTTTTGGCCTATATAAACCCCAACTCTTTGGGATTTTTGCCAAGGTTTTTACAAGAGAAAAACTCATGTTTCCCTAGTGTTTTAAACAAGTTTTTAAAAAGAGTTTTTGGGCTTTAAACTTCTCATCTTTATTGTTTTGGGTTTTTGGAAAATCAAAGAAAACTAGGTTTTGAGATTTTGATTTTATCTTGCATTTTCTATCTTTTACAAGAGACTTCCCAATTAGTTTTTCTCTGTTGCTTGTTTCCAAAAACACATTGTTTCCACACTTGAGCTTTCACCTATCCTAATCTATTTAGGATCTTGTTTTTGTGGAAAAGAAAAGAGAAAAGAAAGAGAGATTGAGTTTGTGGTCTTTGGAACCACTTGTTGTAAACACCCTTATTCTTTGTGTATCCCTCTTAGGTAGAGGTGATCGGGTGATTGGTTTGCTCCCTCTAGTGAGAGGTGGAGATTGGTGCTTGTAAACCCTCTTCGGTAGAGGTGTTGGTTGGTTGTTGTATTGGCTACGGGCCTACCCCTCGGTTGTGAGGTGGTTGTTTGAGAGAGGAGTTTGGTACTCCTAGAGTTGTAACAAATCCTCTTCGGTAGAGGTTCCCTCGGTGGGAGATAGTGGATTGGAAATCCTACACGGTGGTGTAGGCGGGGATGTAGAGCAAAGTGCTCGAACCTCGAAACATATCTTGGACTTTGTGTTTGATCCACTTGTCTCTAAACTCTCTCTCTCTTTATATTGTGCAAAGCATCATTCATAACATCATATCATATTTGCTTGTGTTGAGCATAATTCATATTGCCATATCTATTTGCTTGTGTTGTGCCTTGCATATTTCATATTGCTATATCTTGTATATGCTTGGTTGTTTGTGTGTGCCTCACTTGTACCTAATCAACAAGAGCTTCACATAGCACCTCAACCCATTCAAGGGAATCAAGAGGAGTTAGTCCAGAGCCCTTCACGGGGAATTCGGCTACACTTGTTGATTGTACTAAGTGCGTTGCAAGATTTGCATTAGCTTCCGCATTTAGCGCACATAGTTTTGCATTTAGTTCTAGATTAGCACTTACACCTATTCACCCCCCTCTAGGTGTTTTTCAATTAGTACACATAACTACATGAGTTAATCATCATCAAAACTAGAGTGGAAGGCCTTTGGGCCAACAATCTCCTCCTTTTTGATGATGACAAAACTCATGGAGTTATATATGCATGGATTAAAGTTAAGCTTCAAAGAAGCTCCCTCTTAACTCATGCATAGGGATAAACAACAAATATATGCAATGAATACTAAACATGCTCTTGATATCAATTAAATAAAACAAATAATTCTTCAAAACAAGCTCTTGATACCAATTGCAAAACAAAACTAATGATTCTTTTTACAAGCTCTTGAATACCAAAAATAAACATGTTCTTTAAGTAAAGCTTTTGATACCAATTGAACTTAATAAAACAAAAAACATGCATACAAAACATGCATATAAACTCAAATTCTTCTCCCCCTTTTTGTCAATCATCAACAAAGGGGTTAAAAACAAAACAAAATTAATGAAAACATATTCTTCTTCCCTTTTTGTTCAAAAACAAAGAATCAATAAGAGTAAATCAAAACACACAAAAAAAATGTTCTCCCCCTTTTTGTCTAAAAACAAAACAATGTCAATAAGGGGTTCAAGCAACTATGATATCAATTAAAAATGTGAAACTATATCAATTGAAAAACAAAAATCTTGATACCAATTGATAAGTAAACAAACAACATACCAATTGTAAATAAACAATCTTGATACCAATTGAAATTAAACATTACAAATTTTGAATTTCTAAACATAAATCTTGATACCAATTGAAATTATTATTCTTTAAAGCATAAGATACCAATTGAAATCATTATTTTCTATCATAAAGTAAGGGAGTGGAATACAAAATACCAATTGAAAGATGAAATACAAGATTTCTCCCCCTTTATGAAATACCAACTAAAACTATGGTAAAGCTTGTATGTGGATACCAATTGAAAACTAATCAATTGAAACAAAGTTGAAACTCAAGCTTATCAAAATTTGTGCTTAAAAATATAGGGATATAATAAGCACAAATAAAACATCTATATATGTATGAAAATGAATACCAATCAAAATTGATATTATTTGAAATGAAAGCATACATACATAAAATTATATGAGTATACAAGAAATGTCAATATTGATACCAATTGAAAGAATCTAATAATACCAATTGAAACAACAATAATATCAAGTGTATATCTCATATTCCTATCCTCCCAACTCATGCTTAAGTTTAAAATGATTTTCAATGTAAAGCATACATAGGCATGGTCGCCCAACCAACCGCCCTTAGAAGGTAGGAATTTCAAAAATAGGTTTGAAAATATAGTATGTTTGAAAAACTCTACCATAAAGAAGATACGAACTAGTTTAATGGAAAATTTGTAAACTAGTACGAAATCCTTCAAGCAAGGAATAAACAAAATTGTTTTTCATGATCATGAAAATCACAAGGCACTAAACACTCGAAATCAATAAGGTACATATCATACTCATGAAAATAAAGTCACGAGAAACCATCAAATAGGGTGAGTGTACAAGTGTAATGTGAAACACATAATCATGAAAATATCAATTAAGCTCAATAATGAATTCCTTAAAACATGAAACACAAGTGAATCATCAAAACGAGTTAATCTTCAAGGCATATGTATGTCATGTACAAACTAAAGTATACATACATATCCAAACATGAAAGAGACCATAAAGGTATATGCATGAAGGCACGTGGCTCAAGGAAATATATGTATATCTAATAGTTTAGACAAGATGGACATATACATGAAGTTTAAAACACATGGTCATGAAAACATATCCAAAATGGGAATACAAGTTTAAAAATGCATGAATCATCAAAACTAGACTATACTAGAACATCTAATGGGTACAAATAAGCATTCAAGTACAAACATATAAAGATTTACTTGTGGCCCACTCTATGTACAAGTATAAATCCTAGTTTTAATGAAAACTAACATCTAAACATATATTCAAATCAAGAAGCATGAAACGGGTCAAAAATCATGATAAACATAAAGACAATCATTATGTAAATCCACATGTTAATAGAACTATGATATACATAATAGCTAAACAATGGTGAGAACACAACATATGGGTCCATATAAACATGGGTGATCTCAAATGCTATACATGCATGTCAATGATCTAATAATCATGGTATTTAATATAATAATCAAGACATGAAGTATCAAAATAAAAATCATAAACATCCATATGATCACTATGTATATGCATGTGCATTAGATCTAGGACATACATGTTAGTTAAAAGCAACGTGAGAACACATAGATATAGATCCATATAAAACATGGGTGTCTCAAATAACTAAACATGTATATCACTAAGCTAATGAACATGGCATAAGCATAATGAACAATAAAACATGACATGCTATAAAACGATGAACATGAAAAGCATGCAAATATAAACGGGAGTTAGAGATTGATACCAAAGCCGATGAGGGCACCTCTCTAGTTCTCCAAACAAATGGTGGTCCTCTCCACCAAACTCCCCTTGAAAGTGATGTATCCAAAATATTTTCTTTAAGCATGGAACGCATCCACTTCAAGGCACCAACACTCTCACGTTATGCGAGAGCCCACTCCTACATCAAAAATCAAAGGGGTGGTCTTTGGTACCCATTTTCTTTGGGTCCACGGGGGTTAGTATCTTTCCTAACCCAAACAAAATTAGTTGCTAAATTTTTATCATAAATACGATCATAACAAAATCTAGCAAGGTGGCCCTTACGACCACAATACAAGTGTACACATGAGCATACAATGTGTGATGGTGGTGACCGTGGGAAGCATGTGTATGCCGTGGAGGGTGTGCATGCAAAGATGGAACTTATTTCTTGCGAACCAAGGTTTCCAAGCGTGTATGATCTAAAGCACATTGGCTCAAAGTGGAGCCCAAACAATCTACACTTTTCTTTAAAATATTTATGTCATTTTCAATACTAGAAGATAAAGTGGAGCATGCAAAAGATGTGCTAGGTGAAGCTACACTAGCATGGCAAATATGAGAATCTATATCAATTTTTAAAGATTCATTTTCCTTTAAAACTAAATCAAATTCTTTTGTGATGAAATCAATTTCATTTTTCAAAGCAAGGTTATCTTTTAAAACAAAATCTAATTTTGAAGATAAAACCTCATTGTTCTTCAAAATATCATCACAATCATTTTTGCTTTTCAAAAACTCAATATCTTTTAGGGCAAGGTCTAGTTGAGATTTAAGTGAGTCACGTTCACTAGTAATCTCTTCCTTCTCTTGCAAAATCGATTCAAAACTTGAACACAAATCCTTCATTTCTTCTTTTAAATCAAAGTTCTTCTTTCTCAAAAGTTCATGTTTTTCCAAGAATTTTTTAAGCTTTGTGGCAAGTTCTACATTTAAATTTTGAACTTCTCCATAGCAATAGGAACTAGAGCTATCATCTAGTTGAGATTCCGATTGTACCTCAAGGGAGTCTTACCCTTGGACCATGAGGCAATGATCGTCGGACTTGTCTCTCCTAGATCTCCTCAACTTGTTGATAATCCTTGGTAGCTCGGGAGAAGTCAAAATGCTCCAAACTGTAAAAGTCGAATCATAATGAGCAAACACATGTAAAAGATCTTCATTAAGAGATGCTCTAAGTGTCTTAAGTGCTAATGCATTTGCCTTTTTATGCTTGCTACCATTTGGGAAGGATTCTATAGTAGTGGCTTGATAAACTAGATGTCCTAGGCTTTTTAAATGACAACTCATCTTGGCCTTCCAAATATCATGTCTAGAGAAATCAAACATAGGAGGGCTATCCATGAGTGCAACTATATGTGTGCAAATGAAAATGCAAATGTAGACTAGCAAACTAAGATCTCACTTCTAGGTGGTTAAACCTAAATATCAGGAGCGTAGGCTCTGATACCAATTGAAATCACCTAGAGGGGGGGTGAATAGGTGATAATGCTAATCTAGTGAACTTAATGCGGAATTTAAGAACTAATTGCAATTATAACAATTGATGCACACACAAGCAAGTATATGATATAGCAATATGCACAAAAGTAAAGAGAGAGAGAGAGAGAGAGTAAGAGTCAAGGGATCAAGCGCAAACAACAAGATATGTTTCGAGGTTCGAGCACCCAGCTCTACATCCCCGCCTTCACACAGAAGGATTTCAACTCCACTAGCTTGTCCACAAAGGACTCCCACAAAGGGAACCTCCACCGAGGATTTGGGCCATACAATAACAAGGAGTACCCAACTCCTCTCTTTACAACCACAACCTCCTTCTTGAGGCAAAGAACCAAGCCAGCAAACAATCACCTCACCACTTGAGGGATAAGCACAAAGCTACACAAGGATCACCTTACAACTTGAGGAATACAACCCAAATGCGCAACCTCCTCAACACAATGAGGGAAAGGCACAAAGCCAAGCAAAGATTGGGTTTACAACTTGGTGGTCTAACAAACAACCACAAACAATCTCTTTCCCACACAAGGATCCTATAGAATAAGATAGTAGATATAGCTCAAGTGTGGAGAAAACAAAGTATTCAAAACAAAGAAAAATCACTTGGGAAATCACCACAAAGATATAGAATGATAGAACCAAACCAAATTCCCAAAAGACTATTTTTTTTTGAAATAATGAAACACTTTTAAACAATAAAGATTGATCTTTTTAGCACAAAGAAACTCTTTTTAAACTTGTGAAAACACTAGAGAAAGTTCAGAAATTTCATCCAAAAAATTCTTAGAGAAAACTGGCCATTAATGGGGTATTTATAGCCCCTAGAAAAATATAGCCATTGGCAGCAGATTCTGCCAAAAATGAACTACCGGTCGACCGGTCGGTCGACCGGCCAACGGTCAAATTTTGACCGTTGGCAGCTACCGGTCGACTGCTCGGTCGACCGGCCCCAGAACCAGAGAGCAATGGCTCTCTGGCCGGTCGACCGCTCGGTCGACCGGGAGCAACCCGAGAGCAACCTGCTCTCAGTCGGTCGACCGTGCGGTCGACTGGCTTAAGGGGCAGCCAGCGTGCACGTATCCGTGCACGTCGGTCGACCGCTACGGTCGACTGGCTACTTGGTCTGGTCGACCGTCCGGTCGACCGACCTAGCCTGGCAGAGGCAGTTCTGGTCAGAAAAACATATTATTTTTAATTCTAAAAATTCCCATAAAATTTTAAAAATAGTTTTATCATTTACATTGAAATATAAACTTGTGTTAAAAATTTCAACACAAATTTCAAACAATAGTGACCATTTTTGTGTTATAGAAATTTTGCCAAAAACCAAAAATCGTATTTTCTAAAACTAGGATTTTTGAATTGAAAATACGTTTTGTCCAAAACTCATCCAAATACAAAAACATGATAATTAAATATTTTGAAGCATGTTGCATATGGATAGAAATCCAATATATAAGAAACATATACATATCCATGTTTTTGACTATAAATCCAAAATATGTTTTGTTAAAAATACCAAAACATAAAACACATGAATAAGTGAGTTAAAACTAAGTTTGTCTAGAAAGTTAAACATGCATGTATATAGAATACATCTAATATACATTTAAACTTGTTTTGATCTAACTATTCATGAAACCAAGATCGGTTAAACCAAAACGGAAAAACCGAAAACCAATATCTAAAACATGAAACGTGTGTGTTGTGAACTTAAGCATATCATACTATTCTAATCTTTACAAATGGATCTAAAACTCAAACTAAACTAGGTACCGATGTCTTCTTGTAGAGCGTCGTCTTCAAGCCGACTTGATCCAAACCGTGATTCACCGAGCTTGACTCCAATGAGTGCTATATATGACCTTGATATTCGGGCTCTTGAATCACCATGTGAAAGCTTTCAAAACATCTTGTTGAAGCTAATCACCAACTAATATCTTGATTAATGATCTGAAACTAAATAACACAAGATTATTAGTACACATAACTACATGAGTTAATCATAGTCAAAACTAGAGTGGAAGGCCTTTGGGCCAATACTAGTCTATCATGTTCAGTTTATCACCTCTGAATAGACTGGTCCCTAAAGTCGGGTTCACCTCATTTTGTCATCACGTCCAGATTATCACCTATGAATGGCAAAATTTCGACCAATCATACCTAGTTTGTCACTTTAACAGACAAATTCTAGACTTCTTTCTTCTAGTTCAGTAGGAGCTATCACGTGATTATGATATCTAATTCATCATAACCTATTCATAAATCCGATGGTCTTTAATTTGTTATGTTAATATTTACCTCTGAACGGTAAGATCGTCAAATTTACTTTGTCCCATTTTTATCCCAACAAGATTTGAATCGAGTCATTTCTCAAATTTATTGGTGATAATTTATCAAATAACTAATTCTATCATCTTGTCAACCTCTGAATAGATACCGTTATCTCCTTTCTTTTGAGAGTTATAATATGACTTGAAATTATTGCAAACTGAGAAGATAAAACAAGCAGGAAATACAATAAAAGTGTCAAATAAATTTACTTTTTATTGATTCAAAAAGAAAAAAAAAGAGAAATACACAGATTATAAGCTACGATGATGCTTCGTAGGACTTGATCCGTTCTTGGAGGGTGGCCAGCTTGTTCTTCCTCTCTTCAGCAGCTCTAATAAATGCCTGCGATCTCAACTCAGCTTTATTAAGGTTCATTGTCTAGGACAAACGAGCCTCAATTTTGACCAAAGTTGCCCTTTGTGCTATCTCCTGTGGCAAGATTTCATCATTTTGGGCTTTGAGTTTCTCCAGCCGAGCGATCCCCTCAAAACGCACCGGTTCAGCCTTACACAGGAGAAGATTGGCCCTCTTGATCATCTCCTTGGCCTTCTCAATCTTATCTTCAGCATCAAGAAGAGCACTATTGGAAGCATCAATGACATCTCCGATTTCTACTTTCCTTGTTTTCAAAGATTTCAAACCTGAAGATACTGCCTTGGCTGCTTCCTGTGCTATAAAGTAAGCCTCTCACATTTAAGCTATGAGGAACCCAAGCTCTTCATCAACTGAAGAATCCAAGTCTGAACTGCTGAGGTGGCTCCACTTACCCACGTCCTTCTCAAACTTCTCCACCAGAAGCTCTAATGCGGCAGCTTGGTCATCCCCTCTGAAGTCTCAAATGCTCTCAATATTTCAAGAGAGGACCACCTTTAGAGCTGAAAATGAGGTGGTCGAGCCCTTTAAGATCAAAGCAATAGATCGCTTTAGGCTCTTGTAGAAGCTGTCAACCATCTTAGCCATAAATTCTTTCTCGGCTTCAATTACTACCGGTGAGTGAGTAGTCCCAGAAGACAAACCTTCTACCAGTTTCACTATCATAATAGTAGAAAAAATGGCAGAAGCACTGGCTGGAGAAAGACGAGGAATCGCCGGTGATCGGGGAGGAGTCTTCATTGAAAATAGTACACCAGCCACGATAGAAGTAGGGCTGGTAACTATTTCAGGAAGAACTGGCTCGACGACCAGCGTTGGAGATGCGGGGCTGATGATTACCCTCAGCCCAGTAGTTGCCAAGACTGGCGGCGTCAAAGAAACCACTTTCATCTCACCAACCGGCTCAGCAGGGAGTGTGATTGGTTTCGCAGCCATCATCTCCTCGACCACTTTAGACTCACCGGTAGGCTCAGGCTAGTAAGAGGGAAGGTTGTGATAGAAGACATCCAACTCTGCAACATCTACAGCAGCTGAAGTACTTGTGTCTCCCCTGAATTCCTCGGGAAGACTTGGTTCCCTCGAAGTTGATGCACCCAAAGGCGGATCACCTGCAAAAGTACTTCATTAAAACAAGGTATAATATCAAGAAAAGATTGCTTATAAATGGCTAAGGTATTACCAAAAGGTGATGAGATCATAAGAGATACCGTCTTAACCGCCTCGCTAATAGTGGAAACGCTAATTCCAGCAGGCTTCATAGAAGAAACCTTGGCAGTAGTGGGAGAAGCTCCAGAAGCGACCTCAAGAAGGATTTCATCTATCCTGACGGCTTCCATAACCGTAATGTCCGGCTCGCCTTCGCTCACCGAGGGCTCTATAACCCATCCTTTGGAGCTTGAAGTCATTGGGCTCTCTTTAGAAGCACCAACACAGAAGGACCGACATCTGCCACGCCACCCTCAGAATCCTCAAAATTGACGAAGTAGCTGGCCTCATCGCCCTCCCGGTAGGTGAATAAGGGATCGTAATAATTTCCATGTTCTCCCACGGCTTCGGTTCCTGAATCACAAGTTAAACAAGTTAGTTGCATGAGAGAAGAGGAAATAAATAAAAAAATAAATATATGCACATGTATATGTATATATATATATATGTTGCAAAAATGGAACAGGTTTTACCCAAGCCAGGAACAGCTTTGTCAGTTCCCTATTTCTGTGCCGATAGTTTGATAACTAACGGGGCAGGAGGAAGGGCAACTACAGCCGATTCACTCTCTGCAATAACAGTAGGAGTGGCGACGAGGTTTCTTCACCACCCTCTTTCTGCGAGGTTCACCCTTTCGCTTCCGCTTAAAGTGGACATCGGGATCTTCCTCTTCTTCCTCCTCACTTCCACCTCCTCTATAGGGGTCGTGCCTACCCAGCCAGGAGCATCTGTTGGAATCTCAGCACCTGCAACATTTTCAAAGCGAGGGCTTTCGGCGTCTGAAGCTTCGCTATCGGCAGTGGCGATAAACTCCGGAATGCCTGGCACCCAGACTCTTTTGCCCTCTCCCTTCACAGTGACTTTCTGCTTCAGCATCTGGGTGATTCAGTTCAAGCCAAAGGAGTTGATAGAAAATCTAGTTGGCACGGAGCTCAAAATTCTGTACCATTAGCAAAACCCCAAAGTCATGAATAGGTTTGGGGTCCTCAATGGCATACACAGCCGTGCCTCAGTACAACCAGCAATGAAGTATCGCTAAGCGCGAGCCCCATCAATCAGGCACCCTATGAAGGCTAGGTTAGTGTTCGGATTGCCAACGTAGAGTTAGTCATATTCGAACTGACGAGCAAACCGGCTGGGGACGTATGGCTCCAAATAGCAGGTATCTCCGCTTTTGTATGCCAGGTGAGAAAGCTAGATGCTAACCAGTCATTCGAAGACTCCCCGGCTCAATAATGTCTTACCGTCCCCGACATCCTTGAACTCCTCACCATATCTCGCATTGCGGATATAGGGGAAACACCGAAAGAGACTATATACGTCGTACCGGCACAACAATTTTTGGACCGCGGCCACGTAGATCCGTGACCATGAAGATCCTTCAAACCGGCGAAGGGGCGCCATCTGAACACCCTCTGGAGGCTCTTCCCCAGCTTGGATAATAGCCGGACAGTGAAGAGTGAACCATGCCATCAAGTAAATATGCGACAATCCGATCCTGGGGTTCGGTCCGTCGTGGGATAAGATCGTCCCTTTCCCCCTCTTCGTTATCGGTAGTCTGCAGAAGGCCTCCGTTAATGCACGAAACCTCCATTGAATACAGCACACCATTGGTAGAAGAAGTCCTAGAGAACAACCATGTACCAGATGAACAGCCAACAATAGGACAGTGGGGAGGACAACATCGCTAGAGGGAGATGGCACCACACATCTCTTCAGCCAGACTGATAAAAACCCGGCCAAAAGCGCTTTCCGGGATATTGGTTGGCGGGCTTGATGATGAAAGCTCCTGAGAATGTCGCCCTTCTCATCGATGTCATTGTCTTCCTCCAGAATAATGTCTCCTTGGGCATGCTTCTTCATCCTCCGGAAGATATCCCAATCCGTAACCTAGCATTGAGCCTCTTTAGGGGTATTCTCTAGGTTGGGAAACAGATAATCCCCCTAACTCTTCGAACTGCTCGAGGCTACCTTATGATTGCCATGCATGTCTAAGCAGATGTAGAAGTGGCACATTAGCTCTCGGTAGGTCTTGAACAGGGCGGGTTCCTACTTCTCCAAAAGCGCCAATTCAGCCTCACATGGAAAGTATCATGGAAAGTATTCTTCATAAGGGAGAAATCCCATTGGCAAAGCAGAGACTTCCCACATCTCATGCAAAGCCATGCCCAATTCGCCTATAGGGGTGAAGAAAGTCCCTGTAACTGGGCAGTATAATTCAAAGATGGCATAAAAGTTCGCTACACTCATCTAGATGCCATAACAGGTAGCTTTGACAGCCTCGTGGAGTCCCAGCCTCTCCAAATCCTCCTCAAAATGGGCCAAGACATGCAGAGTCAAGTCTCTCCACTAGGCCTTGGGAGGATGAATCCAACCTGCGGTCCTGAAGTCAGTTGCCAAGTAGTTGCCGTTGACTCTGAAGAACTGATTTCTAAAAGTCTGAGTTACAGCCGGATTTTTTCCCACCGGGATGTCTTGTAGGACATTCTCGGGGTGAAGACCCAGTATGCATCAAGGGGGCCTGCCCTTGTATAGCCAGGAGAAGCAGCTGTCAAAATACCCACGTGGTCCGGGTCACCTGCCATTTCATCTTCCGGGGCCTCGTTACGCATTGGAAGAAGGATAGTGGGAAATGACGCTTGCTGGACGGGAGGTAGTACTTCTAGCCATTCAAATTAAAGACCCACTGCCCTTCCCCAGCCAGCAGTTGATGATCTGTGTTAGGCGCTGCGTCTCCAAACATGAAGTCAGGCTTCCGATAAATCTTCGGGTCGTAGTCCTCTAGAGGAATACTAGTCAAGATACTCCTCATTGTGCGCTGATCTCCGGTGTGGATCAGGGCATCGCGACCAGGAGTGCTCCATTCACTAAATAACGAAGCTTGTCTCTGGAATTGTAGACTGATGTTTCCATCCAGCCCCCTCGCCAACCCGAAGAGGTTGTTCAAGGGTCCAGGAGTATAGTGCACTACAAAATAAAAAGGAGAAAATATATTAGCCCAGGAGTTAAAAAGGAAAGGAGAAGATAAAAGAATGCCAAGGCATAGCTTCGCTTCCAAAGCGAAGCTAACCTAGCCTAACAGTAGCTTCGCACTGAAGCTTAACTTCGTACTGAAGTTTAACTTCACACTCTGCAAAAAGGCAGAGCACAGAAGGAAACAAATCACCCAAGGCATAGCCTCGCTTTTCAAGCGAAGCTAGCCAGGCGTTAGATTCGCTCAGAAGCTTAACTTCGCATTCTGTCACTTAACAGAATGCAAAAAGCCCAAAGGGCTTGCTTCGCTGGAAAGGCACTTGTGCCTAATTTTATTCAAAGGACTTTAAAGCCCTCTTTCCATCTAAAACCAAAGCTAGCTTCGTACCCTGTCACTTGACAGAATGTAAAAAGCCCAAAGGGCTTGCTTCGGGGCGAAGCATGAAAAGAAGAAACTGCTCAGTTTCTATTCATGAAATTAAAGGGGAATTAAATCCCCTAAAATTCAGAAAAAATCAAGAAATAAGGGAGATAAACTCCCTGATCATGGTAAATTACGGGGGATTTACCATGAAATAGCCAAAATACGGCTTCAAAAAGAGATGAAAATCTTTGAAAAGGGAAAAAATTTCCTACCAGCGATGGGACGTTCAATCACCGGCGGCGGAGATAGCGGCGACATGGCAAAGGTCGCCACCTCTTTCCCTGTGCGTTGCTTGGCGGCCATTAGAGCGTGGAAGAAGCTCTGAAAGAGTTTTAAGAAGAAGATGAGGAAGAGAAAATTTTTCTCTGAAAATAAACTTGAAGTCTCGAGAGAGATGATGACTCTCTGAGAATAGGCAGGTTTGGCTGTTATAGGCGCTGCATGCGCCTGTAACTTCGCGCCTTCAACGTTGCGCGTGCCTATAGCTTTGCCTCCTAAAAAGGAGTGCAAGCTGTCATTTCAAATTTAAATTTGAAACGACAGTTCTAATTTTAAGAACCGCCCACAGCGAAGGCATCTAGCTTTGCTTACATACAAACTTACACTTTGCCTGTAGCTCAACTATGAGTCCATTGTTGACTTCGCGCGACATCTGATTAACTTTACTGAAAGCTGATGTTATAACTCCGCTGAGAGCTTAACTCCGCTGAAAGCTCATGTGGTAGCTCCGCTGAGAGCTTAACTCTGCTGAAATCTCATGTTTTTAGCTCCACCGAGAGCTCATCTTTAGCCCCGCCGAGAGCTTATTTTTAGCCTCGCTGGAAGCTTTGCACTAGCTCCACTGAGAGCACGTTTCCAACTTCACAGGAATCCCATCTTTAGTTTCGCTAAAAGCTTTAGCTTAGTTTCGCTAAGAGCTTCTCTTTCCTTTTTGGAAAAAACATATGGAGAAAACCAAGTTGGATCACTTAGCTCAGTATACAGCTGCACCCGATGGATTTCTCCCAACCTAATCCAGTCTATTCTAGTTTCTTCTGAAATTTAAGGTGAAAGACATGGATTAAAGCAAATGAGAAAAAAAAAAGAGGGCAAAAAGTTTTATTAATTCAAAAAGGAAGATACATTGATAATACATCAAGATTGTCTTTCATACAATTGAGTCTCTACTCCGAAGGCATACAAATTGTTCTACATCCAGAACAAATGGTAAATCTACTTTGAGGATGATAGTGGTCCTTGAATTCGTTCCAAGTTTGCCAGACTAACTCGATACGAAAGGCTTTCCTCTTTCGCGGGGCCGTAATCCTTTGCTTAATGGCAAATTTTGCCACCAGAAAGCTGGATCTTTCTTAATTAAACTTGGCAAAGGAAGGATCCGAGATCTTACTAGTGACATCTCTTTCCCATATCTTATGCAGAGACCCAGCAAAGGTAAGATATTGGTGAAAATGACACAGTACAAATCCGCAGGTAAGTGGATCATCGCGGATAAGCGACCGCTGGCCTCCTCTTGAAGTTAGCATCAGCTGCTCCAGTATGTTCCTCCTACTTATGATCAAAGCCTGGACTTGAAAATAAAGATGCATACTTTTGTCCTCCTTCATCAGGTCGAAAAGATTGGGAGCTCAGTGCACTGCAACACAAAAAAAAATGAGTTAATATTAAGTGAAGAGGAAGATGCTAAATCAGAGTTTTGTGCCCAGAGCGAAACTGATCCAGATCCAGCCTCGCTATGCCCTGAGGGTAAACTTCAGACCATATAGAGGTAGAATGCTCAAGAGCTTCAAAGGCACTGATGTCTCAAAACAGGAAGAGGATCGCCTCGCCTATATGGCAAAGCTAGATTGGCCCAGAGAGGGCAAAATCTTAGCCCCGCCTATATGGCAAGACTGGTTTAACCTTAAAAAGGCCAAGTCCTAGCCTCGCCTGTATGGCGAAGCTAAACTGGTCTAAAAAAGGTAAGGCCTCACCCTCGCCTATATGACAGGGTTAGCTCCCCTAAATAAAAAGGCCAAGACAGGAGCTTTGCCTAGAAAAATTCTTTGCCTGATTAGGCAGAGTATCAGCTTCGCCCGGAAGCTTAAAAAGGGCTGAAACCCTTCTCCAAAGATCCGCCAAATGCAGAGACCAAGGGAATTCAATCCCTAAAATAGCTGATAAAACTAAAAAAATAAGGGAGATAAACTCCCTAAGGTCACTAATTTGTTGGTAAAGTCTCTGGATGACCGAGATTCACTAGCTCTTGGTCGGATAATGACCCAAGTGAGCATCCCCACTGCTCCAGGGACCTCAGCCTCCTTGCTTGGGCAATGAGGAGATGTCATGAACAAACTCTTTAGAAAGAGAAAAGTATGTTTCTCTAAGAAGGACTAGAAGAGTCCTATTTATAGGCCTCATGGCCTGACCATGCCGCTACCACTTCAAGCCTAGAAGCGCGGGCGAAGTTAAAGCATTTAAATGCTTAGCCTCGAGAAAGAGAATAATCTCCCTCGTAAATACATACGAAGTTAATCGAACTTCGAAAAAGGGAATAATTTCCCTCGTAAATGCAGGAGAAATTATTCAAACCTTGAAAAAGGGAGCAATCCCTCTCGTAACTCACAAAGGTGGTTAGCCTCGGGGAATGGAACGTCGTTCCATCACAACAAACGCAAGGCTAGTGCTGACAGAGCACTGATAATCAAACTTTGTTTGGAAGCAAAGTTGCTCAAGGAAGCTCAAAGGCAAAGCTACCTAGAAGTGTGTGAAAGCACACCTAGAGGGGGGGTGAATAGGTGTAAATGCTAATCTAGGAACTAAGTGCGCTAAATGCGGAAGCTTAAAACAATTCTTGCCACACACTTAATACAACCAACAAGTGTAGCCGAATTTCCCGTGAAGGGCTCTGGACTAACTCCTCTTGATTCCCCTAGATATGGGTTGAGGTGCTATGTGAAGCTCTTGTGGTTAAGTACAAGTGAGGCACACACAAACAACCAAGCATATACAAGATATAGCAATATGAAATATGCAAGGTACAATGCAAGCAATGTATGATATGAATAATGAATGATGCTTTGCACAAATAAACAAGAGAGAGAGTTAGAGAGACAAGTGGATCAAACGCTAACAACAAGATATGTTTCGAGGTTCGAGCCCCTAGCTCTACATCCCCACCTACACCACCGTGTAGGATTTCCAATCCACTATCTCCCACCGAGGGAACCTCTATCAAAGAGGATTTGTTACAACAATGGAGTACCGAACTCCTCTCTCAAACACCACCTCACAACCGAGGGGTAGGCCCGTAGCCAATACAACAACCAACACCTCTACCGAAGAGGGTTACAAACCAAACTCCAGCTCTCACTAGAGGGAGCAAACAATAAGCCTCAACCTCTACCAAAAAGGGAGCAAACCAATCACCCGATCAACCTCTACCAAAGAGGGATACAACTAGAACAAGGGTGTACAACTTGGAGGTTTCCACAACCTCAAACAATCTCTCTTTTTCTCTTTTCCACAAAACAAATAATCCTAATAGAATAGGATAGAAGATATAGCTCAAGTGTGGAATCAAGGTGATTTTGAAAACAAGCAACAAAGAAAAACTACTTGGGAAATCTCTTGTAGATGATAGAAATGAAACTCCAAAACAATATCCCAAAAACCTAGTTTTCTTTGATTTTCCAAAACCCTTGAAAAACAATAAAGATGAAATCTTTTTATCTTTAAAACTCTTTTGAAAACTTTTTAAAACACTAGGGAAACTGTATTTTTTTCTCTTGTAAAAACCTTGGCCAAAATCCCAAAGAATTGGGGTTTATATAGGCCAAACAGAAAACTAGCCGTTAGGCTGATGTGGCAGCCTGACAGGCTACCGGTCGGCCAGCCCGGCCGACTGCCAACGGTCAGAAATGTGACCGTTGGGGCAACCCGGTCGACCGCCCGGTCGACCCAAACAAACAGAGAGCTCTGCTCTCAGACCCGGTCGACCGCCCGGCCGACCGTCCCTGTGGCTGCCAAACGTGCACAAGCTTGTGCACGTCGGTCGACGTCATGGGTCGACCGGCCTTAGGTGCAGTCGACCCGTGCGGTCGGCCGACCTGGCCTGTCAACCACTGTTCTGGGACAGAAACTCATGTTAAAATATTTTTCTAGAAATCTTTTAAGTCTTGTAAAAATACCCAAAAATAGTTTTATCATTTTGCATTAATATATAAACATGTGATAAAAAGTTTAGCTCAAATATCAATCAATATGAACTATTTTTGTGTTTTATCATTTTTACCAAAAATCAAAACATGTATTTTTATCAAACTTGGATTTTTCAATACATGAATAGGAAAGTCAAAATAAGTTTGTTTAAAAGTTAAGCATGCATGTATAGAATGAAACAACTATACATATATCATTTAAACTTGTTTTGATCAACTATTCATGAAAACCAAAAACCAAACATAAAACGTGTGTGTTTTGTGCACTTGAGCATATCAACTATACTAAGCTTTACAAATGGATCTAAACACACTAAACTAAACTAGGATACCTAAGTCTTCTTGACGATCTTCCATCTTCAAGTTGACTTGCTTCCAAACATGATCCACCGAGTGCAAAGGTATGATCTTTAAGCTTTGGCACCGGAATCATCATGAAAAGCTTCTAAACTCCTTGTTGAAGCTAATCACCAACTAATATCTTGGTTAATGATCTGAAACTTAAACAACACAAGATTATTAGTAAACATAACTACATGAGTTAATCATCATCAAAACTAGGGTGGAAGGCCTTTGGGCCAACAATCTCCCCCTTTTTGATGATGACAAAACTCATGGAGTTATATATGCATGGATTAAAGTTAAGATTCAAAGAAGCTCCCCCTTAACTCATGCATAAACAAATAAACAATAAATATGCAATGAATATGTAAGAAACATGCATAGATATGCATAAACAATAAAAGGTTCTAGATACCAATGAAATGTTCAAAAACAAAACATGCTCTAGATACCAATTAACATTAAACTATATTAAACTTAATATATACAAAACATAAATATGCATATATAAAACTCATAAACTCGAAATCTTTCTCCCCTTTTTGTCAATCATCAACAAAGGGGTAAAAACCCAAAAAAAAAAAAAAATACAATGTCAATGAGGGGTAAAAATCTTTCTCCCCCTTTTTGTCAATCAAAACAAACAATGTTCTCTCCTTTTTTTTTGTCTAAACAAAAACAAATTCAATAAGGGGTTACAATCAATTAAGATACCAAAGAATTAGATATGACAAATTAGCATCTTGATATCAATTGAAAGTAAATAAAGATCAATAAATGTTATATGCTATATACATTCATGAAGAGGAAGACGCTAAGTTAACTTCTCTACACATATGCATTACATGAAGAAGGGATGACAAGCCCTAATCCACATAACACATATTATGTAATGCATAAGAGGAGATGTGAAGCTCCCCCTACACACGTGTATCACATAAAGAAGAGATGTCAAGCTCCTCAATACAAGATACACTCAACATGAATCTATATGTAGAAGAGATGTTAAGCTCTCCTTACATATAGTCAATATAAATCAAAACTTTTGTATTTATATTCTTTAAAACAAAGTTTTGAGATACCAATTTAAATTTTTCAAATAAACATCTTGATATGAAATTGAAATAATTATTCATTTTAAACATATGATATCAAATGAAATTATTATTTTCTATTATAAAGTAAGGGAGTGGAAATACAAATACCAATTGAAATATGAAAATCGAATTTTCTCTCCCTTTATGAAATACCAACAAAAACTATGCGTAGGCTTGAAATAAGATACCAATTGAAAACTAAATCAATTGAAATAATGTTGAAGCTCAAGCTCTAGCATAAACAAGATTTGTGCTCAAGATATAGAAATATAATAGCACAAATAAAACAAGTATATGTGTATGAAATAAAATGAGTACCAATCACCAATAGATGATACCAATTGAAAATATACATACACAAACACATATGAGTATACAAAAGGATCAAATTGATACCAATTGAAAGAGTTCAATGATAATAATTGAAATAACAATAAAAGCATGGTATAACTCATCAAAATGAAGAATACGAACTAGTTAAAATGGAAATTTTTGTTAACTAGTACGAAATCCTTCAAGCAAGGAATAACACAAAATAGTTTTTCATAAAACATGAAATCCACATGATAATCAACACTCTAATTCAATTAGGCATAAATATGACTCATGAAAACAAAACATGAGTAAATATAGAAAGTGAGTGTACAAATAAAGTGTGAATATCATAATCATGAAAATTTTTCATTAAGCTCAATTATTCCTCAAACATGAAAACATGAAAACATAAAAATCATCTAAACTATTTAATCTTCAAGGCATATGTATGTCTAATACAAACTAAAGTATACATACATATCCAAAATATAATGAGTCCACAACGATATATGCATGAAGGCACGTGGCTCAAAAAGATGTATATGTATATGAATAGTTTGGACAAGATAGACATATACATGAAGTTTAAACATAAATACATGAAAACATGAATAACGAAATTTTCATTTAAAACAAATTTCATTTCAAGGTATATGTATGATTTGTCAACACAAGAAGTATACATACATATCCCTAAACACAATTGAGTCCATATATATAGATTTGCATGAAAGGCAAATGACTCAAAGGGTATACATGTATAACTTAAGGTTTGGCAAAATGCACATATACATGAAATGTAAAATACACAATCATAAAACAAATTCAAAAATGGGAATACTGTTTTCCATTATATTCGCAAAGGGGAAAACTTACAAAAAAGAGTTTGAGGAGCTAAATTACAAGTATTCTTAAAAAAAATTACAAGTAGACTCCTCAGAGATTCTGGAGAAGTGTGCCGATAGGAGTCTGGTCAGCGCGCGACCACTTTGTCCCTTTGACGATGCGAGCGATGAGATTCCCTTCTCGCCTGGTTCGGGGAATCAGAGAATAGAACGTTGATAGAACCCTCTTGCTGCTTCTCAAAATCGCCTTCAATTAGGAATTCCTTCTCGCCTGGTTCCGGAGATTCCTTGAGAAGAAGGACGATGTTAGGGTATCAGCACCCTGATTAGAGAAAGCAATTCTCTAAAAGATCTCTGAATTCGAGAGCGCACGGTGCTTTTTGAAGAAGTCTCTGCTTGTGGAGTCCTCTCTCTTGCGTATGTCTCAGAAAATCGGCCTCTGGAACCGGTCTCGTGTGTGTGTCCCTCTCCTTGTACCCCTGGCGGGCTATTTATAAGGAGAGCAAGAGGTATAATTGTCCCTTGAAATTATGAAAACAGATTGAATCAAATCTGTTTAAATCTAGAAAGTAGCCTTGCTGCGAGGCTAGGATCAGCTTCTGCGAAGCTAGAATTGGCAGGTCGGTTGACCTTCTTGATCCTTTCCATATCGTTGGAGGATTTTCCCTGATCTTCTTACTCGTTTTAGAAGAGTCAAGAGATTGTGGCAATCAACTGCCAAATTTGATCTCCGATTTGATCTTAATTGGATTTGATCTGATTGGATCCGATCTCATCCGGAGATTTGATTGGTCAAAGGTTGACCATAGCAGACCAATAGCGGAGCTGTCCGCATTGAGCTCGTAGCGGAGCTAGAAGCAGCTTCTGGCGAAGTCCGAAAGAAACCCTTTGGCGGAGCTGGAAGTCCCCTGTGGCGAAGTTGCGAGTTAGCTTCTTGGCGAGGCTTCAAGGCGAAGTCGAGTGATATTAGCCTCTCAAGCGAGGCTATCCCTTTGGGCTAATGCAATGCTTAGTGCTAGCACCTTAGACCTGCTGAGATCTGTTTAGAAACAATCCGGGTTCACTGTCTGCTTGCTGGATCAGTGGAGTCCAAGTTGCTTCCTTGTCCCTCGGAGATGGGTGAAAACTGGTCTTCAGCTCGTTTGTCACTTGTCTTTTGTAAATGTCAACAAGCTTAGACATTGTTCGGACCAATAAGAATCTTGTCTTTTTTAAGTGTCAACAAGACCCCCTTCAAAGTTTTCGAAACTCTGCAATGGCTCAGACTTCAGAATACTTTGAACTGCTTTGATCGGTGGAGAATGAACGTCGCCATAATGGTTGAGTTCAGCTTCGCTTTAAATCCTGCTTTGGGATGTAGATTCGTTGAAGAATTGCACAGAGGTTCGTGACTCTGAGTAGCTTTGCGTGCGGGGTAGCTCCGCATCTGGGCTTCCGGAGATACGTTCGCCCTGGAGCGTTTGTCGCTTTCCCGAGGCCAACCGCCATGGGCCAGTTACGAGGAGGATTACTCCTTTGTTCGTGCTGATCGAGGGAGATATTCTCCAATTTGCACATTTTCGAGGGAGGATATTCCCTTTCTTCAAGGCGCAATAAGTGCCTCTTTGAGGGAGACGTTTCTCCCTTTGCACAGTTCCAAGGGAAACCGTCTCTGTTCTCAAGGCGCAGTAAATGCCTTAAATGCGCTCGTGCTTCCACGCTTGAGGCGGCAGCGCTCAGGCCATGGGGCCTATAAATAGAACACTTGAGGTCCTCTGAAGAGAAGTGATCTGCTCTTCTCCTCTTCTCTTGGTTGAGAGAGATACTCAGATCTCTGAATTAGTGGGAATGCCCACTCTGGTCATTATCCGGCCAAGGACCGGTAAGTCTTGATCATTCAACGACTTCACCAACTTTAAGGAATTCGTCTTCCTTAATTCAGCTTTAGCAGCTGCTTCAGGGATTAGCTTCCCTTGTTCTCCATTTAACTGATATGCGGAGAAGGATTTCAGCATAGCTTCCCAGCGAAGCTATCATCTTGACTTGATCAGAGAAAGATCACTGCATGTTAAGTCCGCTGCACAGGCAGAACTTGGGACTTAGTTTCTTCAAGGTTGAGCCAGTCTTGCCATATAGGTGGGGCTAACACTGTGTCCCTTAGGATCAGTCTGGCTTAGCCATATAGGCGAGGCTAGGACTTGGCGTTTGCTGAGCTAGCCCATCATCACTGTACAAGCGAGGCTTATCCTCTGCTCCAATCGAAATCGGATTGCTTCATCCCAAAGAATTCGGCTTTAGCGCTTTTATAGTGTCTTTTGTGTTTAACCGCTAACTTGCTCCAATTTTGCATTGCAGTGAGCTATGTTCGCCGATCTTGTGTCTTGATGAAAGAGACCGAAAAGTTGCCTTATGCTTCCCCAGTTGAAGCTTTACTTTTAAGCAGGAGGAACAACTTGGGGCAGCTGATGTGTGTCCCAGAGGCTGTTGGCAGCCTCTTATACGAGATGATTCGTTCTGAGGTGAGGCTGGTAGCCGCTTATCCGAGATGATCCACTTCGGGAAAGCAGACATCACACCTGTGAGATCACTGACATCACTGCCAATTCCCATTATAGGTGATCTATCGTGTTGGCGGTGATAAGTTCATTGCCAATTTTGATTGTGGAAAATTATGGCCCTGTCCTTGTGGCACAACTGGTTACGGCCTTGTGCAGGAGGAAGGCCTTTCGTATCCAGTTGGTTTGGTTTGGAAGCAGATAAAACCACTTGTATGCCTTTTGCGCAAATGATCCTGTTGAGCAACTGAATCTGTTGTATGAAATACAACTTTGATGTAGTATCAATGTACCTTTCCTCTTAAATCAATGAAAGTTTATTTTCTGCTCATCTGATTTTTGCCTGCCTTCATTGAGAATTTGGTCATAGCGGGGCTAAAACTTTGTGCGAAATTAAGGACAAGGTCCTTTTTGAATGAGCTTCGCACAATGCTGGCATATCGGCGAACTGTGCCTTTAGTGGGCTAAGGCAATCTTTTTGGCGAAGTTCTTGATGAACTTGTGCGAAGTCCGCACTTTGACTCATTGGCGAGGTTAAGCCTTAGTGGCTGAAGCAGCGCTTCTCGGGAAGGCGCTTTAGGCGGCGTTTCAAATTAATTTGAAACGACAGCCTGTACTCTTTTCGAGGCGTCGTTTCAGGCGCTGATTGGCCTATAAAAGCCCGATCGGGCTGAGAAAGAACAGATCTTTTTTTCCAGAGATTTTTGAAGACCTTTGATTCTTCTTCTTCCTCTTTCCTCTCCATTCAAAAAGTTTGAAAGCTTCCGCAGCCTTTCAATGGCGCCCAAAAGACGAGCGGGGAAAGAATTGGCAACTTCTGCAACGGAGGGTCCTTCTCCTCCTCCGGTCATCGAGCGACCAGTCGCCGGTAAGGGACTTTCCCTTCTGATCAGAGACTGCGGTCTCTCTTTTAAAGCCGATATTTGGCTATCAGAATGATCGAACATGATCAGTTTTTATTAGGGAATCTGTTTCCCCAAATTTCCCTTACTTTCTTGGACGGGGAACTAAGAACTGAACAGTTCTTGTCTAAGCTTCCGTACGAAGCCATTGCTTGGGCTGTCTTCGTCCTGTTGAGGAACAGGATATGGGCCTGCCCCTTCGATCATGGCCGTAAAGAATGGTTTTTTTGACCATAATGCCCTTTTGATGACGTCAGCCCTTAGGGCTATACCACTTTCTGCTTAAGCGAAGTTAATACTTGGGCATTTTCTGCAAAATGCAGACTTGTCCGCGAGATTAAGCTTTGTTGAAGCTATCGCCTTGCTGGTTTCGCTCACTGGGCGAGACTATGCCTTGGTGACATTTATGTCTTCATGTTCGCTTAGCTGGTGAACTAATCATAGTTCGTTTTGTTCTTGCAGTGCACTACATTCCCGGTCCCTTGAACAATCTGTTTGGGATGACCAGCGGAGTTGATGGCAATATCAGCTTGCAATTTCAAGGGCAAGCTTCTCTGTTTAGTGAGCAGAGCTCTCTTGTTCGAGACACGCTTATTCACGGTGGTGACCAGCACACCACGAAGAGTATTCTGACTACGGCTCCTCTTGAAGATGTTGACCGTCGGACTTATAGGAAGCCTGACTTCATGTTTGGGGATGCCGCGCCAGATCCTGATCACCAACTACAGGCCGGAGAAGGGCAATGGATCTTTCAATTGGGTGATGAGAAGTTTTACCTTCCATCCAACAAGCGACATTTTTTTTTGTCTTCCTTCTAGTGTGTGACGCAGGCTCGGAAGATGGCATGGGATGTGAGCCGAAATACCGACTCTGTCCACATAGGGAGATTGATGCTTCAATCTCCTGGTTATGCAAGAGCGGGGCTTCCTTATTGCATAATGGGTCTATATCCTGGGAATGTGTCACGAGAGATCCCAGTGGGAGAAAATCCCGCAGTGGCGCTGACCTTTGGCAACCAATTCTGCAAGGTCAATGGGAACTACCCAGCTACCGACTTTAGGACTCCAGGCTGGATTCACCCTCCGAAGGCATGGTGGAGGGATTTAACTGTATACATCCTCGCTCATTTCGAGGAGGATTTGGAGAGGCTGAACCTCTATGAGGCCGTCAGGGCGACCTGCTACGGTATTGAGATGAACGTGGCGTGCTTCTACGCCATCTTTGAATTGTATTGCCCAGCTTCAGGGACTTTCTTCACCCCTGTCGGCGAGTTGGGTATGGCCTTGCATGAGATGTGGGAAGTCTCTGCTCTGCCTTTTGGGTCTCTTCCCTATGAAGAATACTTCCCGTGCGAGGCAGAATTGGCTCTTCTGGAGAAGCAGGAGCCCGCCTTGTTCGAGACCTACAGGGAGTTAATGTGCCACTTGTACATTTGCTCCAGTATGCATGGGAGCAATAAGGGAACCTCCTGTAGCTTGAAAAGCTGGGGAGACTATTTGTTCCCAGATATGGAGAATACTCCTGAAGCGGCTCACTATGGAGTTGCTGATGAAGACATCTTTGACCGGATGCAAAAGCACTTCCAAGGGGACCTAGTTGTGAAAGAAGACGATGGTCCCTATGAGAAGGGTGATGTCCTTCGGAGTTTCCATCATCAAGCTCGTCAGCCTATGTCTCGGAAGGCACTGCTGGCCGGTTTCTTAACCGTCTTGCTGAAGAAATGCGTAGTGCCATCTTCTTCGGGTGACATCGTTCATCCGAATGTTTTGCTGCCCGCCGTTCGTTTGGTCCATGGTCGCCGTCTGGGTCTTCTCCCGGCCATGGTGTGCTGCATTCAAAGAGGCCTCCGTGCATTAACGGAGGCTTTTTGCAGGCCACCAACGACGAAGCGTGGAAAGGGGACCATTTCGCCCCGCGACGGACCTAACCCCAGAATAGGTCTGCCATATACTTACTTGATGGCGTGGTTCGCCCTGCATTGTCCTTCTTTAATTGAAGCTGGAGAGGACCCCCCGCAAGATGTTCGAATGGCGCTCCTCCGCCGATTCGAAGGATGCTCATGGCAGAAGACTTACGTGGCTGAGGCCCGTAAATTAGTACGTCGCTATGACGTCTATAGTCTCTTCCGCTGTTTTCCCCGTATTCGGGGTGCAGGCTATGGGGAAGAGTTTAAAGATGCGGGGGAGGGGCATTCGTCCCTGAGCCGGGGAGTTTTTGAGTGGCTGGTCAGCATCCGGCCTTCACATCTATTATACCGGAGCGGGGACAGCTGCTACTTGGAGCCTTATGTCCCAAGTCGGTTTGCTCGACAGTTTGGATATGACCAACTGTACGTGGGCAACCCGAATCTCAATCTGGCTTTCATGGGGAGCCTTATTGATGGGGCCCGTGCTTGGCAATTCTTCATTGCGGGCTATACTGGGGCGCGGCTGCGTACGCCGTTGAGGACTCCCAATCTCCTAATGACCCTGTGCTTCTATAGTAAAAATGTAAAGGATAGATAGTTGGTGGATTGCTCAAGTCTATATCACACACACACTCTTGATTAGAACTCTTGATTTAATTGATTTCATAAAAGATTTTGTTTTTTAGAAAAGAACTTTTATTTTAGAAAAAGATTTTTCTTTAAGACAAAATATTTGTTGGTTTTTGGTATTTCTATCATGTATATTCTTTAACCAAAACCAAGTTGTATACTAGATTTCAAAAACATAGATATTTCATATTGATTGTGGAGTGGATCATATCCATACACACTATGCTTTTAAATGGACTCAAATATCTTGTTTTTGTATTTGATAAAGGTTTGGAAAAACATTTCATGGAAAATTAGGTTTTTATCAAAAGAATTTTTACCAAGTATTTTACCTTGATAGTAGTATGACACATGCTCATACTCTATGATTTTTCAAGACCAAAACATTTTATCCAAGACCCAAAACCTAAATCCAAATTGTCCAGGTCCTGGAAGTTCTGATTTTTCAGAATTTCTCAGTGACCGGTCGACCGGCAGTCGACCGGCACTCGACCGACATGCACAGTTTTTGTGCATGTGCGTATCAGTCGACCGGAGTCGACCGATACTCGACCGACCCAAACCTGTTGCTCTCTGGAAAATGCCAGTCGACCGGACCGGTCGACCGACAGTTCTTTCCAGAAGAGCGGTCGACTCACCAGTCGACCGGTGGCTGCAACGGTCAGAAAAATGACCGTTGGCCGGTCGACCGGCGGTCGACCGACAGCACTGACACTGCCCCAACGGCTCTTTTTCTGGGCAGCCTATATAAAGGGTTTTGTCATCTGTTTTAGATAGAACATTTAGGAGACTTCTTGAGCTATTTTTCAGACACTTTTAGAGGAGTTTCTCTACAAGATTTTAGTGCAAATACTTCCAATCAAAAGGAAGAGTTTTTATCAAGAGAGTGTTTAAGTGATTTCTTGTGTTTTCCAACAAAGCTTTCTTTCCTTCATTTTCTCACCACACACTTGAGCTTTCCATTGCTAGATATTCTTATAGGTGTGTTGTAGTGAGAGTGCTCTTTAGGTGATCAAGTGTTGTGATCATCAAAGAGATTTTTCTTTGTATTTTGAGGAAACGGGCAAGTGTGCTCGTTGTTGGTGGTTGGAGTTCGGTTGTGAACTCTTGGTGGTAGAGGTACGGCCTCGGCGAGTCGGTGGACTTGCGTGTGTACGGGACTTGGGAGTCCGAGGGTTTGTAGGTGTACGGCACCGAGGAGAGATCCGGTGGGATCTTACATAGTGGAAATCCTTCGTGTGTCGAAGGCGGGGATGTAGAGCAAGTGTGCTCGAACCTCGAAACAAACCCTTTGTGTTTGCGATTGCTTACTCTTCCCTCTCTCTCTCTTTGTCTCTATTTTATATCTTGCATTTACTTTCATTGTGTTCATCTTATATATGCATGATATATACCCTTGTGCTTAATTGATATATAATTGCGTGGGATTGTTGTTAACACTAGTATTCAACCAAGAGAGCCAACGCGGCACCTCAACCCATTCAAGGGGAATCTAGAGGAGCTTGTCCAGAGCCTCGCAAGGGGAATTCGGCAACACTCTTGTGTTATACATAAGTGTTAAATTAATAAGAAGTTTATTTTGGTCATCTTAACTTTAATTCCGCATTATTTGTTCATAAGTGACCATTAGATTAGCCATCACCTATTCACCCCCCTCTAGGTGATCTTACAATTGGTATCAGAGCTAGTGCTCTTGATAAGGGTCTAACAACCTAAGAGTTAAAGATCCTACATTTGGGCTAATCACAATATTTGTTGTACACACACACCTCACCATGGACTTTATGTCACCACCCACCTTTGATATTCTTAACATCCACATTTGGAAAGTTAAGATGTCATTATTCCTCAAAGCCCTAGGTTATAATGTATATCTTGCCACTACTAATAATGCTTATTGTATAGATGGTAAGAATATAGAGGCTAATACAAAAGCCCTTAATGCTTTAAAGAGTACCCTAAATGATGATTATATATGTAGGGTTGCTAATATTGATATGGCTTTTGTAGTATGGAACACCCTCATCTCCCTTGGCGAAAATGAACAATACTATGCGGGGAGCGATTCGGATGTTGGAAGCGACACCTCCAACAAGTGCTACATGGTCCAAGGGGATGACCCCCTTGAGGTAACTTCCGAATCCGAGGATGAGGACATGTCATATGATGAGCTTACTTCATTTTGCCATATGATTATTGAAAAATATGACATGATAAAGAAAGAAAATAAAAATTTGAAAAAGGACATTGCTTGCATGCATATAGAACAAGACTCTTTTAGAGATAACATTGCATGCTTAGAAAAAGACAACAATATTTTGAAAAAGAAATTTGATTGCATGCATGTAGAAAATGATTCTCTTAGAAATAAACTTGCATGTTTAGAAAAAGAAAATGAGAATTTGAAAAATGAGAATGTTTCCCTTATGTCTAAATTGAATGATTTATGTGAAGGGAATATGTCTTTGAAGGATAAGATTGCTATGGTAGAAAAACAAAAAGAAAGTATTTTGCAAGAAAACAAATCTTTAAAAAGAAAATTTGTTGAAAAAGAAAAAGATAATGTTTCTCAAAAGAAAAAGAAAAATGATTCTTCATCTCATCATGCTTTTCATGCCACTACTAATGAGATTAAGAACTTGAAAAATAAGATAAATAATTTGAGCTCTAATTTGAGCACATGTGCATTTGACCATTCTAAGTTGGAATCCTTGTTTCAAAAGAAACAAGTTCCCCATGCTCATGCTCATACACATCATGCTCATGCTTATGGTGCACATCACGATCACAATCACACTCATAAGCATCATGCCAAGGTGTACGTATGTACACATTGTGGCCGCAAAGGCCATTTAGCAAGATATTGTTTTGACAAGAAACCATATTTATATTTTGCTAAGTATAGTAAATTTGGGTTCCTTACAACAATGCTAACCCCAAAGGACCCAAGAAAACATGGGTACCAAAACCCCCACCTTTTGATTTTGATGTAGGTGGAGGCTCTCACAAAACGTGAGAGGATTGGTGCCTTGGTAGCCAATGCAGTGGATATGATGGACACTCTTATAGATGCATTGCTATCAAGGAAATTTTGGTGGGAAAGACCACCATGCTTGGAGCTTTGAAGTTGGTAACAATTTCTTAACTCCTATTTTTATATACATGCTTTTACTTATTTCATACATTCATAGCATGTTCATGATTTTGTTTGATTTGTGCTTTATGTGGTATTTACATGCTTGGATGTAGAATTTGTCAAACTTGCATTTATACATGTACACATAGTGAATTACAATTGACTCATATATGATTGAACTTCATGCTCACTTGTATCCACTCTATGCATGTGTATAATCTAGTTTTGATGATTCTCTTTTATACATGTTTTTGCCAAATTTTTTTTGTGTGATTTACTTCATGTATATGCATGTTTAATTCAAATCTAATAAATATACATGTATACCCGTGAGTCTCTTGCCTTCATGCAAACATTTAATAGACTCTTTTAATATTTGGGATATGTATGTATATTGTTGGATTTGTATAATTCATACATATACCATGTAAATTTTTTGATGATTTGTTTTGATACAAATGATTTTTGTGTTTTGTTAAATAAAAATTTTAGTCATGATTTGATTTGGGCTTCTATGACTATTTTCATGTAGATACTATTTACATGACCTTTGAACACTCTATCTTTAAGAAAATATATAATTTGGAGCTTTATGGAATATGAGTGCTTGAACTTTTATGTATTTAGTATTATTCATGAAAAACATATGATTTTTTATTTATGAAGGATCTTTAACTAGTTTGTCAAAAATTTATTTAAACTAGTTATCTATTCTTCAAGTATTGCACATAATTCTATTTTTATGGATAAATTCTTTTGTGATTTCAAAATTTTTGATGCTACATTGTATTGAATATTAGTTTAGATGTTAGTATTTGTCAACACTTGGATTTATACTTGTACACCTTATGGACCACAAATAAATCTATATATGATTGGGTTGAATGCTTATTTGTGCCTATTAGATGTACTAGTATAGCCTTATGTTGATGATCATTATATTCTTAAACTTGTATTCCCATTTGGATTTATGTTATGATCATGTGATTTCATTTCATGTATATGGTTATTTTGCCAAAACATTAAGATATACATGGATACCTCTTGAGTCATTTGCTTTTCATGCAAATCTATTTATAAGGACTCAATTGTATTTTGGGGATATGTATGTATACTTAATGTCTTGTCAAAACGTACATATGCTATGAAATAGAATTTTGATGATTTTCATATATTAAAATTTGTGATGATTTTCGTATTTTCAAAATTTATGATTCTTAGGAATATTGAGTTTTATTGCTAATTTTCATGATACCATGTTTCACATAACACTATCACACTCACTTCTTTTTGATATGGACTTTATGGATAGAGTGCTTTTTAGTGCCTTGTGTTTCATTGATCTTTCATGAAAAACTTTTTAACTTATTCCTTGATGGAAGGATCTCGTACTAGTTCTTAAAACAAGTTCATTTAACTAGTTCGAATTCTTCATATGGTAGATTATATGATGTATACACTTATGCTTACTTTTCAATTGGTATCATTGGATATTTTCAATTGGTATCAATTTGACTCTTGTTGTATATACTCATATTTTGTTCTTTCATATATGTATGTATCTACTTCAATTGATATACTCTTTTCATACATATATATGATTTGTACTTGTGCTTTAGCTAAAATTGACTCTTATATTTTTAAGCACAAAGTTGTTAATGCTAAGCTTACTTCAAATCTTATTTATCTTCAAGCTTATGCATTGTATTTCATAATTGGTATCAAAATTCAAAATTTCGTTGTTCTACATTTGGTACCTTAAAAGAAAATATTGTATTTTAAGATATTTCAAAATTTTGTTTCATAAGAAAAATTCAAAATTTTTGATTTGTATTGTCTATATGCAAGGAGAGCTTAACATCTCTCTTACATATAGATTCATGTTGAGTATATTATAAATTGAGGAGATTGACAACTCTTCTTTATATGATATACGTGTGTAGGGGGAGCTTCACATCTCCTCTTATGCATGACATATTATACGTTATGTGAATTAGGGCTTGTCATCCCTCTTTCATGTAATGTATATGTGTCGGGAAGCTAACTTAACGTCTTCCTCTTCATGAATTTATATCGCATATAAATTTTATTGATTGATTTGTATTTACCCCTCCTTGATCTCTTTGTTTTTAACAAAAAGGGGGAGAAAAATTTGTTTGATGTATTTTTCTTTGAACCCTTTGTTGATGATTGACAAAAAGGGGGAGAAGAATTTGTGATTTTATATGCATGATTTCATGATTTCCTTACTTAAGGGGGAGAAAGATTTTGACTTGTGCTTTTACTCATGCATACCAAATAAATAAAAGAATATAAAAGTTTGAGAAAAAGATTTGTGCATTCATTTGCATACATTTTTATGTACTTCATTGAATATCTATTGCTTATTTATTATGCATGAGTTAAGGGGGAGCTTCTTTGAAGCTTTACTTTAATCCATGCATATATAACTCCATGAGTTTTGCCATCATCAAAAAGGGGGAGATTGTTGGCCCAAAGGCCCTTCACCCTAGTTTTGATGATGATCAACTCATGTAGTTATAGTTACTAATGATCTTGTGTTTAATTAGTGACAGATTCATGATCAAGATCTTAGTAGGTGCATAGCTCAACAAAGGATAAAAGAACAAGATTTGGAGCTTGCATGTGGTGATCCAAGGAGTTTTTGGATCAAGCTTGGACCAAGTCAAGAAGATGAGAAGCCTTCAAGGGAAGACTTCAAGAAGTTGAAGACTTGGGTCTAGGTATAGAATTTGTATTTTGTTTTAGTAAAAATGTAAAGGATAGATAGTTGGTGGATTGCTCAAGTCTATATCACACACACACTCTTGATTAGAACTCTTGATTTAATTGATTTCATAAAAGATTTTGTTTTTTAGAAAAGAACTTTTATTTTAGAAAAAGATTTTTCTTTAAGACAAAATATTTGTTGGTTTTTGGTATTTCTATCATGTATATTCTTTAACCAAAACCAAGTTGTATACTAGATTTCAAAAACATAGATATTTCATATTGATTGTGGAGTGGATCATATCCATACACACTATGCTTTTAAATGGACTCAAATATCTTGTTTTTGTATTTGATAAAGGTTTGGAAAAACATTTCATGGAAAATTAGGTTTTTATCAAAAGAATTTTTACCAAGTATTTTACCTTGATAGTAGTATGACACATGCTCATACTCTATGATTTTTCAAGACCAAAACATTTTATCCAAGACCCAAAACCTAAATCCAAATTGTCCAGGTCCTGGAAGTTCTGATTTTCAGAATTTCTCAGTGACCGGTCGACCGGCAGTCGACCGGCACTCGACCGACATGCACAGTTTTTGTGCATGTGCGTATCAGTCGACCGGAGTCGACCGATACTCGACCGACCCAAACCTGTTGCTCTCTGGAAAATGCCAGTCGACCGGACCGGTCGACCGACAGTTCTTTCCAGAAGAGCGGTCGACTCACCAGTCGACCGGTGGCTGCAACGGTCAGAAAAATGACCGTTGGCCGGTCGACCGGCGGTCGACCGACAGCACTGACACTGCCCCAACGGCTCTTTTTCTGGGCAGCCTATATAAAGGGTTTTTGTCATCTGTTTTAGATAGAACATTTAGGAGACTTCTTGAGCTATTTTTCAGACACTTTTAGAGGAGTTTCTCTACAAGATTTTAGTGCAAATACTTCCAATCAAAAGGAAGAGTTTTTATCAAGAGAGTGTTTAAGTGATTTCTTGTGTTTTCCAACAAAGCTTTCTTTCCTTCATTTTCTCACCACACACTTGAGCTTTCCATTGCTAGATATTCTTATAGGTGTGTTGTAGTGAGAGTGCTCTTTAGGTGATCAAGTGTTGTGATCATCAAAGAGATTTTTCTTTGTATTTTGAGGAAACGGGCAAGTGTGCTCGTTGTTGGTGGTTGGAGTTCGGTTGTGAACTCTTGGTGGTAGAGGTACGGCCTCGGCGAGTCGGTGGACTTGCGTGTGTACGGGACTTGGGAGTCCGAGGGTTTGTAGGTGTACGGCACCGAGGAGAGATCCGGTGGGATCTTACATAGTGGAAATCCTTCGTGTGTCGAAGGCGGGGATGTAGAGCAAGTGTGCTCGAACCTCGAAACAAACCCTTTGTGTTTGCGATTGCTTACTCTTCCCTCTCTCTCTCTTTGTCTCTATTTTATATCTTGCATTTACTTTCATTGTGTTCATCTTATATATGCATGATATATACCCTTGTGCTTAATTGATATATAATTGCGTGGGATTGTTGTTAACACTAGTATTCAACCAAGAGAGCCAACGCGGCACCTCAACCCATTCAAGGGGAATCTAGAGGAGCTTGTCCAGAGCCTCGCAAGGGGAATTCGGCAACACTCTTGTGTTATACATAAGTGTTAAATTAATAAGAAGTTTATTTTGGTCATCTTAACTTTAATTCCGCATTATTTGTTCATAAGTGACCATTAGATTAGCCATCACCTATTCACCCCCCCTCTAGGTGATCTTACACCAGTGGTACGCAACTTCCAACTCCATACCCCTTGGATTCAAGGCTAACAGCTCTGGTGTGAAGTTAATTTCTCAGCGGCTAAAGCAGAAAGTCTCTGAGAGAAGGGAAGGCAGGAGGGTTCGCGTCCCAGGCATGGAGGAATTCGTTGCTGTGGATGACAGCGAAGCCTCGGATGCGGAAAGTCCTCGCTTCGAAGCAGAGGCTGGTGCCGGGACTCCTGCAGCTGGTTCCGACGTGATGGGGACAATTCCCCTAAGACACGTAGAAGAAGTGGAGGGAGAAGGCTCTGGTGTCCCTCTCAAGCGCAAACGGACAGGTGAATCCCGTAGGAAACAGTTGGTGAAGAAGCCCTGTCGCCAAGCTCCCACGGTTGTCGTAGAGGGTGAATTTTCTGTGGTGGTTCCTCCTCTTGTCCCCTCAGTAGTTGAACCGTCGGTTGCTGAACCGACTACTGGCGAAGTTGCTCCGAACTTAGGTAAGATCAGCTTCGTCTTTGTAATGTATCTTTTATGTGTTCCGGATGGCTCATTATTTGCTTCTGGATACAGGAGTTGAGGCCGTTGGAGAGCAAGGGGAACATTATGATCCCCTATTTACTTATAGAACTGAGGCTGGTTCTTTTACCCTCCCGGAGGAGTTCGGAGGTGATGCGGCGGACATTGGGCCTTCAGGCGCTGGGACTTCCAAAGGAAGTCCTGTAGCGTCAAGCTCTATTGGATGGTCTACGGGAGACTCGGCAAGCGAAAGCGGGCCGGCCGTTCGTGCTGATTCCGCCAAGAATTTTCCGATGGAGCCCATGGAGACTGATGCGGCTGCCGAGATGTTTGAGGCGACGTCATCTTATGGTACTGTCCTGACCTCTTGGCTTCTATTGCATGTTGTGTCCTGTCTAAACACAGTCTTGTTATAGGTGTTCGGCCTCAAGGTGCATTAGCTTCAAGGGAACCGGCTGATCTTCCTGGGGAGTCCAGGGGTGATATGAGCGCTTCGACCGCGGCGGATGCTGCTGTGTTGGATGCGCTATATGTCGACCTGCCCTCTTATCGGCCCCAGCCAGCCGAAGGACCAGGGGCTGAAGAAACGGCAGTTCCGGAGGTGTCCTCACTCCCAACTATATCAACGAGTGAGGTGCCGACAATTTTGCCGAGCGCGGAGCTGAGGGTGATTACCAGCCCTACTTCTCCAACCCTAGTAGTTGAACCTGCTGTTCAAGAGACGGTCACTAGTCCTACCTCCGCGGTGGCTAGTGTACTGATTTCCATGAAGACTCCGCTGAGATCACCAACGGCCTGTCTTACTGCTGTTAGTGCTCATGTTGCTCCTTCCGCGGTGGTATCAACCGGGCTGGTGGACTTTTCTGAAGTTGCCCGTCTGTCAGAGGTGGCCGAAGTTGAAAACGATTTTATAGGCGACATAGTCGATAGTTTTTACAAAGGCTTGGGGCGATGCATCGACCTGGTCTTGAAAGGTTCAACTATGCCATTCTCGACTTTGAAGGTGGTCCTCTTCCGCAATATTGAAAGTATTCGGGACCTTGAAGGGTATCACCAGGCCACTGCCTTGGAACTCCTGGTCGATCAATTTGAGAGGGACGTAGAGGAATGGCGCCGACTTAGCCTCTCAGACCTGGAGCCTTCGGTTAGTGAGCGGTTTGCGCGCCTTGTCGCTTAAAAGCATGAGGCCCGTCTTACCGCTCAAGAAGCCGCTGAGGCTATTTCCTCTAAATTGAAATCTTTGGAAATAAGGTAAGCAGAGGTTGGAAATGCCATCGATGCATCCACCAGTGCTCTTCTTGATGCTGAAGATAGGATTGCGAAGGCCAAGGAGATGATTAGGAAGGGGAACCTTCTTTTGTCCAAGGCTGAACCGGTGCGTCTTGAAGAAGGCGCGCGGCTTGAGCAGCTCAAGGCTCAAAGTGACGAACTCTCGCAGCAGGAATTGTCACAGAGGGCAACTTTGGCGGAGGTCGAAGCTCGTTTGGCCCAGGCAATGGATTTTAATGAGGCTGAGCTGAAGTCGCAGGCGGCTTGCCCAGGCTGCTGATGACAGGAGGACGAGGCTGGCTTCCCTTGGAGAGCGGATCAGATCTTACAATGTACGACTGTAGGTCATTGTACATGTGCCTTCATGTATCTCATCCTTTTGGAATCAATGAAAATAATCATTTTTTTTTGTATTGACTCCCTGTCGAATCTCCAAATTGCTCCGCTTTCTGAATTGTCGGTTCCAAATTGTATTGGTGTCATTTGAGAGAATAGTCCTTTGCTGGATTGAATGCTGAAACTTGGCAGTCTGTCAGTTCAGAGGTCGCGATGACATAACTGGTTGAGGAGCCACCGAGCTTCAAAGTTGGTGATACTTGTCTTTTGTAAATGTCAACAAGTATCGAGACCTGTCTTTTGTAAATGTCAACAGGGCTCAAGGTTGAGACTTAGCTGTCTGCTGTTCAGAGGTCGCAATGACATAACCGAATGAGACGCCACCAAGCTCAAGGTTGGTGATACTTGTCTTTTGTAAATGTCAACAAGTATCGAAACCTGTTTTTTGTAAATGTCAACAGGGCTCAAGGTTGAGACTTAGTTGTCTGCTGGTTCAGAGGTCGCTATGACATAACCGAATGAGACGCCACCAAGCTCAAGGTTGGTGATACTTATCTTTTGTAAATGTCAATAAGCATCGAGACCTGTCTTTTGTAAATGTCAACAGGGCTCAAGGTTGAGACTTAGCTGTCTATTGGTTCAGAGGTCGCAATGACATAACCGAATGAGACGCCACCAAGCTCAAGGTTGGTGATACTTGTCTTTTGTAAATGTCAACAAGTATCGAGACCTGTCTTTTGTAAATGTCAACAGGGCTCAAGGTTGAGACTTGTCTTTTGTAAATGTCAACAAGCTCGAAATTGAGACTCGGCTGTCTGTTGGTTCAGAGGTCGCAATGACATAACCGAATGAGACGCCACCAAGCTCAAAATTGGTGATACTTGTCTTTTGTAAATGTCAACAAGTATCGAGACCTGTCTTTTGTAAATGTCAATAGGGCTCGGGGTTGAGACTTAGTTGTCTGCTGGTTCAGAGGTCGCAATGACATAACCGAGTGAGACGCCACCAAGCTCAAGGTTGGTGATACTTGTCTTTTGTAAATGTCAACAAGTATCGAAACCTGTCTTTTGTAAATGTCAACAGGGCTCAAGGTTGAGACTTGTCTTTTGTAAATGTCAACAAGCTCGAAATTGAGACTCGGCTGTCTGTTGGTTCAGAGGTCGCAATGACAACCGAATGAGACGCCACCAAGCTCAAAATTGGTGATACTTGTCTTTTGTAAATGTCAACAAGTATCGAGACCTGTCTTTTGTAAATGTCAACAGGGCTCGGGGTTGAGACTTAGCTGTCTGCTGGTTCAGAGGTCGCAATGACATAACCGAATGAGATGCCACCAAGCTCAAGGTTGGTGATACTTATCTTTTGTAAATGTCAATAAGCATCGAGACCTGTCTTTTGTAAATGTCAACAGGGCTCGGGGTTGAGACTTGTCTTTTGTAAATGTCAACAAGCTCAAAGTTGGTGATACTTGTCTTTTGTAAATGTCAACAAGTATCGAGTTTGTAGTGGAATTTGGGAGAAAGTCTCGTTTTCACAGGGAGAAACGAGGAAATCACTGTCATAGGTTTAGTGTTAACGTAACAGCGAAATGTATATGTGGTCTTACTATTCTATGGATGAGAATTGGTAAGTGATTTTGGAAAGCTCGTTTTCACAGGGAGAAACGAGGGGATTGCTATCATAGGTTTAATGTTAACGTAACAGCGAAATGTGTATGTGGCCTTACCATTCTATGGATGAGAATTGGTAAGTGATTTTGGAAAGCTCGTTTTCACAGGGAGAAACGAGGGAATTGCTGTCCTAGGTTTAATGTTAACGTAACAGCGAAATGTGTATGTGGCCTTACCATTCTATGGAGGAGAATTGGTAAGTAATTTTGGAGAGGGAATCAAATGGGAACTGGTCCCTTAGGATTTTTAGCAAATCCCCAGCTGTCAACGGTTTGATATGCCTTTACCAACTACCGTTTGAATTGGGCTAGCCATGCTATTCCCCTCAGCATGATGAGTTGTCGAGGACTTATGTTGGGCTTACAGGCCAACATTTTCCTCTATCCTTAATCGTTAAGGATATTGGATCATCTGGTTAACGTATGTGTAACCCTGACTCTCCTTTAAGACAACAAGTATACGGCCAGGTTCCTACTGGTTTATGGTTGTGTGATCTCGCTTGAAGGAAGAGAAAGACTCTCTTTGTGTGTACTTTGGACACGAAGATCTTGATCAGAGGTGTAGTGTTAACTTGATCATGAGAAGGATCCTTGATTGAGGATAATACTTCTTTAAGAACTTGCCATTGATCGGCATCATGAGTAGGTTGCCATCTGAAGTCATAAGGCGGTATGCTCCGTTTGAATAGACTGTTTCTATCACAAACGGCCCTTCCCATTTAGGCTGAAATTTGCCTTTGGTCTTATGCGTCATAATCATCGGTCGTCTGACAGCTAAAACCAGGTCTCCTTTCTGGAAGACCCTCTGTTTGACCTTCTTATTGAAGGCTTTTGAGATTCGAGCTTGATACAACTCGATATGCTGCTGAGCTTGTAGTCGCTTCTCATCTAAGGCTTCGAGCTCTTGAAGACGCAATCGATTATTGTCCTCTGATGTGATCTTAGTGGTCAGAGCAACTCGTAATGACGGCATCTGGATTTCCAACGGGATGACTGCTTCGCACCCATATACCAGGGAAAAAGGCGTATTGCTGTCGGTGTCCGAACCGTGGTTCGGTATGCCCAAAGACATTCACCGAGCTTTTCGTCCCAATCTCGCTTATTCGAGGAGACAAACTTTTTGAGTAGTTTGATGATCGTTTTGTTGAATGCTTCCGCCAAACCATTAGCAGCAGGGTTATAAGCAGTTGAAGCCATATTCTGAACTCGATATTTATCGCAGAACTGATAGAATACCTGGCTTACGAATTGGGGACCATTGTCATGGATGATCCGCCTAGGGACACCAAATCGATGGATGACATGGTGTTTGATGAAATTAACCACATTAGAGGTTTTGACTTCAACCAGTGGTATAGCTTCTGCCCACTTTGAAAAGTAGTCGGTTATTGCAAGGATGAACCGGTGACCTCTTGTCGAAGAGGGGCTAATTGGCCCTACGACATCTATTCCCCATGCTTCAAATGGCCATGAAGCGACAATCGGGTGGAGCAACTCCGAAGGCTGGTGTATGAAGTCCGCATGAATCTGGCATGCTTTACACCTTCGTGCGTATTGGATGGCATCGGCTATCATAGTTGGCCAATAATATCCCAGCCTATGTAACCTGTCTTTAAGCTTTGGACCTGGCTGATGAGCTCCACAAGTGCCGTCGTGCGCTTCTTTAAGCACTTCCTGCGCCTCTGAATTGGAAAGGCAACGGAGGAGGATACCGTCATATGAACGACGGTAAAGTATCTTCAGAGTTGGATCATAATAGAAATGGAGGAACCTTCGTCTGATAGATGCCGCTTCTTTAGGATCATCTGGCAGCAGACCATGTAAGGTATAATCAATGAGAGGAAAGCGCCAATCTCTCGGCTTAAAGTCTGTGGAGACATTATAGACTTCTCGGGTTCTTAACATATGCTTGGAGCATACAAGATGTCGAGTTGCGACTATGAGGTGATACTCAGTGTCGGCTGGCAAGGCTAGTGTCGTTGCTAATGCAGCAAGAGCGTCTGCCTTGGTATTTTGAGATCGAGACACATGCCCGATATAGAAGCCTTCAAATAGATTAGCCAATTCAACGGCCGTGTGATAATAAGGCACCAAGTCCTCATGGCGGACTTCATATTCGCCTTTAACCTGATTGATGATCAGTTTTGAATCGCCATAAGCTTCGAGGTAACGTACCCCCATTCCATGGGCGAGCTGAAGGCCGATGAGCAGGGCATTATATTCTGCTACATTGTTGGAGCATGATTCTGTCAAAGAAAATGCTCTGGGAAGAACATGGTTCTGCTGGGAGATAAACACAACCCCCACTCCGGCAATAATCTTGCCTTTGGGGCCCATTCGCGATGCTCCATCAAAGAACATCTGCCATACTTCCTCTTCTGAGGTTGCATAAGACATGAAGACTTCATCAGGGATATCTTCGTGAAGTTTTGAATGTTCCGGAACTGGATGAGCAGCCAAGAACTCTGCAAGGGCCTGGCCTTTAACCGCCTTCTGAGGGGTGAAGATCATGTCGTATTGAGACAATAAAAGTGCTCACTTAGCCAATCTTGAATTCAATGATCCTGGCTTCGTCATAAGAAGACGCAATGGGTTACTCTGGAGGTGACATGTATGGTCTGGCCGACCAAATAATGTCGTGTCTTCTGAACAGCAAAGACGAGAGCTAAACAATCTTTCTCGATAGGATTATAGCGAGATTCCGCCCCTATCAAAGTTCTGCTTAGATAATAAATGGCCTGCTCGTGGCCATTGTCGTCCTTTTGAGCGAGGAGGGCACCGAGGGAGTAGTCCAGAGCTTTTACATAAAGCAAGAATGGTTTCCCTGATGTGGGGGCCACTAAGACTGGAGGTTTTGTAAGATACCTCTTGATGTCTTCATAAGCTTCTTGGCAAGCTTGATCCCATACGAAGGAAGCACCCCTTTTTCATGAGTCGGGTGAACGGCTGACAGCGGCCTGAGAGATTTGCAATGAATCTTCTAATATAAGCCAGCCTGCCTTGCAAGCCTCTAAGCTCTTTGAGATTCCTCGGTGGATGCATGCTCTGAATGGCTTTGACCTTGTCTGGGTCAAGAATTCCTTTTGACGTAACAATGAACCCAAGGAACTTGCCACTTGACACTCCCAAGAAGGATTTTGTCAGATTCATTTTCAATTGATGAGCCCGCATTATGTCGAACATCATTCTCAGGTCGCGAAGATGTTCATTATTGTTGCGGCTCTTAACAGCGATGTCGTCGACATAGCATTCCACCTTTTTTTGAAGATGGTCGCGGAAGATTGTACTCATTGCTCGCTGATAGGTTGCTCTGGCGTTCTTTAGTCCGAAGGGCATTACAGTGTAACAGTATACCCCCAATGGTGTTCGGAACGAAGTATGCTTCTCGTCGTCGGGATACATCTTAATCTGGTTGTATCCTGAAAAGCCGTCCATGAAAGACATCCTTTCGAACCCGCATGTGTTGTTAATCATGACGTCGGTGATGGGCAGTGGGAATTCATCTTTAGGACAAGCCGTGTTGAGATCACGATAGTCGATGCAGATCCGTATTTTCCCATTCTTTTTTAGGACGGGGACGATATTAGCAACCCAATCTGGATGTTGTTCCTCCCGGATGAAGCCACATGCAATGAGTTTATGGACTTCGGCTTCAATAGCTTCCATGATGTTCGGGCGAAACTGACGTTGTTGCTGCTTGACTGGCTTGACGTCAGGCTTGATGTTTAGACGGTGCATAGCGACCTGTGGATCAAGTCTGGGCATATCTTCGTAGCTCCATGTGAAGACATCTATATACTCTTTTATGAGCATTATCAATTGTTTGAAAAACACCTAGAGGGGGGGTGAATAGGTGTAATTGCTAATCTAACAATCTTTTAAAAACTAAGATGGATGAATGATGCAACGATCTCTCAAAACAAGACTAAGAGCCGAATACCCCGTGAAGGGTTCTGAACTCCTTCCTCCCAATTCCCCTTGAATGGGTTAGAGGTGCGCAATGCAACCTTGTTGTATGAGAATTGATCGAACAAAGAATGAATAATATGCAATGATGAAATGCACACAAGATATATCACAAGTATCACAAACTAGAGGCAATAACATAAGGTAAGAAAACTAGATCTCAAGCAAGTAATTGAAAGCAATAGAGTGCAAGAGAAATTTAAAGCAAAATGGACACAAGGCAATCGCAAACACAAGATATTTGTTTCGAGGTTCGAGCCACCGCTCTACTCCCCGCCTTCACCTCCGTGAAGGGTTTCCACTATCCACCGAGGACGCTTACAACGGTCTACCGAAGACCCGAGCACCGAGCTCCACCAATTACAATAACCTCTACCGAAGAGGTGTCTCCACAAGAACAAGAAGAGGAACAAGCAACCAAAGTGATCACAACAAGATCACTAAACTCTTTACAATATCTCTCTCTTTTACAACTTCCTTATAGAATGAGTAAGGGATTTTTGGCTCTATGAAGTGTAGTGAGAAAAAACTCAGTTGTAGAATGAAATTTGCTAACAAACACAACTGAAAACAAGCTCAAGAAAAAGTTGGAGATGAAGAGCTTAAACACTTTTCTTTTCTTTATGAAAACTATGAAAACTTGAGGATTTTTCTTGGTATTTTGTAAGAGACTCTTCTCCTCTATTTATAGAGACAGAAATAGGTTAAAAACAATTTATTTTAAGCTTATTTGCTCTGAAAAAGATCTCCAAAACCTCAGAAAAAGTCTGCCAAAACAGATTAAAAAGACAGATTTCAGAATTGCACAAAAGAGGAA
This sequence comes from Agave tequilana, assembly GCA_038442645.1. NCBI lineage: Eukaryota > Viridiplantae > Streptophyta > Magnoliopsida > Asparagales > Asparagaceae > Agave > Agave tequilana. The sequence continues at coordinate 313,598 of JAVJIF010030432.1, forward strand.
AGAGCCGTTGGCACTTTGCAGGCCTGACGGTCGACCGGTCCGGTCGACCGTCCGCTCAGCTGGCAAAGAGCCGTTGGGCTTCGGTTGACCCCAGGGTCGACCGTCCTCTAAAAGAAAAACACAGTTTTCTACGGGCGGTCGACCCGGCGGTCGACCCAGAAAACCCGAGAGCAAGACTACAGTCAGTCGGTCGACCCGGGCGGTCGGCCGACAGACATGCACAATCGTGCATGTCCTGTGCAGGTGCCGGTCGACCGGGCCGGTCGGCCGGTCTAGCCTGAAACAGAAAAACAGCAGAATTCTGAACTTGGGAAATTTTGTAAAAATGTTTTGAAGTAAAGAAAACTAAGTAATATGTTGGAAAGAGTATACATACATGATCTAAACATGATATTCATTTTTGTAAAACTTAGGGTCATGTATATATATACTAAGGCATGAAACAAAAGTTTTGACCATGAAAACTTGAATACAAAACGTGTGTGTGTATCCTAGAGCCAATTTCCAAAACTTAAACTTTAACAATCTAATTCTTACATTGGTTCTAAGTACTACAAGTGCTTCAAGAGGGCTTTCACCATATGATCTTCAAAACTTGATTCTTGAGCCCAAAATGAGTTGACTTGAGTCCAAAATACCTTCCTTTAGGGAAGAAACCTTCTAGTTGAGTTAGAACCCTGAAACACACTTAGCCAATAAACAATATTAGTACAAATAACTAATATGTTTTGTAATCATCAAAACACACTAAACACGGGTGATTGTAACCTTGGGCCAACAATCTCCCCCTTTTTGATGATGACAAAACATATAAATTATTTAAACAAGAATGGAAGAAGAGCTTGGAAAGCTCCCCCTCAAATAATGCTATGTATAAAGAATGACAATGAGTAAGATACATAAAGTATTGAAAACACAATAGTTTTGTCAAAAACTTAAATAAACAATAAACAACCAAAAACAACAAACAAACTTATACTTTTTCTCCCCCTTTTTGTCATACATCAAAAAGGGTTAAACAAAACAAACAAAAACAAAAGAAATTTTTCGTTAAGAATCCATAATGCAAACATTCAACTCACCACAAATAAAAGAGAATCTAGCATAATCTAATGGTTTAGTAAAAATATCGGCAAGTTGAAAATCGGTAGAAACATAATCAATATCAATATCACCTTTCTCATAATGATCTCTAAGAAAGTGATACCTAATGTCAATGTGTTTGGTTTTACTATGTTGATTTGTATTCTTTATCATGTGAATAGTACTAGTATTATCACAAAATATTTTAACATGATCAAAGTGTAAATCATAGTCGAGGAGAGTATGTTTCATCCAAAGAACTTGTGCACAACAAGCTCCGGCTACAACATACTCCGCCTCGGCGGTTGAAAGGGCTACCGAATTTTGCTTTTTGGAAGACCAAGATACAAGACAATAACCTAGGAATTGACATGTTCTACTTGTGCTCTTCCTATCTACCCTACAACCCGCATAGTCGGCATCCGAAAAAACTCGTCATTGAAATTGGCCGGTTTTCGGATACCACAAACCCATTTCAATAGTGCCCTTAAGGTATCTAATTATGCGTTTAACCGCAATTATATGAGACTCTTTAGGACAAGATTGAAAATGTGCACAAAGACAAACGGAAAACATAATATCCGGCCTACTAGCCGTCAAATACAATAAACTACCAATCATGCTACGATAAAGCTTAATGTCTACACTTTTACCTTGTTCATCCTTGTCAAGCTTGGTAGTTGTTGCCATGGGAGTTTTGCTTACTTTAGATCCTTCAAGCCCGAACCTTTTGATTAGTTCCTTAGTGTACTTGGCTTGATTGATGAAGATCCCATCCTTCCTTTGCTTGATTTGGAGTCCAAGGAAATAGTTGAGTTCCCCCATCATAGACATTTCAAATTCTTCCTTCATGCATGATTCAAAAGCTTGGCAAAGAGATTCATTAGTAGACCCAAAAATAATATCATCTACATAAATTTACACAATAAGAATATCATTTTCTACATGTTTTGTAAACAATGTTGTATCAATTTTTCCTTTCTTAAAACCATTTGAAATTAAAAATGAAGAAAGTCTTTCATACCAAGCCCTAGGGGCTTGTTTTAAACCATAAAGAGCTTTATCTAATTTAAACACAAAATCCGGATGTGTAGGATCAACGAACCCGGGGGGTTGTTCAACATACACTTCCTCTTCAATAAAACCATTTAGAAAAGCACTTTTAACATTCATTTGAAACAATTTAAAATCTTTATATGAGGCAAATGCTAGTGTCATCCGTATGGCTTCAAGCCGTGCTACGGGTGCAAAGGTTTCTTCAAAATCGATTCCTTCGATTTGAATGTAACCTTGGGCAACTAACGTAGCTTTATTCCGAACAACGTTACCCGATTCATCCAACTTGTTCTTAAAGATCCACTTAGTACCAATTGTTGGTCTATCGTGGGGCCTAGGAACAAGGTGCCAAACTTGGTTGCGCTCAAATTGATTGAGTTCCTCTTGCATGGCTAGCAACCAATATGAATCGGCCTCGGCTTCGAGGACGTTCTTGGGTTCAACATGAGAAATAAATGCATAATGACCACAAAAATCATGAAGTTTAGAGCGAGTGGTTACCCCTTTTGATACTTCACCTATGACGAGGTCCTTGGGATGATGAGGATTGTATCTCCAATCCTTTGGAAGTTGTTGAGTAGGCTTCACTTCAATTGATTGAATTTTATTTCCTTGAGCCTCTTCCAATGCATCACTTCCTTCATCATCCTTTGGCTTGTCTCCCATAGTAGGTGTATCCTCCAAGGTCACTTTCTCCAAGCCTTCATCCAATGCATCTATTTCTACAACATTCTTAAAAACAAGTTAGATTCTTCAAACTTAACATGTATAGATTCCTCAATAGTCAAAGATGATCTATTGAAGATTCTATAAGCCTTACTTGTATTAGAATAACCCACAAAAATTGCCTCATAAGATCTAGCATCAAATTTTTCTAAATTATCTTTTATATTTAAAACAAAACATTTGCATCCAAAAACCTTGAAATATGAAACATTTGGTTTCTAGAAAAGTACATTTCAAAAGAAGTTTTTGAAGTATTTTTACACAAGAAAACACGATTTGATATATAGCATGATGTATTAACGGCCTCGGCCCACAAATAATGTGGTAGACCATATTCACTTAGCATTGCCCTAGCCATCTCTTGTAAAGTTCGATTTTTTCGTTCAACTACTCCATTTTGTTGTGGAGTTCTAGGACAAGAAAGTTCATGCTTTATTCCATGTTCTTCACAAAAAGTGGTAAAGGGTAGGTTAATGAATTCACCTCCTCTATCACTTCTTATCCTTAAAATTGAAACATCTTTTTCTTTTTCAACTCTTTTCTTAAAAGATTGGAAATATGAAAATGCTTGATTTTTGTGTTCAAGAAAGAAAACCAAAGTAAACCGTGAAAAGTCATCAACCAAAACAAATGCAAATCTATTCCCACTTAGACTTTTGGTTTGTGTAGGGCCAAATAGATCCATATGAATTAGCTCCAAAGGACGTGATGTCATGATATCCTTAATTGACTTGAAAGAAGACTTAGTTTGTTTCCCAAATTGACATGCGTCACAAACTCGGTCCTTTCAAAATTCAAACAAGGAATACCTTTCACCATTTCCTTTGTGTTTAACCTAGATATATGGTCAAATGAAATATGGCCTAATCTTCTATGCCACAACCAAGAGTCGTCATCGATGGCTTTTAAACAAGTAATATTACAAGACATATTAGACATATCTATCATATAAATATTACTTTCACGAAAACCGAAAAACACACAAGTATTAGATATTCTATCAATTACTTTACAAACTACATTATCAAAAATAACATCAAAACCATTATCACAAAGTTGACTAACACTCAAGAGGTTATGCTTGAGGCCATCAACTAAAACTACATTCTCAATTAAAGGGGATGTGCCGAGTTTTACATTACCAATACCGATGATTTTACCCTTGGCATCATCTTCGAAGGTGACGGTGCCACCTTCATGGTATCTTGATAGGGTTGCAAAGTTGTTGATGTCCCAAGTCATGTGCCTTGAGCAACCACTATCAAGATACCACAATCCTCTACGTCGTTGGGCCTTGGAAGGTACCTATATCATTTAACAAAAATTGTTGACTTTGGTACCCAAATTTTCTTGGGTCCTTGAAAGTTAGTGCTTCGAACCCAAACATTATGACAAGATGCACTTAGTCTATCATAGCAAAAATTAGCTAAGTGCCCTTTTCGCCCACAATGTGAACATGAGAACACTCTTCCATACATGAATGCATGATGTGTGTGTGAAGTGTGAGCATGTTTTGGGGGTTTGCCACGATGTAAAGGTTGTGTGGTATGAACATGAGCATGAGCATGGTAAACATTTTTCTTAGGGGCTTGTTTCTTAGGAAACATGGCCTCTATCTTCTTCTTATCAAATTCACAATTTTTCAAAACAATTCCTAATGAGTCTATTCTTTCTTTAAGCATGGTAATCTCATTAGAATCAATTAGTGGGGACTTGCCTTTACAAGAAATCTTATATTTGTCAAAATCTTTTTGGGTGGAAACAAGAGTGGAAAGTAATTCATCTTTTTCTTTAGAAAGAGTAAAAACTTGATGATTAAGAGATTCATTTTCCTTTTCATTTTTAAATACTTTTTCTTAAGAAAATCATAGTTATGTGATAATTCTACAAAAGCTTCTCCTAATTCATCCATGGAAAGTTCATCATTAAGAGAAGTGGAAAGGGTTTACCTTACTTGTGCTTTCATTTGCCATGAAGCACATGTTGGCGGTATCAATCTCCTCCTCGGATTCGCTCTCGGAATCCCATGTAGCTTTCATTGCTTTCTTCTTGAAGGGTTTCTTTGAGGTGGAGGGCTTTACTTTATCCGGGCACTCCGCAACAATGTGTCCCGGTCTTTGGCAATTGAAGCAAATAATCTTTCTTTCTTCTTTGCCTCCTTGCCATCTCCTTCTTCCTTGGAATTTAGCCTTGTTATACATCCTCCGGACGTTCTTTACAAGAAGTGAGAGCTCTTCGTCATCTTCTTCTTCATCGTCTTCGTCGGAGTGTGTGGATTGACTTTTGAAGGCTATAGTCTTCTTCTTGGAGGGAGCCATGTCCTCCCTGCTTTCCTGTCCATCTCATGGGTTTGAGGTTCCTAATGAGACCAATTAGCTCCATCTCCTCCTTGTCATTGAGTTCCTTCAAGGTTGTTGCTTTTACTTCCCATGAAGGAGGAAGAGCCGGATGATCTTTCTTACTCTTTGGTCATTGTCAATACCATCACCTAGAAAAGAAAGCCTATTAGTAATCTTAGTAAATTTTGTAACCATATCATCTATGGTTTCATTTTCTTGCATGCAAAAGTTTTCATATTGGGACCGAAGAAGGTCTATCTTATCCCTCTTCACTTGTGAGGTCCCCTCATGTGTAACTAGCAAGTGTGTCCAAATTTCATATGCGGACTTGCAATGAATAACTCTAGCTATATCATCATCATTAAGGGCTTGAAGGAGTGCATAATGAGACCTAGCATTGGCATCAAATTCCTTAGTCTCAATTTCGGACCAAGTAGATTCATCACCGGGGGGGTGCACTAAAAGGTTTGGTCACGGCCTTTGCAACTCGACTTCCTAGAGATTGCAAGAAAACGGTCATCTTAACTTTCCATATGGGAAAGTTAAGTCCATCAAACTTAGGAGGGGTTTTAATTCCATCGGCCATTTTTACTAAGTGAGAATGAATGAAATGATTAGCAATATTAGGATCTCTCTATGGTTGTTAAGCCAAAAGCCTAGAGTCCAAGCTCTGATACCAATTGAAAAACACCTAGAGGGGGGGGTGAATAGGTGTAATTGCTAATCTAACAATCTTTTAAAAACTAAGATGGATGAATGATGCAACGATCTCTCAAAACAAGACTAAGAGCCGAATACCCCGTGAAGGGTTCTGAACTCCTTCCTCTCAATTCCCCTTGAATGGGTTAGAGGTGCGCAATGCAACCTTGTTGTATGAGAATTGATCGAACAAAGAATGAATAATATGCAATGATGAAATGCACACATGATATATCACAAGTATCACAAACTAGAGGCAATAACACAAGGTAAGAAAACTAGATCTCAAGCAAGTAATTGAAAGCAATAGAGTGCAAGAGAAATTTAAAGCAAAATGGACACAAGGCAATCGCAAACACAAGATATTTGTTTCGAGGTTCGAGCCACCACTCTTCTCCCCGCCTTCACCTCCGTGAAGGGTTTCCACTATCCACCGAGGACGCTTACAACGGTCTACCGAAGACCCGAGCACCGAGCTCCACCAATTACAATAACCTCTACCGAAGAGGTGTCTCAACAAGAACAAGAAGAGGAACAAGCAACCAAAGTGATCACAACAAGATCACTAAACTCTTTACAATATCTCTCTCTTTTACAACTTCCTTATAGAATGAGTAAGGGATTTTGGCTCTATGAAGTGTAGTGAGAAAAACTCAGTTGTAGAATGAAATTTGCTAACAAACACAACTGAAAACAAGCTCAAGAAAGAGTTGGAGATAAAGAGCTTAAACACTTTTCTTTCTTTTGAAAACTATGAAAACTTGAGGATTTTTCTTGGTATTTTGTAAGAGACTCTCTCCTCTATTTATAGAGAGAGAAATAGGTTAAAAATAATTTATTTTAAGCTTATTTGCTCTGAAAAAGATCTCCAAAACCTCAGAAAAAGTCTGCGAAAACAGATTAAAAAGACAGATTTCAGAATTGCACAAAAGAGGAAAGAGTCGTTGGCACTTTGCAGGCCTGACGGTCGATCGGTCCTGTCGACCGTCCGCTCAGCTGGCAAAGAGCCGTTGGGCTCCGGTCGACCCCAGGGTCGACCGTCCTCTAAAAGAAAAACACAGTTTTCTACGGGCGGTCGACCCGGCGGTCGACCAGAAAACCGAGAGCAAGACTACAGTCAGTCGGTCGACCCGGGCGGTCGGCCGACAGACATGCACAATCGTGCATGTCCTGTGCAGGTGCCGGTCGACCGGGCCGGTCGGCCGGTCTAGCCTGAAACAGAAAAATAGCAGAATTCTGAACTTGGGAAATTTTGTAAAAATGTTTTGAAGTAAAGAAAACTAAGTAATATGCTGGAAAGAGTATACATACATGATCTAAACATGATATTCATTTTTGTAAAACTTACGGTCATGTATATATATACTAAGGCATGAAACAAAAGTTTTGACCATGAAAACTTGAATACAAAAACGTGTGTGTGTATCCTAGAGCCAATTCCAAAACTCAAACTTTAACAATCTAATTCTTACATTGGTTCTAAGTACTACAAGTGCTTCAAGAGGGCTTTCACCATATGATCTTCAAAACTTGATTCTTGAGCCCAAAATGAGTTGACTTGAGTCCAAAACACCTTCCTTTAGGGAAGAAACCTTCTAGTTGAGTTAGAACCCTGAAACACACTTAGCCAATAAACAATATTAGTACAAATAACTAATATGTTTTGTAATCATCAAAACACAACTAAACACGGGTGATTGTAACCTTGGGCCAACACCTTCTCTGTAAGTGATAGGCTCTCACTTATAAAGATGGGCTTGGGATGATCTTGACTTCCCAAGTTGACCTGCATCACCTTGTCTTCAGTAGGTGGCTCGCGCAGTTCGAATCTCTTTTCCCACTGGAGGTCTAATTGCTGGGCCCATAGTTCCTCATTAGTAGCTTCCGCGGGCTCCGCTTGACTGCTTAAGGTCATATTGACAGTGAGATTCTCGAAAATCATTCCCACACTGACGTCTGAGTCCCACTCGGAGGATGAGGCTGAATGTGATGGAATTGGTTCATCGTCTTTGACTTGAACGGTTGCTGACGATGTGGGTGTAACATACCCTAATCCCCTGCGTGTACTATCATAGTAATTTGCAGGCTTCCCTTTTGGGACAAAATTACGCATCAAGCTGCGCCTTCCTTTTCTAAAGTTCAGGCCCATTCCATGCTTTAAGTCGTATCCCATTTTCTTCATAATATGGTGCGCCGGCCACGCGTAATGGAAGAACTGTGGAGTGTCTGAGTCTGAACTTGCATCTGTGGCCGTGGGTCCCCGTGGTTGGGTTCTACCGAAGATTATCGGTAACTGACCTTCTTTGGATGGCGGGATCACTAAAACGGCTCCTTCCGCTGATTCCATGGGCGTAATGAACGCACTTGGCTTACGTAAAGGCATGTACAGAGAGCTATCCGTGATGGATTCAAATAGCCCAACACTCGCAGGATAATCAAAAGAAATATTATCATTAATTACCCATTCACCTTCATCCTCTGAAGGAGTATTACATAGGAGATTATTGAGACATGCTATAATTGGTTCACCAATCAGAATGGCTGGCATGCCTGCTTCGGATTCTGAATCCGCCTCGTTGCCACTTTCATCATCGTCCGGTAACGGTTCTTTAAGTGCTCCACGGGCCTCTTGATACAGGAGAGCGTCAGTGAAGTAGTTTTCCACCCCTTTGAATGGTTGCTTTTCAGCAAAGACAGTTCGTATTGTCGCGTCATCTTCAACATATTTGAAGCATTGGTGCAGAGTAGAGGGAACGATCCAGTTGGCATGGATCCATGGTCGTCCTAGCAGCAGGTTATATGACGTGTCAGCGTCAATGACATAGCATGTCACTTCTGACTTCAGGCTCCCGATTCTGCAACGGAGTCAGATTTTCCCAAGTGGGTGACTGCTCCCAGCATTGAAACCGTATATTGTAGTTGTGGTTGCGGACAACCTATACAACGGTATGCCGAGGAAGTAAAGAAGCCTTTTGGGGATGATGCTGAGTGCAGACCCCGGATCGACTTGTATTCTTTCAATGCACGTTGAACCGATATATCCGGTGTAGTACAGAGGTCGATCGTGCTTGTTGTCTTTGAGAAGCATATCTTCCGCTGTGAAGGTAATAGCGGGCACCTTTGATTGTGCATGATGACATTCTGGGCACCGAGGCTGGGTGTCATCGTTAGGGACCTCCGGCATGCATGTCAGAAAGGATTCTGAATTGGCTAGCGCATCCCTGAGTGCTTCTCTTGTCTCTTTTGAGAGACGAAGGAGCTCGTGTATTGTAATACGAGCTGGGATATTGGCCAGCTGAGCCAATATGTCAAACCGAAAGGGCGTGTCAAGCCCTGGGCCTGAAGGCTTCTTCAGGACATGGTCGAATCGTACCTCCTTAGCCTTTTCTTTTCCCTTTGTTGGAACTGAAGCGGATGCTGGTATTTGTACTGACGTCGTTTGCTGTTGTATCTCGTCAGTAGACTTCTCATACTGCCTTAAGTATGATTTTCCAGATCGGGTACCCGTCTGTTGAGGTAGGTCAGCCTGCGTTGTGCAAGCAGGCTTTTCTCCTTCTGAATCACTGAGGGAAGCTGAAGTAAGATTGCCGTCGTCCGGCAGGAGGGAGATGACATTGCAAGATTTGCCCTTTGACTTGGGGCTTTTTGAATCCCACTGCATGTCTTGGGCGAGGTCTAGGTGTATCCAGATGACTTCCCCTGTCTCCAATGTTAAGGGAACAAGACCCTTATGTAAGTTCACCTAGAGGGGGGGTGAATAGGTGATGGCTAATCTAATGGTCACTTAATACCAAATGATGCAAATAATGCGGAAGCTAAAAACAATTATGACCTAATTAAATCTTATTACACTAAACACTATGTATAACACAAGAGTGTAGCCGAATTCCCTTTGCAAGGCTCTGGACTAAACCCCTCTTGATTCCCCTTGAATGGGTTGAGGTGCCGCGTTGGCTCTCTTGGTTGAATACAAGTGTTAGCAACAATCCCACGCAAGTATATCAATTAAGCTCACAATGAATATCTAGCATATAAAGATGAGCACAATAAAAGTATGCAAGATATAACAAGAGACAAAGAGAGTGAGAGAGAAAATAGCAATCGCAAACACAGGGTATGTTTCAAGGTTCGAGCACACTTGCTCTACATCCCCGCCTTCGACACACGAAGGATTTTCACTATGCAAGATCCCAATGGATCTCTCCTCGGTGCCGCAACACCTACAAGCCCTCGGACTCTCTAGTCCCTTACACACCACAAGCCCATCGGCTCGCCGAGGCCGCACCTCGATCAACAAGAGTTCGCACCCGAACCCGAAACAACCACGAGCACACTTGCCCGTCTCCTCAAAGTACAAGAATGAAATCTTGGTGATCCAACACTTGATCACCTAACAAAAAGCTCTCACAACACAATCCTATGGATAGATTAGACAATGGATAGCTCAAGTGATTGTGAGAAAGTAAGGATGAAAGCTATGGTGAAAAACTCAAGAAATTCTCTTTTACACTCTTTATAAAAACTTCCCTTTAGATAGGAAATATTTGCACACTATTTTGTGGAGAAAACTCTTCTGAAAGTATGGGAAAAACTGGTTCTAAGAGTCTCTAAAATCTTGGCTCAAAACAATGACAAAAACCCCAATTTATAGGCTGCCAGAAAACTAGCCGTTGGGATCTGTCAGAGCTGCAGGTCGACCCGCCGGTCGACCGCCAACGGTCAAAAATCCGACCGTTGGAGCCTCCGGTCGACCGCCCGGTCGACCCAGAAATCCAGAGAGCAGAGCTCTCTGCAGCGGTCGACCGTCCGGTCGACCGGACCACTGTGCTGCCAGACATGCACAAGTCTGTGCACGTCGGTCGACCGTGGGTCGACCGGCCCTTGGTTCGGTCGACCGCCCGGTCGACCGAACTGGCCTGTCAGCCAATTCCAGGTCTGGAAAACTGGTTTAAAATTTTATTTTAAAATCTTTTAACACTTATAAAAATTCCATAAACTTGTTTTAACATTCTATATTGAAAACCAAACTTGTAATAAAAATTTTCAAGACATGTATCAACATATTCATATTATTTCAACGTCTTGCAAATTTTATCAAAAATCAAAACATGTATTTTTCAAACTTGGTTTTCATAACTTCACAAAATATAAAAACAAGATATTTGATTTCATTTTAAAGCATAGTGTGTATGGATATGATCCACTACACAATCATAATGTAATATCTATGTTTTTGACATTAAGCTCTAAATAAGGTTTGGTTAAAACATATAATTTGAATACCAAAAACCAAAACTATGTTTTTCCAAAAAGAAAGTCTTTTCAAAATCTGAAAATTCTTTTATGAAAAGACAAGTAAATCAAGAGTGTGTGTGTGATCTATACTTGAGCAATCCACCAACTATTCTATCCTTTACATTTTGTCTAAAACTTAAAAATCTTATACCTAGACACAAGTCTTGATCTTGAAGTCTTCCCTTGAAGTCTTCTCATCATCTTGACTTGGTCCAAACTTGATCCAAAAACTCCTTGGATCACACCTGCTAGCTCCAAATCTTGACTTTTAATCCTTTGTTGAGCTATGCACCTACTAAGATCTTGATAATGAATCTGTCACTAATTAAACACAAGATCATTAGTAAACATAACTACATGAGTTGATCATCATCAAAACTAGGGTGAAAGGCCTTTGGGCCAACAATCTCCCCCTTTTTGATGATGACAAAACTCATGGAGTTATATATGCATGGAATTAAAGTAAAGCTTCAAAGAAGCTCCCCCTTAACTCATGCATAGACATAAATAATAAGATAAGCATGGAAAGCACATAACATGTATGCAAATGTAGGAGATGCAATCATAGCAAAAATCAAATCTTTTCTCCTATTTGCAAATCAAAAATATATATGCATAACTAACAAGGAAGACAAATGCTTCTCCCCCTTAAGCAATGAAAACATGCATATAATCTCAAATACTTCTCCCCTTTTTGTCAATCATCAACTAAGGGTTTAAAGTAAAATACATCAAACAAATTTTCTCCCCCTTATTGTCAAAAACAAAGAAATCAAGAAGGGTAAATACAAATCAATCACTAAAATTTATATGCGATATACATTCATGAAGAGGAAGACGCTAAGTTAACTTCCCTACACATATGCATTATATGAAGAAGGGATGATAAGCCCCAATTCACATAACACATATTATGTAATGCATAAGAGGAGATGTGAAGCTCCCCCTACACACGTGTACCATATAAAGAAGAGATGTTAAGCTCCTCAACACACAATACACTCAACATGAATCTATATGTAGAAGAGATGTTAAGCTCTCCTTGCATATAGGCAATACAAATCAAAAATTTTGAATTTTCTCTTTGATATCAATTTTGAAAATGATCAATTGTAAAATAGTGATCAATAGTAAAGTAATGATCAATCAATTGTAAATTAGATCATAACATATTGATACCAATATAAAAACTAATGCATAAGCTTGAAAGATAAGATTTGAAATTAGCTTAGCATTAACAATCTATGTGCTTTAAATATGTAAATCAATTTTAGCTTAAGCACACAACAAATCATATGTATGTATGAAGGAATTATATCAATAGAAAGTGATACATACATATATAGGAAAGTAAAATATGAGTATATACAACAAGAATCATATTGATACCAATTGAAAATATCCAATGATACCAATTGAAAAGTAAGCATAAGTGTATATATCATATAATTTATCACATGAAGAATTCAAACTAGTTAGATGAAAAAGTTTTAACAACTAGTACGAAATCCTTCAATCAAGGAATAAATCAAAAGTTTTTCATGAAATATGTATAAATCACATGGCACTAACAACACTCTAATATCCATAAAGTCCATAAAAAAAAGTGAGTGATCTAGTGTTATGTGGAACATGGCATCATGAAAATGGCAATAAAGCTCAATATCCCTTTAAATAAATTTTGAAAAACATGAAAATCAACACAAAAATTTTATCAAAGAAAAATCATATTTCATGGTATATGTATGTTTAGTCAAAACCATAAGTATACATACATATCCCCTAAACACAATTGAGTCCATATAAATAGATTTGCATTCAAGGCAAATGACTCAAAAGGTATACATGTATATCTTAATGTTTTGGCAAAATAAACATATACATGAAATGAAAATCACATGGTCATAATCCAAAATGGGAATACAAGCTTAAAGATGTAATGATCATCAAAACTAAGCAATACAAGTACATCTAATGGGTTCAAATAAGCATTCACGCACAAATATAAATAGATTTATTTGTGGCCCACAATATGTACAAGTATAAATCCTAGTGTTGACAAAGACTAACATTTAAACTAATATTTAAATCATGAAGCATCAAATAAATTTTGAGATCATAAAGGAATTTATTCATAAAAATAGGATCATGAGAATCTTAATAAATTATTTGAAGAATAAATAACTAGTATAAAATAGTTTTTTTTTTTTTTGAACAACTAGTTAAAGATCCTTCAACTATACCAAATCATATGTTTTTCATAAAACATAACTAAATACATAAAGATTTAATCACCCATGGTCCATAAAGCTCAAAATAATCTTGACATGAAAATGTGAGTGTTAAAAGATCATGTAAATAGCATTCTTATGAAAATAGTCAATGAAGCTCAATCAAATATGACTATTAAATTTTTATTGAACAACACATAAAAATCATTTTTATCAAAACAAATCAACACAAAATCATTTTTCATAAAAACTACAATCTTCATGGTATATGTATGATTTATCCAATCCTAACAATATGCATACATATCCCAAATATAAAAGAGTCTATTAAATGTGTTTGCATTAAAGCAAGAGACTCACGGGTATTCATGTATATTTATTAGATTTGAATTAAACATGCATATACATGGAGTAAGGCAAAAATTGGTAAAGCATGTATAAATGAGAATCATCAAAACTAGTCTATACATATGCATAAAGTGGATACAAGTGAGCATGAAGTTCAATTATATATGAATCAATTGTATTTCACTAATTGTATACGTATAAATGCAAGTATGACTTATTCTACATCTAAGGCATGTAAATACCACATGAAGCTCACAGAATCATAAAACAAAATATGAACATGCTATAAATGATATTATAAAAGTAAAAGCATGTAAATGAAAGTAGGAGTTTAGAGATTGTTACCAACTCCAAAGCTCCAAATATGGTGGTTGTCCCACCTAGCTTCCTTGATAGTGATGCGTCAAAGGTGTGTCCATCAAGCCCATTGCATCCACTACCAAGGCACCAATTCTCTCACGTTTTGTGAGAGCCCTCACCTACATAAAAAGCAAAAGGTGGGGGTTTTGGTACCCATATTTTCTTGGGTCCTTTGGGGTTAGCTTTATTGTAAGGAACCCAAAATCCTTTAGACATAGCAAAATATAAATTATGCTTCTTATCAAAACAATATTTTGCTAAATGGCCTTTGCGACCACAATGTGTACAAGTGTACACCCTATCATGATGCTTATGAGTGTGATTGTGATCGTGATGTGCAACATAAGCATGAGCATGATGTGTATGTGCATGAGCATGGGGAACCTGTTTCTTTTGAAACAAAGATTCCAACTTAGAATGATTGAATGCACAAGAGTTCAAAGTTGAACTCAAATTATTCATTTTATTTTTCAAATTCTTAATCTCATTAGTGGTGGCATGAAAAACATGATGAGATGAAGAGTCAATTTTCTTTTTCTTTTGAAAAACATTATCCTTTTCTTTTTCAACAAATTTTCTTTTAAAGACTTATTTTCTTGCAAAATAACTTCCTTTTGTTTTTCCACCATATCAACCTTATTTTTCAAAATCATATTTCCTTCACATAAAACATTCAATTTTGACATGAGGGAAACATTTTCATTTTTCAAATCATCCTTTCTTTTCTAAACATGCAATTTTAGTTTTAAAAGAATCGTTCTCTTTTAGCATGCAATCAAAATCCTTTTTAATTTTCTTATTATCTTTTTCTAAGCATGCGATGTTATCTCTAAAAGAATCATGTTCATTATGCATGCAAGCAATATTCTTTTTCAAATTTTTATTTTCTTTCTTAATCATGTCATATTTCTCAAGCACAAGTTGACAAAAGGTAGTAAGCTCATCATATGACATGTCCTCATCATCGGATTCGGAGTTTACCTCAAGGGGGTTATCCCCTTGGACCATATAGCATACGTTGGAGATGTCGCTTCCAACGTCCGAATCGCTCCCCGCATAGTATAGATCCTTTTCGCCAAGGGAGGTGAGGGTGTTCCATACTACAAAAGCCGAATCAATGTTAGATACCCTAGATAAATAATCATCATTTAGGGTTGACTTGATAGCATGAAGGGCTTTTGCATTAGCCTCAAAATTCTTACCATTTAAGCAATATGCATTATTAGATATGGCAAGATAAACATGAATGCCTAAGGCTTTGAGTTACAAAGACATCTTAACCTTTCATACTTGGATGTTAAGGATGTCAAAGGTGGGTGGTGACATGAAGTCCATGGTGTGTGTACAAATATTGTGATTAGCCTAAAAATGAGGATCTTTAACTCTAGCTTGTTAGACCCAAATCAGAGTACCAAGCTCTGATACTAATTGTAAGTTCACCTAGAGGGGGGGTGAATAGGTGATGGCTAATCTAATGGTCACTTAATGCCAAATGATGCAAATAATGCGGAAGCTAAAAACAATTATGACCTAATTAAATCTTATTACACTAAACACTATGTATAACACAAGAGTGTAGCTGAATTCCCTTTGCAAGGCTCTGGACTAAACCCCTCTTGATTCCCCTTGAATGGGTTGAGGTGCCGCGTTGGCTCTCTTGGTTGAATACAAGTGTTAGCAACAATCCCACGCAAGTATATCAATTAAGCTCACAATGAATATCTAGCATATAAAGATGAGCACAATAAAAGTATGCAAGATATAACAAGGGACAAAGAGAGTGAGAGAGAAAATAGCAATCGCAAACACAAGGGTATGTTTCGAGGTTCGAGCACACTTGCTCTACATCCCCGCCTTCGACACACGAAGGATTTCCACTATGCAAGATCCCAATGGATCTCTCCTCGGTGCCGCAACACCTACAAACCCTCGGACTCTCTAGTCCCTTACACACCACAAGCCCATCGGCTCGCCGAGGCCGCACCTCGATCAACAAGAGTTCGCACCCGAACCCGAAACAACCACGAGCACACTTGCCCGTCTTCTCAAAGTACAAGAATGAAATCTTGGTGATCCAACACTTGATCACCTAACAAAAAGCTCTCACAACACAATCCTATGGATAGATTAGACAATGGATAGCTCAAGTGATTGTGAGAAAGTAAGGATGAAAGCTATGGTGAAAAACTCAAGAAATTCTCTTTACACTCTTTATAAAAACTTCCCTTTAGATAGGAAATATTTGCTCACTATTTTGTGGAGAAAACTCTTCTGAAAGTATGAGAAAAACTGGTTCTAAGAGTCTCTAAAATCTTGGCTCAAAACAATGACAAAAACCCCAATTTATAGGCTGCCAGAAAACTAGCCGTTGGGATCTGTCAGAGCTGCCGGTCGACCCGCCGGTCGACCGCCAACGGTCAAAAATCCGACCGTTGGAGCCTCCGGTCGACCCAGAAATCCAGAGAGCAGAGCTCTCTGCAGCGGTCGACCGTCCGGTCGACCGGACCACTGTGCTGCCAGACATGCACAAGTCTGTGCACGTCGGTCGACCGTGGGTCGACCGGCCCTTGGTTCGGTCGACCGCCCGGTCGACCGAACTGGCCTGTCAGCCAATTCCAGGTCTGGAAAACTGGTTTAAAATTTTATTTTAAAATCTTTTAACACTTATAAAAATTCCATAAACTTGTTTTAACATTCTATATTGAAAACCAAACTTGTAATAAAAATTTTCAAGACATGTATCAACATATTCATATTATTTCAGCGTCTTGCAAATTTTATCAAAAATCAAAACATGTATTTTTCAAACTTGGTTTTCATAACTTCACAAAATATAAAAACAAGATATTTGATTTCATTTTAAAGCATAGTGTGTATGGATATGATCCACTACACAATCATAATGTAATATCTATGTTTTTGACATTAAGCTCTAAATAAGGTTTTGGTTAAAACATATAACTTTGAATACCAAAAACCAAAACTATGTTTTTCCAAAAAGAAAGTCTTTTCTAAATCTGAAAATTCTTTTATGAAAAGACAAGTAAATCAAGAGTATGTGTGTGATCTATACTTGAGCAATCCACCAACTATTCTATCCTTTACATTTTATCTAAAACTTAAAAATCTTATACCTAGACACAAGTCTTGATCTTGAAGTCTTCCCTTGAAGTCTTCTCATCATCTTGACTTGGTCCAAGCTTGATCCAAAAACTCCTTGGATCACACCGTGCTAGCTCCAAATCTTGACTTTTAATCCTTTGTTGAGCTATGCACCTACTAAGATCTTGATAATGAATCTGTCACTAATTAAACACAAGATCATTAGTAAACATAACTACATGAGTTGATCATCATCAAAACTAGGGTGAAAGGCCTTTGGGCCAACACCTTATTATCTTGAGCTGTAGCTGGAGGATGCTTGACTTCCAACCGTGGCGCAGGGACTGAATAAGTCCCGTCAGGAACTGTGACCTTTGGAGCTTTGCCGAACTCAAGAGTCACCATATTGGCAGTGACTTTCTTCTGTTCTGTCTTCAATGTCAGAACCCCGGCGTCGACCAAGGCTTGAATTCTATCCTTGAGGACATAGCACTTGTCGGTAGGATGGTGAACCATCCTGTGGTAGAGGCAGTATTTGGGGTCGTTGGTGCGCCCTATCTCATTGGGACACCGAGCATCTGGCAGTTTCATTTTGTTCCCTTTGTGGAGCAGATGAAATATCGTGACCACCTGATCGTCTTTGAAGGAGTATTGTTTTGGAGGGAACTTAGACTCCTGATTGTTGAAGGCACTCTCTTGGCCTTCGACTGCACATCTCCGGATAACTCCACAGACATAGTCTCTTTGTCTTTAGCTTGAGAAGATTGCGGTAGGTCGCTACGCCCTTTGTTGTTCATCCCCCACTTGCCTCTAGGGGCGGATGGTTCGAACTTTTTAGCCGACTTCTCGGCTATCTCAGCTTGTTCGACCAATTCTTTCCAGGTGCGGGCTTTGACAGCCCCCATGCGAACTTCCACTTGGTCTAGGAAGTTGTGTCTGCATGTCTGTAAGAGCATGGGTAATGGCATCCCTGCTGGGCACATCAAGGATAAATTTCTAAACCGTTCAATGTAGTCACGGACAGATTCGCCCTTCTTCTGTATGGTGGAGAGGAGCTTGTCCATGGTTACTTCGGTATCGTCCTCATAGAAACGAGAGAGGAACCGAGTTTCCAGGTCGATCTAGGAGTTGATAGAGCCCGGGGGGAGACTTCAGAACCAGTCAAATGCCACCCCCTTCAAGGTGCCAATGAATAGCCTAGCCATGATGGCGTCGTTGCTTATAACATTACCAGTCTGAGACCGAAAATAGTAGATGTGCTGATTTGGCGAGCTCTTTCCGTCATAGGTATGCAACGTTGGCAGTTTGAACTTCGGTGGATATGGCACCGAATCCCACTCCAGCGGATAAGGACGGACTGCCCCTACCTTCTTTAATTCATCCCTCTGAGCTAGGGATGCGATTTGAGCTTGGAGGCCCTTAAGGACTTCGGCGTCTAAGGAAGAACCCTCCTTGGATTTTTTCGGCTTTGGCTGCTCATTGCTGAAGTGTTCCTCCTCATCGTGATTGCTCCCAGCATCATTGTCATTCCGATTGCTGAGGAGTCGAGCAAGCATCTGTTGAATATTGTCCAGGGCTTCTTGCTGAGTCTTGGAAGTTTGCTCTTGAGCTTCCAGGCGCCGACGAAGGTCGTCGTTGGCATTATCAGCCATGTTGACTAATGCTCTGTTTGTTCGCACTGAGCTAACTGTCGCCGATGAGGCGTACCCACTGTCTTCTTCTTCTTCATCCGATGGCTGGAGTAATCTTCTGGGCTCTGGCGAGGCTAGGGCCATCGAGGAAGAAGGTTGCTCGTAACTGTAGGGTATCGCCACCCTAGATCTGGTGTTTTGAAAAACACCTTCTTCATGCACCAAGACTTCGCCTAAGCTTGGGCTATAATCTGGATCTGGGGAGCTGTATGGGGTGTCGTCAGCTGTTTGTCTTCCCCTGCGCAGCTCTCATCCCTTCCGGTCATGTTGACGGATGCAGAGGGTAGATCTCGCGAGACGCTCCTTTTGCGGTGCTTCCTCGGGGCCTGTACCGATAGTCGATCAAAAACTGACCGTCGTCTTGGAGGAGTGGCGGGGATTGGTCCCAGCCGACAATGGACCGAGTGGAGTGTCACCAGCTGACATCCCACTTGTTGACAACAGGGGGAAGAGGTTTGCTTATCTGTCAACAATTTTCTCAAATCAGACCCGGTTGGGTCTCTGCAATCGAGCGCAAAGGCTCTTTTGGATCGCACATAGGATGATGTCCTGCTCCTTTTATCCCTACAGAAGGGATTAGCACTGAATAGTGCTTTGGTTCTAGCTTCGCCATCAGGCGCGAGCTTAGCGCTTGACGAACCGGAGGGCGGAGCACGCTGTGGTGCTTTACCCGCTATGCTGCTGCAAAGAGGATGGACCTGGTGAGTACGCTGTGGTACAGTAGCTTTGTTCATATGAACGAGGCTGACGCATGGCGTTGCTGCTCTTGAATTGGGCGACGGTATGATTGCCGTCTTGACTTTATGATTGGAGCAGACAGGAATCTTGCCTTTTTCTTCGCGAGAGAGGCGCGGTTTAGGCGTAGCTACGCCTGAAGCTTCGGTTGGAGACTTCTATTTAGGCTTCCATACCCGCCTTGGCAGAGGAGACTTAGGTTCGCAAGGAACCTGATTAGCCATACGCGAGGCTGAAGGGTGTTGGCAGAATTCTGCTTCCGGTTTCTGCTCTGAAACCTTAGCCGTGGAGACCTTCCTATGCTTCCGTGCTCGAGGCATTGGGCCACCCCCTGAGAGGACTTCTTCAAATCTTGCTTGATCGAACTGGACCACCAAGTTCTCACAAGTAAAGGAATCAGACTGCGGACGTGCTTCCTTGTTGCGCCAAATAACCGCAGTAGGTTCACAGAGAACCTTTTCTGTCTCCGCAGAGACTTTCCTTGTAGATTTAGCCAGAGAAGCTCTGGCTGCACCAGCTTTTCTGAATTCAGAATTAGACCGAGGGTCTATTCGTCGCATTGCGACACTTGATTCTCGGCAGTGGAGAATTTCGTCCCCAGCGGAGTCGCCATCTTGTTTTCCATTATATTCGCAAAGGGGAAAACTTACAAAAAAGAGTTTGAGGAGCTAAATTACAAGTATTCTTAAAAAAAATTACAAGTAGATCTCCTCAGAGATTCTGGAGAAGTGTGCCGATAGGAGTCTGGTCAGCGCGCGACCACTTTGTCCCTTTGATGATGCGAGCAATGAGATTCCCTTCTCGCCTGGTTCGGGGAATCAGAGAACAGAAGGTTGATAGAACCCTCTTGCTGCTTCTCAAAATCGCCTTCAATTAGGAATTCCTTCTCGCCTGGTTCCGGAGATTCCTTGAGAAGAAGGACGATGTTAGGGTATCAGCACCCTGATTAGAGAAAGCAATTCTCTAAAAGATCTCTGAATTCGAGAGCGCACGGTGCTTTTGAAGAAGTCTCTGCTTGTGGAGTCCTCTCTCTTGCGTATGTCTCAGAAAATCGGCCTCTGGAACCGGTCTCGTGTGTGTGTGTCCCTCTCCTTGTACCCCTGGCGGGCTATTTATAAGGAGAGCAAGGGGGTATAATTGTCCCTTGAAATTATGAAAACAGATTGAATCAAATCTGTTTAAATCTGGAAAGTAGCCTTGCTGCGAGGCTAGGATCAGCTTCTGCGAAGCTAGATTGGCAGGTCGGTTGACCTTCTTGATCCTTTCCATATCGTTGGAGGATTTCCCCTGATCTTCTTACTCGTTTTAGAAGAGTCAAGAGATTGTGGCAATCAACTGCCAAATTTGATCTCCGATTTGATCTTAATTGGATTTGATCTGATTGGATCCGATCTCATCTGGAGATTTGATTGATCAAAGGTTGACCATAGCAGACCAATAGCGGAGCTGTCCGCATTGAGCTTGTAGCGGAGCTAGAAGCAGCTTCTGGCGAAGTCCGAAAGAAACCCTTTGGCGGAGCTGGAAGTCCCCTGTGGCGAAGTTGCGAGTTAGCTTCTTGGCGAGGCTTCGAGGCGAAGTCGAGTGATATTAGCCTCTCGAGCGAGGCTATCCCTTTGGGCTCATGCAATGCTAAGTGCTAGCACCTTAGACCTGCTGAGGTCTGTTTAGAAACAATCCGGGTTCACTGTCTGCTTGCTGGATCAGTGGAGTCCAAGTTGCTTCCTTGTCCCTCGGAGATGGGTGAAAACTGGTCTTCAGCTCGTCTGTCACTTGTCTTTTGTAAATGTCAACAAGCTTAGACATTGTTGGGACCAATAAGAATCTTATCTTTTTTAAGTGTCAACAAATACAAGTTTAAAATGTATGAATCATCAAAACTAGACTATACTAGCACATCTAATGGGTTCAAATAAGCAATCAAGCCCAAACATATATAGATTTATTTGTGGCCCACTATATGTACAAGTATATAGCTAGTTTTAATAAAAACTAACATCTAAACATATATTCAAATCATGAAGCATCAAACAAGATAAAAATCATCATGGTAAACCTAAACATGATTATTATGAATATCCACATGTTATTAGAAATATGATATACGCAATAGCAACCATATAGTGAGAACACAAAAGAATTTATCCATATTAAACATGGGTGTCTCAAAATAACTAAACATGTATATCACTAATCTAATAAGCATGGCATTTTCATAGTAATCAACAAACATCAAAAACATGCTATGAAAGATAAACATGGAAAGCATGTAAACATAAGGAGTTAGATATTCGATACCAAAACTAATGAGGGCACCGCTCTAATTCTCCAAAACATGGTGGTCATCTCCACCAAACCTTCCTTGAAAGTGATGCATCCAAATGATTTCCATGAAGTTCGGAACGCATCCACTCCAAGGCACCGCTACTCTCACGTCATGTGAGAGCCCACACCTACATCATAAACTTTAGGGGTGGTCTTTGGTACCCATACTCTTTTGGGTCCATGGGGGTTAGTACCTTCTCTAACCCAAACAAATTTATTTGCTAAATTAGAAGTATGTACTCTATCATAACAAAATTTAGCAAGGTGGCCCTTACGTCCACAATGTGTACAAGTGTACACATGAGCATACATGTGATGGGTGTGTCCGTGAGGAGCATGTGTATGCCGTGGAGGGTGTGCATGAAAAGATGGAACTTGTTTCTTTCGAACCAAGGATTCCAAGCGTGTGTGGTTCATGGCACATTGGCTCATAGTGGAGCCCAAACAATCCACTTTCTTCTTCAACAAACAAATATCATCATTAATCTAAGAAGAAGAAGTGCATGCAAGGGGTGATCTAGGTGAAGCTACCCTAGCATAGCAAACATGTGCATCAATCTTATTTTGCAAAATAATGTTTTTCTTTAAACAAACATCTAGATCATTTGAAATAAAAATTATTTTATTTTTCAAAGCAACATTTTCTTTTAAAACAAAATCAACTTTTGAAGACAAATTTTCATTTTTCTTCAAAATTGATTCACAATCATTTTTAGATTTTAAAAATTTATTTTCTTTAAGTGCAAGTTCTAATTGAGATCTCAATGAATCCCTTTCATTATAGACCTCAACCTTCTCTTGCAAAACATTGTTAAGTCTAGAATGCAAACTCTTATTTTCATTTTCAAGTCCTAGACTTTTTTTTTTAAAACTTTATATTTTTCTATTAATTTTTCACACACAATAGAAAGTTCTTCATTTAAGGCATGAGCATCATAATCATCACATGAAGAACTAGAGCAATCATCACTATCTAAGTGGGTTTCCGAGTGTACCTCAAGGGAGTCATTCCCTTGGACCGTATAGCATTGTTGCGGCTCGGATTCATCTCCACTAGATTCTTCCTCTTGTTGGATCGGCAATTGAAGCTTGGAGGTGGTGGTGGTTGTCAAAATGTTCCACACTGCAAAGGCGGAATCAAGATTAGAAACATGCATAAGATATTCTTTGAAAGCATGCTTCTAATGGCCTCAAGGGCTTGTGCATTGGCCCCTATATGCTTGCTATCACTAAGGAAGGATTCCTTGGTAATGGCAAGGTAAACCTTATATCCTAGGGTTTGCAAATAAACGGACATCCTAATCTTCCAAACAATAATGTTGGAAGGGTCAAACAAAGGTGGGGTCATGAAGTCCATGGTAAACTATATGAGTGTGCAAACAAACAAATGCAAACAATAGATTAGCAAGAAAATGGATCTCACTCCTACGATGTTAAGCCTAAGTATCAGGAGCACTAGCTCTGATACCAATTGAAAGCACACCTAGAGGGGGGGTGAATAGGTGTAAATGCTAATCTAGGAACTAAGTGCGCTAAATGCGGAAGCTTAAAACAATTCTTGCCACACACTTAATACAACCAACAAGTGTAGCCGAATTCCCCGTGAAGGGCTCTGGACTAACTCCTCTTGATTCCCCTAGATATGGGTTGAGGTGCTATGTGAAGCTCTTGTGGTTAAGTACAAGTGAGGCACACACAAACAACCAAGCATATACAAGATATAGCAATATGAAATATGCAAGGTACAATGCAAGCAATGTATGATATGAATAATGAATGATACTTTGCACAAATAAACAAGAGAGAGTTAGAGAGACAAGTGGATCAAACGCTAACAACAAGATATGTTTCGAGGTTCGAGCCCCTAGCTCTACATCCCCGCCTACACCACCGTGTAGGATTTCCAATCCACTATCTCCCACCGAGGGAACCTCTACCAAAGAGGATTTGTTACAACAATGGAGTACCGAACTCCTCTCTCAAACACCACCTCACAACCGAGGGGTAGGCCCGTAGCCAATACAACAACCAACACCTCTACCGAAGAGGGTTACAAACCAAACTCCACCTCTCACTAGAGGGAGCAAACAACAAGCCTCAACCTCTACCAAAGAGGGAGCAAACCAATCACCCGATCAACCTCTACCAAAGAGGGATACAACTAGAACAAGGGTGTACAACTTGGAGGTTTCCACAACCTCAAACAATCTCTCTTTTTCTCTTTTCCACAAAACAAATGATCCTAATAGAATAGGATAGAAGATATAGCTCAAGTGTGGAATCAAGGTGATTTTGGAAACAAGCAACAAAGAAAAACTACTTGGGAAATCTCTTGTAGATGATAGAAATGAAACTCCAAAACAATATCCCAAAAACCTAGTTTTCTTTGATTTTCAAAACCCTTGAAAAACAATAAAGATGAAATCTTTTTATCTTTAAAACTCTTTTGAAAACTTTTTAAAATACTAGGGAAACTGTATTTTTTCCTCTTGTAAAAACCTTGGCCAAAATCCCAAAGAATTGGGGTTTATATAGGTCAAACAGAAAACTAGCCGTTAGGCTAATGTGGCAGCCTGACAGGCTACCGGTCGGCCGGCCCAGCCGACCGCCAACGGTCAGAAATGTGACCGTTGGGGCAATCCGGTCGACCGCCCGGTCGACCCAAACAAACAGAAAGCTCTGCTCTCAGACCCGGTCGACCGCCCGGCCGACCGTCCCTGTGGCTGCCAAACGTGCACAAGCTTGTGCACGTCGGTCGACCTCATGGGTCGACCGGCCTTAGGTGCGGTCGACCCGTGCGGTCGGCCGACCTGGCCTGTCAGCCACTATTCTGGGACAGAAACTCATGTTAAAATATTTTTCTAGAAATCTTTTAAGTCTTGTAAAAATACCCAAAAATAGTTTTATCATTTTGCATTGATATATAAACATGTGATAAAAAGTTTAGCTCAAATATCAATCAATATGAACTATTTTTTTGTTTTATCATTTTTACCAAAAATCAAAACATGTATTTTTATCAAACTTGGATTTTTCAATACATGAATAGGAAAGTCAAAATAAGTTTGTTTAAAAGTTAAGCATGCATGTATAGAATGAAATAACTATACATATATCATTTAAACTTGTTTTGATCAACTATTCATGAAAACCAAAAACCAAACATAAAACGTGTGTGTTTTGTACACTTGAGCATATCAACTATACTAAGCTTTACAAATGGATCTAAACACACTAAACTAAACTAGGATACCTAAGTCTTCTTGACGATCTTCCATCTTCAAGTTGACTTGCTCCCAAACATGATCCACCGAGTGCAAAGGTATGATATTTAAGCTTTGACACCGGAATCATCATGAAAAGCTTCTAAACTCCTTGTTGAAGCTAATCACCAACTAATATCTTGGTTAATGATCTAAAACTTAAATAACACAAGATTATTAGTAAACATAACTACATGAGTTAATCATCATCAAAACTAGGGTGGAAGGCCTTTGGGCCAACAGTGTGAGCTACACAGAAGCAAATTTATTACAGCTCCTGGGTAAACCTATTCTAGCCCAAAAGCGGGGCTAATGGCGAAGTTGAACTCAACCATCAAGGCGACGTTCACATCCACATACAATTGATCATCAACCGAAGTAGTTCAAAGTATTTCGAAATCTGAACCATTCCATTGCAGATTTACAAAAACTTTGAAGGGGGTCATGTTGACACTCTAAAGAGACAAAACTCGCACATTTATCTTCAACCGGTCTGAACGACGTCTAACTTATCGATATTTACAAAAGATAAGTCGAAGACAAGCTGATTACCAGGGACAAGGTAACAACTTGGGCTCTATTGATCCAGTAAAGCAGACAATAAGTCAAAGTTGCCTTTGAAGAGAAGCTAGAGCTAATCGAGGTTTGATCGAGTGCTTAGCCTCATAGAGATCCAAGATCACTAAAAAAGCCGAAGCCATAAGCTTCGCACGAAGCTTCCCATTTAGCCCCGCCAGAGGCTGATCTAGTAGCTTCGCGCTAGAAGCTTTATCCTTAGCTTCGCTAGAAGGAAGAAATTGTTTAGCTCCGCTATGGGCTGAGTCTTAGCTTCGCACGAGGCCTTGAAGGTAACTTCGCCTGAAGATATGAGCTAAGTCTTAGCTTCACATGAGGCTACAAAGGTAACTTCGGCTGAAGCTATGAGCTAAGTCTTAGCTTTGCATGAGGCTACAAAGGTAACTTCGCTCGAAAGAGAGAGCTTCTCATTTAGCTCCGCAGCGAGCTTTACCACGACATCAATTGACCATTTCCCACGAGGGATTAATGGGTGAACCCCACTAATTTAGTGGGATTAATGCCACTTTAAGTGGGCGGTTACACCCGCCCACTTCGTCCCACATTAAGTGGAGACAATTAAGCCACGACGGCGAGGAGGAGTTCGCACAACTCTCTAGCTTTGCCGGAAGCTCGCAAGTAGCTTCACTGCAAGGTCATTTGTAGCCTCGCGCGAAGGTAAGGACTGATTCAGCCTTACTGAATTCAAGGGGCGGTTATACCCCATTTTGGCTAAAATAGTCCCTTGCTGAGCCAAGGAGAAACTAGCTGGCTGGTTGAGAGAGGAGATTGGCTGAAAGAAATTCAAGAAGAGATTCTTAGCAAAAGGGTTCTCTTGTTCTCCTGTTTCTAAATCCTCGATTTTCAGAACCAACTGAGAAGAAAATCCTATTATGAGGCAGCGTGATCGTCTGATCGATTGCATCGTCAAAGGGATAAAGTCATCGCGTGCTGATCAGATTCCTACCGGCATACTTCCCCAAAAATCTCAGAGGAGATCTACTTATAATTTCTTTTCAATTACTTGTAATTTCACTCCTCAACCTCCTTTTTTGTAAGATTTCCCCCGAATCAATTTCGATGGAAAACACGAACTTATCTTATCAGTCTCAGAAAAGCCGGGTAGTCCAATCGGACCATTCAAAATCTTAATTATCTTCTTCTAGCAGAATTTTCTTATCAATAGTTTCAAGTCTGTATTGGTAGGGCACTGTACGAAGAATTTTATGGTAGAAAGTGCAGAGGATGTCTAGATCTAGAGTTATTGGACAATCGGTTATGAGCATTACCCTTAGTTAGTCATATCTTAATTGGTATAATCCCCGTTCCTTTTCTTCCTGTGTTCACCTTCCCTTTATCGAAATTTTGAGGACGAAATTTTTGTAAGGTGGGTAGAATGTAACACCCAGTTCCCAGAATACGTACTTAGATACGTATTCTGATTTTTTGATTGTAATCTTTTGACTTTTCTTCGTATTTATTTTGTTCTATAATTATTATTATATTATAGCTGCTTACATCATGCCTTACCACTTGTATTCTATTCCACCAATATCCTGCTCTTGTCTTATTATACCATGTGTATTCCCTGCTTAATATCACTTACTATTTCTCTACTTACTCATGTATGCCTGTGCTCATGACACGATTTTCAATGCATGATTATGATTTGAATTTATCGATACACGTGTGCTTATCTTTGCACACCATTTGGCATTCGCATCACCACTCATTGGGGTGTTTTGACTCCCCTGAATCCTCATGTTCAAATCTCAGAGCTTGGAGAGTTGCTGATCAGAGATGCGCAGTAGTAGCGTGGATCATCGGCGGTCCATCCAGAGCCCTATCCTTCCAGGCTCCCTTACTCGGCTCTAGAGTTTTCATGTTATGACTCTGAGCCCTTATTTGTACAGTTTATGATTGTATATCTCTTGTATTCTCGCATTTGCGCCTATCAGGTGGTGTAATATTCTTATAATATTGTGTCACATTCTATGATAACCTTGTAATTGTACTATATATTGGAATGTATAATGCACCACGTATTTTTGAACTTTGATTCTTGTCTGTACTGATGCTTAGCGTATATATGTGAGAGTATTTCCGACCTACGTATATACATCGCAGTAACATCTTCGTACCCACGGGATCGGGGCATTACATTATTAAACCATGTATAAACCTGCACCCTGAAAGCTCAGGTTAAACAATCGATAGGTACTTAGAAAAATATTAAAATACTCAGTGCTATTACAATTAACAAGCTCGTCGCCAAAATTTTCAAATTGAGAAACAATGACATTAAAGTCCCCGAAACATAAAATAGGAAGGGTTAAGGGAGAAATTTTACTAGTTAAGCTATCCCAGAATTCTCATCTCTTATGTGAGATGGGCTCTCCGTAAGCACAAACAAGATTCCAGACTGGTAGTCCCATTACCAATTGAATCTCTGCCACAACAAAGTTTGGGAAAATGAGGTAATCTTGAGAATGTAGATGTTGTTCTCGAGGAGCTAAAGACCCCTCGAAATGGCCAATAGACGAAACTATTAAGTGTTTGGCGGTGCTTAGATCCCTGATGGTGTTAATGGACTGGATCTCATTTAAGTGTGTTTTCAAGATGAAGGTGATGATGGGTGAAGTGGAGTAGAGGAGAGAATTCAGATTACTGATTGATGACATACTCCTACACACCGACAATTCCATGCTAGGAGCCTCATTAATTCTGGCAGGAATGTACAACAGTTTTCGCTATATTGTTGTTCGAAGCACTAGTTGGAATATGACAAAAAGATTTCGTGTGTCACTTTTGCTTTTAAAATTTTTTATTATCACAATAAAACTTCATATATAATTTAAAAATAAAGCTATTTAAATAATTTAAAAAAACTCTCTCTCAGATTAAAATCACTCAAACTATATATTTATCTCTATTTCATCCTTATTTCAAACCACTAGCTAACTAATTACTCTTTATGTATATTTAGTGTAAATACAACTAGTCTCTTTCTCTTTTTATCTTTATCTAAAACCTGTCTTTATCTTCTTCTTTCTATCCAACAAAAGATATTCTTATCAGTAAACACTTTCTCTTATTCTTTTTTAATTCTTATTTGCAAGCTCTCTTCCTCTTCTATCATATTTTTCTTTAATTCAAAAATATTTTTATCTAGAAACTCACTTCCTTATCTTTTTTTGCTTGTTTTTATATGTTGATTATCTATTTCTTTTTAATCCTAAAAATCTTTTTTTCAATCTTTCAATTTTCCCTCACACAACCTGACCTGAATGGGACTCACACAACCTGACCTGAATGGGAAATCCAAGTTCTCTCTCACCCATCCCTACTCTTCCTTCATTGTGATTCATTGGGTTTAGTAATTCCTTAGGAATCAATTCCTCATGAATTTCATGTTTGGTTTCAACTAATCTGATGTCATTCTTAATCTATGTTCACAAATCAAATCAATTATTCCAGTATGTACTTTTGTCATGATAATGTTTTTTTTTTACAATATTTTTAAACTTAAGGTTCTTGAAAATTCTTGATGGTAATTATAATTCAAAACTTGACATTATTTAATATCTTTTAGCTTGATCAAGTTTATAATTCTGATATACTTGACTGAATTTGTACTTTTGGTATACATTGTGAATATTATCATAAAGATCTTGATTTCTTTTTTTTAAAAAAAGTGTGTACTTGTTAATTCGATTTGTTTTATTCGTGGTACTGATTTTATTGTAGGTTTATTGGATAGGCAAAACATAAAGAAGCTGGAGAGTCATTTGATTTATATATAATTTTGATGTTTTTATCTAATTAATAGTTAAAGATTATAGTGGGGTAGAAAAATATGTTACTTCTTTTTCTTAATTAACCTTTAGTCATTCAAGATAACTATTATCTTAAAATTATAATTTATATCTAATTAATAATTTATTTATGAGTTCACAAATTCTATATTTTCTCCTCTTATAAAAATAAGTAATATTTTTTACAACTTGGAAATCATGAAAAATTAAGACTTTTAATAAGTATATATATTATTTTATCATAACATTTTATTTTATATCTCTTTAAACTAAACTATTTAGTTACTAAATTTTAGACAATATATATTAATTTATACTTAGCAGCATTGCTTACCAAAGTCTTTTTCTTAAAATGTGCATAAAACGTGCTTGGTATTCTAGCTTTAATCCAATTTAAATTCACCTAAGTTTTGTTTTTATTCATTAACTAGTTTTTGGCATGTGGAACACACATGCACTTAAAATGGACATGCATGATTTTGTGATTTTAAGAAATTAGTATACCAAGCACGTACGATGCACATTGAGAAATAATAAAAAATTAATAATAAAATATGACTATATATTGGTGCTTATTAATTAATATTATCAAATAATCATAAATATAAGAAAACTTTCACTGCAAACACCTATTTTGTTTCATAATTAGAAAAAAAAACTCAGCCTCATTCACGTCAGTATAAACTGATTCCTTCTAACTACTACTTCTTTATATATTTTTTTTCTCTTTTACCCTTCCCCATCATCCCCGACGCTACTCTCCCCTCAACCATGACTCCGAGGCAGAATAATTCACAGGTCGACCTTTTAAGGATCTCATTTGTTCGTGCTCATGATGAGTTTTTTTTGTGTTTGTGCTTGATGTATTTTTTAAATCTGGAAAGTATTAGGCATGAACTAATTGTCAGTAAATGGGGGTGCCGATGTTGGTGATATTGATATGAGGACTGCGACTCATGATGATTGTCCTCTATGAGAACTGCGACTATGCTCACAGTATTTTAATAAAGACTCAAAAATAAGACATTTTTATGTGGACTGCGACCATGCCGAATCCTAATAAAGAGGACTGTGATCATAGTCGTAGTCTAGAGATACTCAGAAACATGTAATAATAAAGAGAACTGCAATCATGATTACAGTTCTCAGAAATAAGTCATTTTTATGAGGATTGCGCTCATGCTCGCAGTCCTCAGAAATAAGGCGTTTTTATGAGGATTACGTTCATGCTCGCAGTCCTTAAAAATAAGGCAGGAGTATGATCATGGTCGCAGTTGTCAGAAATATTTTTTTGTGAGGAGTGCGATTATGGTCGTAGTTCTCTATATACCAGTTGTTTGCATTTTTGAAGCGGTTTATTTTTTTAAAGCAATTATTGTAGGGCATTTATGTTTTCACCACTGATGAGCATTTCTGCACTTGACACATGGGCACACATGATTGGTTTAAAAAGGAGGTAGCTGAAGTGAATAAAATTATGAAGTTGAGTTTTTTTTTAAATTACGATTTGACATAGGAGACTGTAGAAAAGTCCCCCTAACTATAATATAAAATTTTATGTTGTTTGTTTTATAAAAAATTGTGATTTATTTAAGACTACAAGATATGTAAAAGAATGATAAAGTCAATGTTAAATTAATATCCATTTAAATATAGACATGATACATAGCTTATCTAAGGCAACATAATTTTTTAAAAAGTTATAACAAATTGGTATTTACCATGTGCTTATCCAAAAGAAATCAAATATAGAAAAGATAATTCATAAAATTATAATTTTCATATGAAGTTTTCAAAATTAATATACAATTGTTAGAGTATGTACTCAAATAATATCAAATATAAAGAAATAATAGTTGGTTAACTATGGTTGTATATAAGGATAAAAAGATAGAGATAAATATTTAGTTTAAGTGATTTCAAATGAGAGAAAGTTAGTTTAGTATATGTATGTATGTTTATATATACACACACATAAACATACATACATAAATATATATATATATATATATATATATATATATATATATATATATATATATATATATATATATAGGGAGCTGATCCTCTAAGAACGGTTCTCACGAATTTCTGTGAGAACTTTCACGTGGGTCGTCGGATCTGATAGATCAAATCAAATAAAACTAGATCTCTATCAGATCCGACGGCCCACGTGAAAGTTCTCACATGAATTCGTGAGAACCGTTCTTAGAGGATCAACTCACTATATATATATATATATATATATATATATATATATATTATATAATATATATAATATATAGACTTGTGTCCTTCCAAAAGGATTCGAGCCCGGATCCTTTCACTTAAATTCAACCCTCCGACATTCGAATACATGATCCACTCCGTTGAAGTTGATCTATATTATTTCAAGTATCTATAAACCAAAAATCAAGTGTTTATAATATTTTTTGCCCATCCATCAAGCAACGCAAAATGGACGGGCGAAAGTAGTGAGTTGGTTAGATCTATGTCTTTAGACATACAAATTCTTAATCTGGCCATTTCATTATGATCTAAACATTTAAAAACCCTTACAAACTAATTTTTGTTAGGTTTCAAATGATCTACACCGTTAAACTAACCAACTCACTATTTAGGCCGTCCATTTTCCCCTACTTGATGGATGGACAAAAAGTATTCAAAACACTTGATTTTTGGTTTATAGATACTTGAAATAATATAGATCAACTTCAACAGAGTAGATCTTGTATTCGAATGTCGGAGGGTTGAATTTGAGTGGGAAGGATCCGGGCTTGAATCCTTTTGGAAGGACACAAGTCATCTATCTCTCTCTCTATATATATATATACACACACACACGTGTATACACACACACATACATATATGTATATATGTGTGTGTGTGTAGAGAGAGAGCCACCAGTTGAGAGAGCCGCCAGCCAGCGGTGACGTGGCGTAATATGTGCCACAGATCAATTGGATAATCTTCATAAAAATTCCACTTTTGGAAATAACTAAAATTACTAAAAAGACCTTACCGTTCAAAAATGATAGTTTTTCTTGGGATGAGATTTATATTCTCTATTATTATTTTTTCTTTCATTATTCTCTCTCTGTCTCTCGTGCTCGTTCAAATTTGGATTTCGATTTTGTAAATAGTCTCGATTTTAGAAAAGCGTGATCAGAACTTAATTTTTGAGTTTGCAGACCTAAATTCCATCTATTAGATCTCCATCGATCTCTCCATCTGAATATTTTATCTTCCTGTATCCTATCTCTCTCGGCCTGCCCTTTTTGATGACGTGCCCTAACCATAATTCATCTCTCACCACCTCTATCTTCATGTTCAATTTCATCAGCGAACGAAACAAATATAGCAAGAAGGAGAACTTTGGATGTTGAAGCAGAGGCTAATTTTTTAGATTTCTTTATTATTTATGTCATTGTAGTGATAATGTGACATTAATCACGTACGTAAAGTAATTTAAATACTTATTTATTATTTTTTAATATGTCGATATATGTTTTTTGGAATGCGACTAAGCTCGCAATTTTTAATAAAATAAGTTATCAATTATTATAAACTGTGACCTTAGTCGCAATCTTCAATTATATTAGGCCTGTGATCTTAGCCGCAGTCTCTTATTATATTAATGTTGTGTTCTTTGTAATAGTCATTTAATTTGCTGTTTCAAACATTTACATCATTTTTTTGTTTTTTCTATGCATTTTTTCATTATCACATGAATTGATTTTTTTTATTCGCAGAGAAAATTGTATCAGACTATAGCAACTG
This sequence comes from Agave tequilana, assembly GCA_038442645.1. Classification (NCBI taxonomy): domain Eukaryota; kingdom Viridiplantae; phylum Streptophyta; class Magnoliopsida; order Asparagales; family Asparagaceae; genus Agave; species Agave tequilana. Next base: position 346,998 of record JAVJIF010030432.1, read on the forward strand.
AGAAGAAAGAAGGAGTTCATTTTACTAAGAATATTTTGAAATAAATTCTATCATGTGTAATTCATATACGTGACATGAATTATTTCTTTTCACAGAATTTTCTGTACCGATGTCTACGTTTTTGTGAGAAATGCGACCAAGGTTGCAGTATAAATATAAAAAGGATCTTATTGAGCTGCGATCAGAATCACAATTTACTTAATATTTTTTATATTTGTTTTTTACTGTGACTGTTGTCGCAATTTTAATGTAACAAGAAATTTGCATTTCTATTACACACATCGTCCATAGTCGCATCACTTTTACTTTATCCTTATGATTTTTTACTATTGTTTAGTAAGGATTGTGACCAAGGTTGCAGTATCAGGATAGACAAGATTTTAATGACTGCGACTAGGGTCACAGTCGTAATATAAAATTGAAAGTTATGTTATATGAGGATTGTAATCATGATCGCAGTGCTAATCTAGTTTGATATATATGAATGTATGTGTACTGCGACATTGGTCGCAGTTCTGATGTACAATGAGAATAAGCATTTCTGAGTACATAATGCGACCATAATCGCAGTTCATTTAAAATGTATGAGTTTACAGTGCATATTGACTCAATTTTTGTAGTACATAAAATATATTTGTCATCAAATTATTACATAAATTATACAACATATATATGCGGAATGCGATCTAGGTTGCAATCTTTATAAAACCATCTTTTCAAGTTGGATGGTGTGTTGCAAGGATTCTCTATAATTATTACGTAAATTATATAACGTATACACGAGGAATGCGACCATGGTCGCAGTCTTTATAAAACTATTTTTCCAAGTTGGATGCTGTGTTAGAAGGATTTACTATAATTATTACGTAAGTTATACAACGTATATATGAGGTCTGCGACCATGGTTGCAGTCTTTATAAAACCATATTTTTTTAAAGTTTCGTGACCATTGAGAAATAAAAAGCATGACAGATACATAGTTGTACATGTAATTGAAGAATATTTTCAGAAAAAATTTATTTATAACATATTATATGATCATAAAGAGATCTTTATAAAAATAAGCATTATAAAGCTCCAAAAATAAGACAAACAAAAGTTATTATTAAAGAACAGAAAATCTTAGTCCTCGGCATCACTATCATAATTAAAATCGTCTTCTTCATTCTCCTCATCTTCCTCCTCGCTTTCCTCTTCTTCTCCCTCGTTAACCTCCTTGCTCTTCTCCTCTTCTGGAGAGTATTTTGGTTCATCGATAAACTCCTAGAATGGTTCGTCTGTAGCAAGTTCTTCCTTCATCCATATCGAGAAGAATCTCTAGAGGACATGATTGAAGAAAGTGCGCCTTCCGCATCAGAGAACATACTTTTTGTTGGCCCAAGTTACAATCACCCATGATTAGTGTATTTGATGATTACAAAGCATATTAGTTATTTGTACTAATAACATTGTTGTTTAAGTGTGTTTCAGATTTCTATTCATTCTAGAAGTCTTCTCTCACAAATATAAGGATTTGGACTCAAGTCAACTCCAATTGAGCTCAAGGAACAAGTGTTGAAGATTATATGAAGAAGCCTATTGAAGATCTTGAAGTCCTTAGAAACATTGTAAGAAATAGAATGTTAAAGTTTGAGTATATGAAATTTGGCTCTAGGATTTGCACACACACTGTTTCATATATTTCCTATGTTTTGAAAATGGTTATTTCTAAGTTTTATGCCTTAGTTTATATATACATGTACCAAAAGCTTTATATCTTGAAAATCTTGTATAAAACATGTGTATAAACTATTTTCTGCATAATACTTAGCTATATGTATTTTTAAAATATTTCTCAAAATTTTTCTAACTCAAAAACCAGCCCAGTTTTCTGTTTCAGGCACTCCGGCCGACCGGCCCGGTCGACCGGCGATGTGTCTGAACATGCACTGTTTGTGCATGTCTGTCGGTCGACGGACCGGTCGACCGACGGAGAGCAAATTGCTCTCAGGTTTTTTCGGTCGACCGGACCGGTCGACCGGAAGAAGGAAACTGTGTTTCCTCTTTTGGGACGGTCGACCGGACCGGTCGACCGAGAGCCAACGGCTCTTTGCAGCTGGCCTTGCGGTCGACCGGACCGGTCGACCGCCAAGCCTGCTATAGCCTAACGGCTCTTTCCTCTTTGGGCTATTCTGAAAAACTGTTTTGTTTTTAGCTTTAACAGATTTTTGGAGAGTTGTTGGGGAGCTTTTGCAGGTCAAATTAGGTGTAAAGAAATTGTTTTTAACCTATTTTCTAACCCTATAAATAGAGGAGAAGTCTCTCTTGCATATACTAAGAAAAATCCTCAAGTTTGTATTGTTTTCAAAAGAGAAAAGAAAAGAGTTTAAAGCTTTCATTCCAATTCTTTTTTGAGCTTGTTTTTCAGTTGTGTTTGATTACTAATATCACTCTACAACTGAAGTTTTTCTCACCACACTTCATAGAGTCAAAAATCCTATACTCATTCTATAGTGAAGTTGTAATAGAAGTGAGAGTGTTTGTAAAGAGTTTGAGAAAAAGTGTAGTGATCTTGTTGTGATCACTTTGTTCTTGTAATCCCTTCCTTGTGGAGCAACCTCTTCGGTAGAGGTCCTTTGTACTCGGTGGAGCTCGGTGCTCGGTCTTCGGTAGACCAAATTGTAAAGGCGTCCTCGGTGGATAGTGGAAACCCTTCACGGAGGTGAAGGCGGGGAGTAGAGCGGTGGCTCGAACCTCGAAACAAATCACTTTTTTGCGATTGCCTTTGCGTCTAATTCTTGCTTTACTTTTCAATAGCTCCTTATTGCTTTCTATTGCATACTTGTGATATTGTTTAAATATCTTGTGCTACTATTTGCTTGCTTATAATTCTTGCCATATATCATTGTGTTTGCATCATTCTTTATATCATCCATTTCATACTTGTGTGTGCCAATCCCGTACTCATCCAACAAGAGCTTCACATAGCGCCTCAACCCATATCAAGGGGAATCAAGAGGAGTTTAGTCCAGAGCCTCGCAAGAGGAATTCGGCTACACTTGTTGAATTGTACTAAGTGAGCCTCACTTGTTTTAGGTTCCGCATTTAGAGAGTTAAAATTTTAAGATTAGCAATCACACCTATTCACCCCCCTCTAGGTGTTTTTCACTTTTATCAAACATATCTTCATCAAGTGGCATAGGAATAAGCTCCTCCCCATGACCTAAAAAACTTGATCCTCCTTATGAAGAGTAGGATCAGAAGCAACATTACTTCACGGAAAGAGATAGTCAAAAGGAGAGAAGTCCAAATTGCTATCAGATTCACCGAAGTCCCCTGGAAAAAGAGGACCAGTGAAAAAATGACTAAAGTTAAAATCAGATTATTCAGAGAAAGAAGATCGGGAAGACATGATTCAAGGATAAATTGCTTGAGGAAGTTTAGAAATCAAATCGAAGTAGAAAAGAACAAATATTTTTTTAGAAGTCAGATCTTTAATACATATTTTTTAAGTCACCACAAAAAGGCCAATAGTCTGAAATGACATTTATAGTAATAATAAATATTAGAGGTGAAGGTTGAGTATTCGAAGAAGAGATAAAAAAGCAATTAAATATTTAATTGAAGCAGTTATGGCGGAAAAACCCCCCAGAGTACCTTTTTTCTAGACATTTATGATGTGAACTACAAATTAACTTTTAAAGAATGTTTCTTTCCAGTTTTTTAATTTTTGTATGATGCACCTCTTTCCTTTATCTAATTTAATTTTAGTAGTGTTTTTTGAGACGCTCACTTTATCACGGTAGGTAAAATATTAATGACTGAGACTATATCGCAGTTATAATATAGTATTTTATAAATTGTGTTATACGAGGACTGCTATCACGGTCGCAGCGCTAATCTACTTTGGTAGCATTGAGTGTTGTTAGGCTTGCTACCTTTGCAGCATTTTATAAATGAAAAAAATTCTATAATATGCAGATTGCAATTAAGGACTGTGACTGAGATCGCATTACTTAATGATAGCAAGTTTATATATTATTCTTGCATTGCGAACTTGATCGCCGTTCATATATGCAATGAGAACTAACCATTTCTGAGTTCATATTACGGCCATAGTCGAAGCTTATTTAAAATGACATTTCTAAGTAAAATTTGACTGCCAGTTTTTTGTCTCAGTTATAACAATATCTAATTTATAATTAACTTCGATCATGATCGCAATTCTTATTACCAGTAAAAAAGAAGTTATACAAGACTGCGAGACTGCAACTAAGGTCACAGTATTTTAAACAGCTTATTTTTCAAAGATTGCAATTTTGATCGCATTTAAAAACAGAAGTTATACAAGATCTTGATCAAAGTTGCATTATTCTAAACAACATAATTTTGAAAGACAGCGATTTTGGTCGAGTATTCTTAAAATAAACAAATAAAAAAAAACTCAAATTCGCAGTCCATAGCTTTAAATATTTATAAATAACTTATTTTTAAAATTATTAATTTTAAAGATTGCGACTTTGAGTCGCAGTCTTCTTTAAAGAACAAAGTTAAAAAACTCAAATTCGCAAAAGTTTGAAATATTTTAAGAACTTCTTTTTTTATTCCAAATTATTATTTTCAAAGACTGCGAGTTTGATCGTAGTTTTTTTTTAAAAAAACAAATTAAAAAAAAAGGCTTAAAGTCGCAATCTACAGTTAAACTGTGATAAAATCACTTTTTTACTCCAAATTAGTATTTTTTTTAATACTGCGACTTTGATCGCATTCGTTATAAATGAAATTTTTTTGCTCGATAATTTCTTCAATGGAAATTTCTCTGAAAATTACAAATTTATTTGCTTATAAAATTTTCGTAAGATGAGTTTTTGTTAGGTTAACAGTAAAATTTAGGATACTTTGGTCAATTGGTATTGTAAAGTGATTGATGGTTCTTTAGCAGGATTTTTTAGCTTTGTTGCTGCCTACACTCTGCCACAGATCTGTGGCACATGTTACGTCACATCACCGCTGACTGAAAAACTCTCTCAGTTGACGACTGAGGTACAAAAACCCTATATATATTTAAATATTTAGATATGTAAATAGCCTTAATTTAAAGTTTTATTATAATAATGAAAATTTTTTTAATGTGGGCAAAAGTGACCGACGGAATCCTTTTGTCGCATTCCAATTGTTGCTTTTTATAATAGTAAAAAAATATATAGAATAGTAGTATAGATATGTGTGAGTTCTTTCAGAGACAATTTTTTTCTATCTTTAATATTGTTTTATCTACAAATTTAATAATTTTGTCTTTTATGCATCTACCGTATAAGTTACAATATTTAGTAATACAATTAAAAAGTAACTGAAAAAGATAACTAAAATTTTGATATGATGCATCCAGAGGCTACCTCTTCCTGCAACTAATATGAATTTTAAAATTTTTTTTTCATTCCTCTCCTTTTTATTCCAATTGTTTTCTTTTTGTTCAAGAGTTTTTATTTTATTTTTTAAAAAAATTCTCTTCCTTTTTCAGTTATTATTCTACTTTTTTTCTCTTTTATTTTTTCTCAGACTTTTTATTTTATTTCTTCCTTATTATTTCACTTATTTCTTTTTAGATATCTTCTTTCTTTGTTCACTTGATTTATTCTCTTTCATAATTTTATTTTATTGTGTATTTTTTATTCTGATTCTGTTCTTTTTTTCTAAAGTTTTTCTTTTCTTTTTAAGAAATTTTCTTCTTTTTTCTTTTCCTTTCCTGTAAGTTTGACTGAATATTATTTTCGTCATATTTATTTATTTGTTCTCTATTTGTGTATGAAAATAACTATATCTTATGTTGAATTATTGAATATAATTTTTCTAAGTAAATAATTCAAATAAAAGATAAAATAGCTCTGCATATTTAATTGGGGATTACTTAAATTAATAAAGATTTTATCTTCATAGACCATGCACTTTTCTAATATAATAGAGTTAAATTTATCTGCTATTTATAAATTTTATGCACTATTATAATTTGAAATTATGCATGTGCGCGAATGGCTCAACTTTACCAAGAAAGTGGTGTTACAAATGATTATGGTAACCTTTTCTATAAAATAATTTAATTTTAGACAAATATTTTTTTATTTAATTTTAATTTTTAATGAGATATGTATAGGTTCTATGTACTTACCAAATACAAGTAGTATGATATTGAGATTTGAAACTTGATGTCACTTAAGAATTATAGGACAAAATATTGCAACCAGTACCTCGCGTGTTATAATGGTCTACAATAAATGTGCTAGATTTAGATTATAGGCCGACATGACCCATATGCGCGCAAACAAACGAAAGTATTTTTTGAATCTGCCTCCTCTTATTATTTTTATTTTGAACTATTCTTTAAATTATGTGATATGTACAAATGCATCGGCGCTTAAAATAAAAATGTATAATATTTTGTGATTTCTAAGAAATGTGTGAGACATTTAATACATATTTTTTTTCTAAATATTTAAGTCCGAGGTACGTAGGGGGCTGTTTGTTTCGCATAAAATGCCGTAATTCATAAATGACTTATAACCCAATTACAACTACAGTGTTTGTTTGGACCGTAATTCGTAAAAGACTTACGCCACCAAACTACTACTCATTTGCAACCCAATTACCACTCACTTATAGTTAATTTTGTGTTCATACAAATTTGTATTATTTTTATATTAATATTATTTTTTTAATATTTAATATTTTAAATATTTATTTGTAATATTTAAATTTTTTAAATCACCAAATAGTTAATTTTATGATCAACTTTTCCACTTATGATTTACACGTTACGACAACTAAACACCGCAAAACAAAATATACTTTCTCACTTATAATTTTATATTACCAACTAAATACCGTAAAATTTACATGTATGTAACTCATTTGCAACTGTAAAAGAATTTATCACTTTCGATTTACAAATTACGGCCATTTACGATAACCAAACATACCTCAAATACAAACAGTCTTGACATTAATGTCACTTGAAAATAATATATGTAGATAATATTCGGGACATTGATGTCACTTGAAAATATACTGGACTGAGTCACAATAAATGGATTGGGTTTAGGACATGGGCAGCCAGAAGTGAGCCAGCGCCACAGCGTGCCTTCGAGCTTTTCGGCCCATAGCATTATCCGACTGGAACGAGTGATTGACGCGTGTGGTTGTTCGCGTGTGATAGACGCCTGTGAGGTTACTGCCTTATAAATAGACAGGCGATCCCCCCATCTCCATCTCAAATCTCTATCAGATTCCTCCCAGAGAACGGGGAGAAAGGGCTCAGGTGAAATTTATTTATTCTCTTTTTTTTCCTTTTCGAATTAGGTTTTTTTTTTATCTCTGCCTTCTCCTTTGTTTTGATTGGCCTTTCTAATTTTGGGTTTAACACAGAGCAAATCGTTCTCTGAATTAGTTTTTCGTTCCTCTTTATCAGTTGTCGTCTGCTGGTGGAACAGATGAACTCATGTTTCAATTAAGCGTCCGAGTAGTCAGAGGCCCTAGAAAAGGTAAAATTTTCTTTGTTTTGTTGAACTAGGGTTTCATTCTGGTCGCTTTGATCAATTTTTGCTGCCGATGTTGAAAGGTGTTATCTTGGTTGCTTTGATGAAGTTGGTGCTTTGTTTTCTTGAACTAGCTAGGGTTTCTTTCTGGCCTCTTATTCAATTGTTTCTGTCGATGTTTAAAGGTGTTATCTTGTTTGCTTTGATGAAGTTGGTGCTTTGTTTTCTTGAACTTAGGTTTTCTTTCTGGCCTCTTTATTCAATTGGTCCTTCCGATGTTTAAAGGTGTTATCTAGGGTGCTTTGATGAAATTGGTTCCTTGTTTTCTTGAATTAGGGTTTCTTTCCGGCCTGTGTGTCACATGACATTCAATTGATTTTAAAGCTTTGAAATTGGTGCAATGAATGTTGGAATTTTGGTATGTATATTCTTTGAATTAGAAATATATTCTTTGAATTCGGGTTATCATTAAGTTTTTAGCCAAAATTAAGGGTGACATTTTCTGACGGAGTGCAGGAAGTTATGCTTTGGGTGCTTCCGGCAGGAAGTCATGCTCCGATTGTGCAGTGCTTGCACAACAATGGAAAAGGAAATATAAAGTCCACAAAAGGTAATTTTTCTTGTTTCTGGAACTCACTCACACAAGATACTCAATTTTTTATGGTGATGTTTGAAGGTGTTATCTCTGGTGCTTTGTGAAACGATGAAATTGGAACTATGATGGCTTGGATCAGAAATTTGGCGTGCATGTTTTGTTAATTATTATTAAGCTTTTGTTGGGTTGCTGATTCTCCTTCTCATTGCAGCTTTTGCAATCATGCGCGCTTCTCTAACTAACAAATCGGTGCAAGAATCAGCAATCCAAGAACAAGGTACTTTCTTTGGCAGGTAACCAGGGTTTGCAGTTCTTGATTTGAAATCGCTAGGTATTCTCTCCTATTCATGGCCTTTCGACTCTAATGCATCAATCTACTGTTTTATGATACTCTTTTGTGTTTGTGCAGCTATAAATGGATTCTGGTGACTTTTGAAGGTGTTATCTTTGGTGCTTTGCAACGAGATGAAATTGGAACCATGATGGCTTGGTTCAGAAATTGGGTGTGCATGTTTTGTTTGTTATAAGCTTTTGTTGGCGTTGCTGATTGGTCCTTCTCATTGCAGGTTTGCGATCATGTGCACTTCTCTAAATAACAGATCTGTGAAGGAATATGCAAATCCAAGGACAATGTACTTTCTTTGGCGAGGAACCAGGGTTTGCTGTTCTTGATTTGAAATCACTAGGTATTTTCTTCTCCTATTCATGGTCTTTCTACCCTAATGCATCAATTACTGTTTTATACTTCTCTCTCTTGTGTTTGCGGAACTATAAATGGGTTCTATTATTGTTATTTGAAGTCTGAACATACTTTTTTGTTAAAGGTTATTCTGAATAATTAATTATTTCTTCCCATGTAGTTCCATTTATTGTATTGCAAGCTTACGTCCTGCTCTGAACATGCTTTCCCTTAAAGGACTGATCTATTTTATCTATTGCTTTATAATCATTGATTTGGGGCATTCTTGGCTGAGGATGCTGCATTCAGTTTGTGATGGTTTAAGTTAACTTATAATCAGTGATAAAGCTAATTCAAAGAGTTTGTTTAGGAAAGAGTGGTCCTATGGGATCTTCTTACCAAAAGGATGTTGCATTCATTTGTTTGTTAATTTTATTTATTTATTTATTTATTTATTTTGAAAGAAAGGGCTTGGTCTCAAACTAAAAAACCTCACCATATGTATAAATTAGGAAAAAAGTTACAAAAACCCCACCATACGGTATAATCACTAACAATAATGAAGAAAGATGAATTAGAATGTCCAAGTTGCAGTCCATATGGGGAGTGGATGACAAAGAATACTCAAGGAGGGGGCATTGACAGGACGGGGAAGCTAAGTTCTACACTTCGGATAGGGAGATTAAATTAGAATTCTGCCATAGCGAGAGCTCAACTAGAGATAGTTTTGGGGGTGGAGTGTTTGCCGTGGAAGCTGCAGTTATTTCTTGCAAATCACAGAAGCAATAACAGAGCCTAGTTGGTATACGCCCACATGTTTCAGTGTATTGGTTGAATATTGTTCGCCTTCCATGTGCTCCCCAGGTCAGCCATATCTATTGGCTCAGGTGCACTCTCCCCTCCACAATGGGCAAATTTACCTGGATTTATGGGGGAAAAAATATTTTTTTGTTATTGATATTTGATGTCTGTTTAAGGTATTAAACTGTTTAGCTCATTTAACCATGTGTTCCTCATAATGCAGCCTGCCCTTGCTCAATTGTTCTACCAATTGGGCATACGAAAGGTGGTAGCAAAAGAGGCTTTGAGTTGGCAAGATTTAATGCCACCAGATTGTTGTCATCAACAGGGAGGGTGTTGCATGGTATTTGTGACTATCATTCTTTTCCAAGATTTGATGGTACCTTCCAAATGTGTGATTTTATTTCGTGGTCCTGTAGAGGTTTCTCTCTAACATCACAGAAGTGGCTGATGACAACATAACATGGGTTTTTTATGTTATTGCGCATTTGCATTTTTCTTTTATTTCAGCAAACTCAGCTCTTTATTCATGATAGATTAACCTGAAATTTCTTAAGTTTGCTAACAGACTAGATTTGGTGCAGAGGGTGAACTTCAGGGGTCAAATCTAGAATTTTGTTCTTCAGTCTTCATAGCCAACTAATTACTCTCATATTCTGATTTAGATGGTTATGGCAGTCTTATTTTATTTTATTTTATTTTGAGAAGTAATGGTGGAGAAAATTCACTATATTCATAAAAAAATCAATAACAAAAGAAGGCATGAGAACAGAAATAGAAACTGACTGTATGAAAATACATTACAAATAACTTCGTTCAGAGTTCATGTTACACCTGTGGCGGAAGCATTGAGAGGTATCAAAACATTCAAGGATCCGTGGATGTCTCTGCCACTGGGAGGTTGTCAAAATAAGCAAGGATCAGTGGGTGTTGCTAGGTGAGTGCTTTGTCAGATGTCGACGCATCTTAGGTCTGCAAGTGGTGTAACCGGGTCAGCATCTGTATTGGTGATGAACTTCACCTTTAAATCCGATGAAGCAAGAACTGTCCAGCAGAGGAAATTAGCCTGAATGCACTATAAAAGCTGGTTATGACAGTTGTTGACACTTTAAAAAAGACAAGATTCTGACTGGCCTGAACAATGTCTAAACTTGTGACATTTACAAAAGATAAGTGATAGACAAGCTGACGACCAGTTCTGTACTTGTTGACATTTACAAAAGACAAGTAACAGATAAGCTGACGACCAGTTTTCACCCATCTCCGAGGGACAAAGAAGCAACTTGGACTTTACTGATCCAGTGAAGCAGACAGTGAGCCCGGATTGTCTCTAAACAGACCTCAGCAGGTCTAAAATGCTAGCACTTAGCATCACATGAGCCCAAGGAGATAGCCTCGCCTGAGAGGTTAAGATCATCCAACTTCTCCTTGAAGCCATTCACAGCTCCGCCAGGAAGCTAACTTACAGCTTCGCTTGAAGTGCTCAGTTAACTCCGCAGAGAGTTAGCTTCGCTCGAAGTCACACGCAACTGCGCAGAAGGGTGTTCAGTAGCTTCGCCACAGACGTTATCTAGCTCCGCTGAAGGGCTTTCTTTGGACTTCGCCATATGCTCCTTCCAGCTCCGCTGTGAGCTCGACGCAGGCAGCTCCGCTGAGGGTCTGTCATGGTCAACCTTTGAACAATTAAATCTTTAGATGAGATCAAATCTAATCAAGATCAAATCTAATCAAGATCAAATCTGAGATCAAATTTGACAGCTGATTGCCATAATCTCTTGACTCTCCTAAAACGAGTAAGAGGATCAGGGGAAATCTTCTAATTATATGGAAAGGATCAAAACAAATCAGGAGACCGATCTACCTGCTACTTCTAGCTTCGCAGAAGCTGATTCTAGCCTCGCAGCAAGGCTACTTCTCAGATTTAAACAGATTTGATTCAATCTGTTTCCATATTTTCAAGGGACAATTATACCCTTGCTCTCCCTATAAATAGCCCACCAGGGGCACAAGCGGAGAGGAGACGGCAGACTTCTTGAGAGGACCCCGGCTCCACTATCGCGTGCGCACAGAGAGAGAGAGAGGCTAAACAAAGATCTATTATCTTGCTTCCAAGAATTTAGAGACTTTAGAGAACTGCTTCTCTAATCAGGGTGCTGATACCCTAGTACCTTCTTCTCAAGAAATCTCCGGAACCAGGCGAGAAGGAATTCCTAAGTGCAGGCGGTTTTGAGAAGTAACAAGAGGGTTCTACCAACCTTCTGTTCTCCGATTCTCCGAACCAGGCGAGAAGAGAATCTCATCGCTCGCATCGTCAAAGGGACAAAGTGGTCGCGCGCTGACCAGACTCCTATCGGCACACTTCTCCAGAATCTCAGAGGAGATCTACTTGTAATCTTTTTAGAATACTTGTAATTTAGCTCCTCGACCCTTTTTTGTAAGTTTTCCCCTTTTGCAAATCAATGGAAAACAAGATGGCGACTCCGCTGGGGAACGAATTCTCCACTGTTGAGAATCAAGTGTCGCAATGCGACGAACAGACCTTCGGGTCTATCTCTGAATTCAGGAAAGCCGGTGCAGCCAGAGCCTCTCTGGCTAAATCTTCAAGGCAAGTCTCTGCGGAGACAGATAAGGCTCTCTGCGAGCCTACTGCGGTCTTCTGGCGCAACAAGGAAGCAGGCCCGCAGTTCAAGCCTATCACTTTCGAGAACCTGGTCGTTTACTTCGACCAAGGAAAATTTGAAGAAGTCCTCTCTGGGGGTGGTCTAATGCTTCATGCACGGAAGCATAGAAAGGTCTCCATGGCTAAGGGTTCGATGCAGAAACCAGAAGCAGAATTCTGCCAACACCCCTCAGCCTCGCGTGTGGCTAGTCAGGTTCCATGCGAACCTGTCTCCCTTGTCAAAGCAGATGTGGAGGCCAAAGCAGAAGGCTCTGAGTAAAGCCTCAGGCATAGCTACGCCACAAGTGCGTCTCTCTTGCAAAGAAAAAGACAAGGTGCCTGCCTGCTCCAACAATGCTGCTAGCCGCGAAGTCACAATGGCGACCATACCTTCGCCCAATTCAAGAGCAACAACGATTCGTGCCAGCCTCGTCCTCATGAGCGAAGCTACTGTACCACAGGGTACGTATGAGGTTCTTAGCCGCGAAGCAAGAGCTGAAGCACTATTCCGTGCTAATCTCCTCTGCGGTGATAAAAGGAGCAGGACATCATCCTATGCGCGATCCAAAATAGCCTCTGCGCTGGATCATTTAGGCCCAACTGGGTCTGACTTGCGGGAATTCTTGACAAGTAAACGGAAGTCAGAATCTTTCCAAACTTCTTCCTCCCGTTGTCAACAAGTGGGATGTCAGTTGGTGACAGTCCGCTCAGTCCGTTACCGGCTAGCGCCAATCCCCGCCACTCCTCCAGACTGACGTTCAGTTTTCGATCGACTGTCGGTACAGGCCTCGGTGAAAAGGAGCATATCGCGAGATCTACCCTCTGCATTCGTTAACATGACCGGAAGAGGACGAGAGCTACACAGGGGTAGACGAGCATCTCACGATACTCCCTACGGTTCCCTAGATCCGGATTATAGCCCCGGCTTAGGCGAAGTCCTGGTACACGAAGGTGTCTTCTGAAATACCAGATCTAGGGTTGCAATACCCTACAGTTATGAACAGCCATCTTCCTCAACGGCAGTAGCCTCGCCGGAACCAAGGAGAAGATCAATCCAATGTCCGATGAAGAGGATGAAGACAGTGGGTATGCCTCTTCGGCGACAGTCAGCTCAGTGCGAACGGACAGAGTATCAGTCAATATGGCTGAAAACAACGATGACCTTCGTCGACGTTTGGAAGCTCAGGAGCAAACTTCCAAGACCTAGCAAGAAGCTTTGGATAACATTCAACAGATGCTCGCTCAACTCGTCAATAACCGGAATAATAATGATACCGGGAGCAATCACGACGAGGAAGAACATCTTAGCAATAAACAGCCGAAGACGGAGAAGTCCAAGGAGGGTTCTTCTTTGGACGCTGAAGTCCTTAAGGGCATCCAAGCTCAAATTGCATCCCTAGCGCAGAGGGATGAATTAAAGAAAGTAGGGGCAGTCCGTCCTTACCCGCTGGAGTGGGATTCAGTGCCATACCCACCAAAGTTCAAAACATCAACGTTACATACATACGATGGTAAGAGCTCGCCAAATCAGCACATTTACTATTTTCGGTCTCAGATCGGTAATGTTATAAACAATGATGCCATCATAGCTAGGCTGTTCATTGGCACCTTAAAGGGGGTAGCGTTTGACTGGTTCCGAAGTCTCCCTCCGGGCTCCGTCAATTCCTGGATCGACCTGGAAACCCGATTCCTTTCTCGTTTCTACGAAGACGATACCGAGGTAACCATGGACAGGCTCCTTTCCACCGTGCAGAAGAAGGGCGAATCTGTCCGTGATTATATTGAGCGGTTCAGAAACTTATCTTTGATGTGCCCAGCAGGGATGCCATTACCCATGCTCTTACAGACGTGCAGGCACAACTTCTTGGACCAAGTAGAGGTTCGCATGGGGGCTGTCAAAGCCCATACCTGAAAAGAATTGGTCGAATAAGCTGAGATAGCCGAAAAGTCAGCTAAAAAGTTCAAACCATCTACCCCTAAAGGCAAATGGGGTATGAACAATAAATGAGTAGCGACATGGCACAGTCTTCTTAAGCCAAAGGGAAAGAGACTATGTCTGTAGAATTGTCTGGGGATGTTCAGTTAAAAGCCAAGAAGACCGGCTTCAATAATCAGGAGTCTAAGTTCCCTCCGAAACAGTACTCTTCAGAGACGATTAGGTGGTCACAATATTCTATTTACTCCACAAAGGGAATAAAATGAAGCTGCCGGATGCTCGACGTCCCAATGAGATAGGACGCACGAATGATCCCAAATACTGTCTCTTCCACAGGATGATTCACCATCCTACCGACAAGTGCTTTGTCCTCAAGGACAGAATTCAATCTCTGATCGACGTCGGGGTTCTGACACTGAACTCAGAGTAGAAGAAAGTCACTGCCAATATGGTGACCCTCGAGTTCGGCAAAACCTCAAAGGTCACAGTTCCTGACGGGACTTATCCAATCCCTGCACCACGGCTGGAAGTCAAGCATCCTTCCGCTAAAACTCAAGATCATAGGGGTCTTGTTCCCTTGACATTGAAGACAGGGGAAATCATGTGGATACACCCAGACCTTGTCCAAGACGAACAATGAGATTCAAAGAAGTCCAAATCAAAGGGCAAATCTTGCAATGTCATCTCCATCCTACCAGACGATGACAATCTTACATCAGCTTCTCTCAGTGATTCTGAAGGAGAAAAGCACGCTTGCATGACGCAGGCTGATGTGCCTCAGCCAACAGGTACTCGATCCGGAAAATCATACTTAAAACAGTATGAGAAAGCTGCTGACGAGACACAACAGCAAACGATGTCAGTATAAGTACCAGCATCCGCTTCGGTTCCAACCAAGGGAAAGGAGAAGCCTAAGGAAGTCGGTTCGACCATGTCCTGAAGAAGCCTTCAGGCCCAGGGCTTGACACGCCCTTTCGTTTTGACATATTGACCCAGCTGGCTAATATCCCGGCTCGTATTACAATACACGAGCTCCTTCGTCTCTCAAAAGAGACAAGAGAAGCACTCAGAGATGCGCTGGCTGATTCAGAATCATTCCTGACATATATGTCGAAAATCCCTAAAGATGACGCTCAGTCCTCTTGTCCTGAATGCCATCATGTACAGTTGAGGGTGCCCGCTATTACCTTCACAGCGGAAGATATGCTTCTCAAAGACAACAAGCACGATCGACCTTTGTACTACACTGGATACATCGGTTCAACATGCATTGAAAAGGTACAGGTTGATCCGGGGTCTGCACTCAGTATCATTCCCAAAAGGCTCCTCTACTTTCTCGGTATACCACTATATAGGTTGTCGCAACCACTACTACAATATACGGTTTCAATGCCGGGAGTAGTCATCCACTTGGGAAAATTCGACTTCGTTGCCGAATCGGGAGCCTGAAGTTAGAAGTGACGTGTTATGTCATTGACGCTGACACATCATACAACTTGCTGCTAGGACGACCGTGAATCCACGCCAACTGGATCGTTTCCTCCACTCTGCACCAGTGCTTCAAATATGTTAAAGAGGACGCGACAGTACGAACTGTCTTTGCTGAGAAGCAACCATTCAAAGGGGTGAAAAATTACTTCACTGATGCTCTCTTGTATCAAGAGACCGGTGAAACATTCAAAGAATCGTTGCCGGATGATGATGGTAGTGGCAATGAGGCGGATTCAGAATCTGAAGCAGGCATGCCAGCCATTTTGATTGGCGAACCAATTATAGCATGTCTTAATAATCCCCAATGTAACGCTCCTTCTGAAGATGAGGGCGAGTGGGTAATTAATGATAATATTTTTTTGATTATCCTGCGAGATTGGGTTGTCTGAATCCATCAAGGATAGCTCTCTGCACATACCTTTACATAGACCAAGCGCGTTCAGTACACCCATGGAATCGGTAGAAGGGGCCGTTTTAGTGATCCCTCCATCCCAAGAAGGTCAGTTACCAATAATATTTGGTAGAGCCCAACCACGAGGGTCCACAGCCACAGATTCAAGTTCAGACTCAGACACCCCACAAATTTTCCATTATGCGCGACTAGCACACCATATGATGAAGAAAATGGGGTACAACCTAAAGCATGGAGAGGGCCTGAATTTCGGAAAAGGAAGGCGTAGTTTGCTGCGTAACTTTGTGCCAAAAGGGAAGCCTGCAAATTACTATGATAATACACGCAGGGGGTTGGGATACGTTACACCCACACCGCCAGCAACGGTTCAATTCAAAGATGACGAACCAATTCCATCACATTTTGCCTCTTCTTCCGAGTGGGACTCAGATGTCAGTATGGGAATGATGTTCGAGAATCTCACCGTTAATATGACCTCAAGCAGTCAATTGGAGCCTGCGCAAGCTACTGATGAGGAACCATGGGCTCAGCAATTAGATCTCCAATGTGAAAAGCGATTCGAACTGCGCGAACCACCTACTGAAGATAAGGTGATGCAGGTCAACTTGGGTAGTCAAGGTCACCCTAAACCCATCTTTATAAGTGAAAGTTGTCACTTATGGAAAAGGAAGAATTAATAATACTCGTGAAGGAGTATATAGACGTCTTCGCATGGAACTACGAAGACATGCCGGACTTGATCCACAAGTAGCCATGTAACAACAACGTTGGTTTCGCCCGAACATTATGGAGGCCATTGAAGCCGAAGTTCATAAGCTCATTGCATGTGGCTTCATACGGGAGGAACATCCAGATTGGGTTGCTAATATCGTTCCCGTCCTCAAGAAGAATGGGAAGATACGAATCTGCATCGACTACCGTGATCTCAATACAGCTTGTCCTAAAGACGAGTTCCCACTGCCCATCACTGATGTCATGATTGACAACACCTGCGGGTTCGAAAGAATGTCTTTTATGGACGGCTTTTCAGGGTACAATCAGATCAAAATGTACCCCGACGACGAGAAGCATACTTCATTCCGAACACCCTTGGGGTATACTGCTACACTGTGATGCCCTTCGGGCTAAAGAACGCCGGAGCAACCTATCAGCGGGCAATGAGTACAATCTTCCGCGATCATCTCTGAAAAACGGTAGAATGCTATGTCGACGACATTGCTGTCAAAAGCTGCAATAAGAATGACCATCTCCGTGACTTGAGAACGATGTTCGACATAATGCGGGCTCATCAACTGAAAATGAATCCGACAAAGTCCTTCTTGGGAGTTTCGAGTGGCAAATTCCTTGGGTTTATTGTTACATCAAAAGGAATTCATCTTGACCCAGACAAGGTCAAGGCCATTCAGAGCATGCATCCACCGAGGAATCTTAAGGAGCTTAGAGGCTTGCAAGGTAGACTGGCTTATATTAGAAGATTCATCGCAAATCTCTCAGGCCGCTGTCAACCGTTCACCCGACTCATGAAAAAGGGTGCTTCCTTTGTATGGGATCAAGCTTGTCAGGAAGCTTACGAAGACATCAAGAGATATCTCACAAAACCTCCAGTCTTGGTAGCACCCACATCAGGGAAACTATTCTTCCTTTATGTAAAAGCTATGGACATTCTCTTGGTGCCCTCCTTGCTCAAAAGGACGACAATGGTCACGAACATGCCATTTATTATCTGAGCAGGACTCTGATAGGGGCAGAATCTCGCTATAATCCTATCGAGAAGGAGTGCTTGGCTCTTGTTTTTGCTGTTCAGAAGACACGACATTATTTGGTTGGCCAAACCATACATGTCATCTCAGAGTGAATCCTTTGCGTCTTCTCATGACGAAGCCAGGATCATTGAACTCAAGATTAGCTAAATGGGCGCTTCTTTTGTCTCAATACGACATGATCTTTATCCCTCAGAAAGCGGTTAAAGGCCAGGCCCTTGCGGAGTTCTTGGCTGCTCATCCAGTCCCAGAGAACTCAAAACTTCACGAAGATATTCCGGATGAAGTCTTCGAGTCCAATGTAACTTCAGAAGATGAAGTGTGGCAGATGTTCTTCGATGGAGCATCACGAATAGGTCCTAAAGGCAGGATCATCGCCGGCGTGGGGGTTGTGTTTATCTCCCCACAGAATCATGTCCTTCCCAGAGCATTTTCTCTGACGGAATCATGCTCCAACAATGTAGCGGAATATAATGCTCTACTCATTGGTCTTCAGCTCGCCCACGGAATGAGGGTACGCTACCTTGAAGCTTACGGCGACTCAAAACTTATTATCAATCAGGTTAAAGGCGAATATGAGGTTCGCCACGAGGACTTGGTGCCTAATTATCACACAGTCATTGAATTGGCTAATCTGTTTGATGGTTTCTACATCGGGCACGTGTCTCGATCTCAGAATACTAAGGCAGATGCTCTTGCTGCATTAGCAACAACACTAGCCTTGCCAGTCGACACCGAGTATCACCTTACAGTGGTGACTCGACACCTTGTCTGCTTCAGACATATGTTAAGAACCAGAGAGGTCTATAATATCTCGACGGATCTTGAGCCGAGAGATTGGCGATTTCCTCTCATCGACTATGCTTTACATGGTCTGCTGCCAGACAATCCTAAAGAAGCGGCATCTATCAGACGAAGGTCTCTCTATTTTTACTATGATCCAACTCTGAAGACACTTTAACGTCGTTCATATGACGGTGTCCTCCTCCGTTGCCTTTCTAATTCAGAGGCACAAGAAGTGCTTAAAGAAGCACACGACGGCATATGTGGAGCTCATCAGTCAGGTCCAAAACTCAAAGACAGATTGCATAGGCTTGGATATTATTGGCCAACCATGATAGCCGATGCCATCTAATATGCGACGAAGGTGTAAAGCATGTCAAATTCATGCGGACTTCATACACCAGCCCTCGGAGTTGCTCCACCCAATTGTTGCTTCATGGCCATTCGAAGCATGGGGAATCGATGTCGTAGGGCCAATCAGCCCCTCTTCGACAAGAGGTCACCAGTTTATCCTGGCAATAACCGATTACTTTTCAAAGTGGGCAGAAGCCATACCACTGGTTGAAGTCAAAACTTCTAACGTGGTTAATTTCATCAAACACCATGTCATTCATCGATTTGGTGTTCCTAGGCGGATCATCCATGATAATGGTCCCCAATTCATAAGCCAGGTATTCTATCGATTCTGCGATAAATACTGAATTCAGAATGTGGCTTCAACTGCCTATAATCCCGCCGCTAATGGCTTGGCGGAAGCATTCAACAAAACAATCATCAAGTTACTCAAGAAGTTCGTCTCCTCAAATAAGCGAGAGTGGGACGAAAAGCTTGGTGAATGTCTTAGGGCCTACCGAACCACGGTTCGGACCCCGACAGGCATACGCCTTTTTTCCTGGTGTACGGGTGTGAAGCAGTCATACCGCTGGAAATCCAGATGCCGTCATTACGAGTTGCTCTGACCACTAAGATCACATCAGAGGACAACGATCGGTTGCGTCTTCAAGAGCTCGAAGCCCTGGATGAGAAGCGGTTACAAGCTCAGCAACACATCGAGCTGTATCAAGCTCGAATCTCAAAAGCCTTCAATAAGAAGGTCAAACAAAGAGTCTTCCAGAAAGGAGATTGGTTTTAGCCGTCAGACGACCGATGATCATGACGCGCAAAACCAAAGGTAAATTTCAGCCTAAATGGGAAGGACCGTTTGTAATAGAAACAGTCTATTCAAACGGAGCATATCGCCTTGTGACTTCAGATGGTGATTTACTCATGATGCCGATCAATGGCAAGTTCTTAAAGAAGTATTATCCTTGATTAAGGATCCTTCTCATGATCAAGTTAACACTACACCTCTGATCAAGACCTTCAAATCCAAGGTACACACAAAGAGAGCCTATCTCTTCCTCCAAACGAGATCATGCAACCATAAATCAGTAGGAACCTGGTCATACACTGGTTGTCTCAAAGGAGAATCAAGGTTACACATGCGCTAACCATTTGATCCAATACCTTTAATGGTTAAGGATAGAGGAAAATGTTGGCTTTTAAGCCCAACATGAGTCCTCGACAACTCATCATGCTGAGGGGAATAGCATGGCTAGCCCGACTCAAACGGTAGTTGGTAAAGGCATATCAAACCCATTGACAGCTGAGGATTTGCTAAAAATCCTAAGGGACATGTTCCCATTTGATTCCCTTTCCAAAATCACTTACCAATTCTCATCCATGGAATGGTAAGACCACATTTAAAGATCTTTCCATCCATTTCGCTGGCATCCATTTCGCTGTTACGTTAACATTAAACCTATGACAGTGCCCTTTTTCTAAATCCCATCAAAACTTCAAGCTTGTTGGTTTCTCAATCGGTTATGTCATTGCGACCTCTGAACCGGCAGATAGCCAAGTCTCACCTTTCAGTCCGACAAGGACTACTTTGAGCTTGGTGGATTCTCAATCGGTTACGTCATTGCGACCTCTGAACCGGCAGATAGCCAAGTCTCACCTTTCAGTCCGACAAGGACTACTTCGAGCTTGGTGACTTCTCAATCGGTTACGTCATTGCGACCTCTGAACCGACAGATAGCCAAGTCTCATTATTTAGTCCAGTAAGGACTATTTTCTCAAACGGCCGCAATACAACTTGGAAGCGACAATTCAAAGGATAAAACAAGTCGAAAATACAACAGGGGAGTCAAAAATGAAATTACTTTTATTGATTCCGAAGAAAAAAAAGAGAGGAAGGGATACAGAAGGCACATATATTACAAGCTATGAGGGTGCCTCATAAGATTTGATCCGTCCTTCAAGAAGCGCCAGCCTTGTCTTCCTATCATCAGCAGCCCTGACAAGCGCCTGCGATCTCAGCTCAGCCTCAATAAAGCTTGCCGTCTGGGCTAAGCGAGCTTCAACTTCAACCATGGTCGTCCTCTGACCTGACTCTTGCCGCAAGAGTTCGTCACTCTGAGCCTTAAGCTGTTCAAGCCGCGCAGTCTTTCAAGACGCACTGGTTCAGCCTTGGATAAAGAAGATTAGCCTTCCTGATCATCTCCTTGGCCTTTTCAATCTTATCTTCAGCGTCAAGAAGAGCACTGCTAGAAGCATCTATGGCGTCCCCGAGCTCTACCTTCCTTATTTCCAAGGATTTCAAGTCAGAAGAAATAGCCTTAGCGGCTTCCTGAGCGGCAAGATGGGCTTCATGCATCTGAGCGACAAAGTGCGCAAGCTGCTCATTAACCAAAGACTTCAGGTCTGAATGGCTGAGATGGCGCCATTCTCTACATCCCTCTCAAGTTGGTCTATCAGGAGTTCCAATGCAGCGGCCTGGTCATCCCCTCCAAAGTCTCGGATACTCTCAATGCTTCGGGAAAGGACCACCTTTAGAGCAGAAAATGAAGTAGTCGAACCTTTCAAAATCAAAGCGATAGATCGCTTCAAGCTCTTATAAAAGCTATCGACTAATTCAGCCACAAATTCATTCTCGGCCTCAATCACTCCTGGCAAACGAGCAGCCCCTGAGGATTCCACTGGCTTTATTGACACTACCGTGGAAGGAATAGTAGAAGCACTGGCTGCAGCAACATGAGAGGTCGTCGGTGATCTCGGAGGAGTCTTCATTGAAACCAGTACACTAGCCACAACCGAGGTCAGACTAGTGACTATTTCTGGGAGAGCGGACTCAACCACCAGTGTTGGAGAAGTAGGACTGGTAATCACCCTCAGCTCCGCACCTGGCAAGATAGATGGCGCTGGCGAAACTGATGGTATCCCACTCACCGATATAGTTGGAAGTGAGATCGGTTCCATAACTACCGTCCCCTCAATTTCAGTTCCTCTGGCTGGTTCAGGCTGATAAGAGGGCAGGTCGCCATATAAAGCATCCAACTCAGCAGCATCCGTCGCGGTCGGAGTACTTACTTCACTCCTGGTTCCCTCAGGAAGATTGGTTGGCTCTCTTGAAATCGATGCACCCAAAGGTGAAACACCTGCAACAAGACTGTTTAGACGAGGAATGACAAACAGCAAGAGTCAAAAGATCAAAACATTACCAAAAGATAATGTCGCCTCAATCATCTTGGCGGCTGTATCAGTCTCTACGGGCTCCATGGGAAAATCTTTAGCGGAGTCAACACGAATGGCCGGCCCGCTTTCGCTTGCCGAACCCTCCGTGGTCCACCCAAAGGAGCTAGAAGATTCGGGACTTCCTTTCGAAGTCCCAGCGCCTGAAGGACCTGCGCCAGCCGCATCATCTCCGGACTCTTCTGAGACGGCGAAATAGCCAGCCTCATCACCCTCCTTATAAGTAAACAAGGGATCATAATGCTCCCCTTGTTCTCCGACAGCTTCAGCTCTCGGGCTTCTCACCGCCTCAGTTCTTGAATCACAAAGCAAATAATGAGCTGTCCGGAACACATAAAAAGTATACTACAGGGATGAAGCCGATCTTACCCGGGTCCGGAGCGGCTTTACCAGTAGTCGGTTCAGGAACCGACGATTCAGCTACTAATGGGGCAGGAGGAGGAAGCGCTACAGATGGTTCGCCCTCTGCAGCAACCGTAGGAGCATAGCGACGAGGCTTCTTCACTACCCTCT
The DNA here is from genome assembly GCA_038442645.1 of Agave tequilana. NCBI lineage: Eukaryota > Viridiplantae > Streptophyta > Magnoliopsida > Asparagales > Asparagaceae > Agave > Agave tequilana. Next base: position 369,708 of record JAVJIF010030432.1, read on the forward strand.
TCCTATGAGATCTACCTTCCCGCTTTCGCTTGAGGGGGACGTCGGGATCTTCTTCCTCCATTTCTTCAACATCGACATGTTCTACGAGGGCCGTCCCCACCACGCCAGAAGCAGCTGCTGGAGTCTCAGCACCTGTATCCGCTTCGAAGCGAGGACTTCCTGCATCCGAGGCTTCACTGTCATCAACGGCAATGAACTCCCCGAGGCCTGGGATGCGAACCCTTTTACCCTCACTCTTCTCAGTAACCTTCCGCTTCAGCCGCTGAGAAATTAACTTCACACCAGAAGAATTAATAGAAAACCTGGTGGGTGTGGAGTTTGAGGTCGTATACCACTGGCAGAATCCCAGGGTCATCAGAAGGTTCGGAGTCCTTAGCGGCATGCACAACCGCGCTTCGGTACAGCCAGCAATGAAGAACCGGCGGCAGGCGCGGGCTTCATCGATGAGACTCCCCAGGAAAGCCAGATTGCTGTTTGGATTGCCCACGTACAGTTGGTCATACCCAAACTGACGGACAAACCGACTTGGGACATAGGGCTCCAGGTAGCAGGTGTCCCCGCTTCTGTACAATAAATGTGAGGGCCGAATTCTGACCAGCCACTCAAAGATTCCCCGGCTCAATGACGTCTGCCCTTCTCCCACGTCCTTGAATTCTTCACCATAGCCCGCATCCCGAATATAGGGGAAGCAGCAGAAAAGGCTATAGACGTCATGGCGGCATAGTAGCTTACGGACCGCAGCCACGTAAGTCTTCAACCATGAACATCCCTCGAATCGACATCGAACGAAGAAGCGCCATTCGAACACCTTCTGGGGGTTCCTCTCCGGCTTCGATCATGGAAGGACAGTGAAGGGCGAACCACGCCATCAAATAAGTATATGGCAGGCCTATTCTGGGGTTTGGTCCGTCGTAGAGCAGAATAGTCCCCTTTCCCTGTTTCGTCGTTGGTGGCCTACAGAAAGCCTCCGTCAATGCGCGAAGGCCTCTCTGAATACAGCACACCATGGCCGGAAGAAGTCCAAGAGAGCGACCATGGACTAGACGAACGGCAGGCAGTAAGACAGTCGGATAAATGACGTTACCCGATGAAGATGGCACCACACATCTCTTCAACCAGACTGTCAAGAAACCAGCCAGAAGTGCCCTCCGGGACGTCGGTCGACGAGCCTGGTGGTGGAAACTCCGAAGAATATCGCCTTTCTCATAGGGGTCGTCATCTTCCTCCAGAATTAGATCCCCTTGAGAATGCTCTTGCATCCGGCGAAAGATGTCTTCATCAGCAACTCCACAATGAGCCGCTTCAGGAGTATTCTCCATGTCAGGGAACAAATAGTTTCCCCAGCTCTTCAAGCTGCATGAAGCTCCCTTACTGCTCTCATGCATACTGGAGCAAATGTACAAATGGCACATCAATTCCCGGTAGGTCTCAAACAAGGCAGGTTCCTGCTTCTCCAGAAGCGCTAATTCCGCCTCGCATGGGAAGTATTCTTCATATGGGAAAGATCCCAAAGGCAAAGCAGAGACTTCCCACATCTCGTGCAGAGCCATACCCAATTCGCCAACAGGGGTGAAGAAAGTCCCTGTAGCCGGGCAGTATAACTCAAAGATGGCGTAGAAGTTCGCTACGCTCATCTGAATGCCATAGCAGGTCGCCCTGACGGCCTCATAAAGATTCAGCTTCTCCAGATCCTCCTCGAAATGAGCAAGAACATATAGAGTCAAATCCTTCCACCATGCCTTCGGAGGGTGAATCCACCCAGGAGTCCTGAAGTCAGTGGCTGGATAGTTGCCACGAACCTTAAAGAATTGATTCTCAAAGGTCTGCGCCACCGCAGGGTTTTCTCCCACTGGGATGTCTGGGAGTACATTCCCAGGGTGGAGACCCATTATGCAACGAGGAGGCCCCGCTCTTGTGTAACCGGGGAGGGAATTATCAACTTCCCTACGTGAACGGATTCAGTACTCCGACTCACTTGCCACTGCATCTTCCGAGCCTTCGTCACGCATTGAAAGAAGGACAAGGGAAAATGTTGCTTGCTAGACGGGAGATAGAACTTCTCGCCATCTAATTGAAAAATCCACTGCCCCTCTCCGGCTAGCAGCTGGCGATCATGGTCTGGCGCTGCATCTCCGAACATGAAGCCGGGCTTCCGATAGATTCTTCGGTCAGAATCTTCAAGGGGAGCAGTAGTTAAGATGCTCCTTATGGTGCGTTGATCCCACCATAAATAAGTGTATCCCGAGCAGGAGAGCTTCGCTCGCTGAACAGCGAAGCTTGCCCTTGAAACTGCAAGCTGACATTGCCATCTAGCCCCTGGCTGTGTCAAAGAGACTGTTCAGAGGACTAGGAGTGTAGTGCACTGCAAGAACAAAGAAAAAACTATGGTTAGTTTATCAGCCAAACAAAGGCTAAAATGCAACTTTTGTTAAGGCATAGCCTTGCTCTCCGAGCGAAGCTGGCCTAATGATGGCTTCGCCCCGAAGCTTAGCTTCGCAGCTGCAGCATGACTCCGCACCCCACATGAAGCCAGGATAAGCGAAAGCAAGCAGTAGATCGAGAAAAGAAAGAATACGGATTGCAACCTACAGATGAAGAATCAGCTTCATTGCTCCCACCATCTATATCATCTGACGAATATTGTATAATAAGAAGGGGAATCAATCGTTCAGTGATCGCTACGCTTGATTGGGGCAGGCTACCCATACTGTTTTGGCTAAAAACCCATCTCCTTGCTGTTCCTCATTATTACCTACTCTAAACACGAAAGTAAAGACCCCAAAATCAGTCTACATAGCTCCCGTCTGAAGGTGGAGCTTCGCGGGGATCGTACGTCAGCCAAAGCTTCCGACCAGAGCGCGTCCCTGCAGGTGCAGGTGAATCTCTCAGCTTCTATTCTTTCTATCCCTCGGTGTTTCTTCCTGGCTACTCCACTCCGACGTCGGATGGGTGCCACAAACACAGCTTGTACTGGCTGAAATCACCTAGGGGGGTGAATAGGTGATGGCTAATCTAATTGTCACTAAATGCGGAATTAAAAACTTATATGATGCAAACTAAACTTCTTAAACTAAACATCACGTATAACACAAGAGTGTAGCCGAATTCCCCGTGAAGGGCTCTGGACTAACTCCTCAAGATTCCTCTAGATAAGAGTTGAGGTGCCGCGTTGGCTCTCTTGGTTGAATACAAGTGTTAGCAAACAATCCCCAAGCATATATCAATTAAGCACAATATGAATATCAAGCATATAAAGATAAAGACAATGTTAGTATGCAAGATATAAACAAATAAGGGAGAGAGAGAGAGAAAGAGCAATCGCAAACACGGGAGATTTGTTTCGAGGTTCGAGCACATTTGCTTTACATCCCCGCCTTCAACATTATGAAGTTTTTCCACTATAATCGATCCCACCGGATCACTCGGTGTCGCAACACCTACAAGCTCTAGGACTCCCTAGTCCCGTACACACCACGAGCTCACTAGCCCGCCGAGGCCGCACCTCAAACAACAAGTTCGCACCCGAACTCGAAACACCGCGAACACACTTGTCCGCCTCCTCAAAGAACAAAGAAGTCTTTGGTGATCACAACACTTTGATCACCTAATAATAATCTCACAAGAACATTCCTAAAGGATGAATATATCAATGGATAGCTCAAGTGTTTGTGTGAGAAAAACTAGGATGGAAATGGTGGAGGAAAACTCAAAAATCACTTTTAGACACTCTTGATAAAACTCCCCTTTTGATTGGAAGTATTAGCTCTCAATTAAGTGGAGAAAACCTCTTAAAAGAGTAGGAAAAACTGGCTCAAAAACTCTCCAAAAATCTTATTTAAACAGCCCCCAAATGGCCCAATTTATAGGGCTCCAAAAACTAGCCGTTGGAGGCAAGAACTGAGCTGTCGGTCGACGCGCGCGGTCGACCGCCAACGGTCGGAAATCCGACCGTTGGGTTGCGGTCGACCGGCCGGTCGACCGAGCTTCTGGAACAGAGAGCAGACTCTCTGCCGGTCGACCGGCCCTCCAGCCAGATACTGGCGTGCACGCTGTGCACGTCGGTCGACCGCCCAGTCGACCGACTTCAGACTTCAGTGGACCGGTTGAAGCCAGGAAATAGTTTTCTGGGATTAAAAAGTTTGACATTTTATTGAAATAAAATCCCATAAATTCACAGAAAATCTACAAAAATAGTTTTACCAATATACTTTGATAAACAAACATGCTTGCACAAAATCAAGGCATGTTACAAATAATTTGGACTATTTTTGTAACTTGGAAATATTGGCTCAAACCAAAAACTGTATTTTTCAAAACTTGATATTCCAAAACTTATTTTCCAAATTTCTCCAAAATACAAAAACAAGATATTCTAAACTCATTTGAAGCATAGTGTGTATGGATATGATCCACTACACATACATGATGAAATATCTATGTTTTTGACATTAAGCTCTAAATACGGTTTTTGGTTAAAACATTTAAACTAGAATACCAAAAACCAAACCGGTAATTTTCTAAAAGAGACTCTTTTATAAAAACAACTAAATCAAGAGTGTGTGTGTAATATATACTTGAGCAATCCACAACTATTCTATCCTTTACATTTTATCTAAAAACAAAATCTTATAAAACAAACCTAGACACAAGTCTTCATCTTCTTGAAGTCTTCACTTGAAGTCTTCTCATCTTCTTGACTTGGTCCAAACACGATCCAATATCTCTTTGGATCAAACCGTGCTAGCTCCAAAACTTGACTTTAAATCCTTTGTTGAAGCTACACACCTACTAAGATCTTGATCATAAATCTGTCACTAATTAAACACAAGATCATTAGTACTATAACTACATGAGTTGATCATCATCAAAACTAGAGTGATGAGCCTTTGGGCCAACAATCTCCCCCTTTTGATGATGACAAAACTCATGAAGTTATATATGCATGGATTAAAGTAAAGCTTCAAAGAAGCTCCCCCTTAACTCATGCATAACAAATAAACAATAATATATGACAATGAAGTACATAAACATGTATGCAAATCAAGGAGATAAACTTGCACTCAAGCATAAAACAAATCAAATTTTTTTCTCCTATTTGCAAAACAAAAACATATATGCATAAACATAAATACTTCTCCCCCTTTATGAATAAAGCAAGGAAAACACGCATATAAAAAACAACTCAAATACTTCTCCCCTTTTGTCATTTTTGTCATCAACAAAGGGGTTAAAGTAAAAACAAAACAAATAAATTTTTCTCCCCCTTTTTGTCCGAAACAAAGAACCAAGAAGGGGTAAACATAAATCAATCAATAAAGGATATATGCGATATACATTCATGAAGAGGAAGACGATAAGGTAACTTCCCTACATATATACATTACATGAAGAAGGGATGACAAGCCCTAATTCACATAACGCATAATATGCAATGCATAAGAGGAGATGTGAAGTACCCCCTACACACGTGTACCACATAAAGAAGAGTTGTCAAGTTCCTCAATACAAGATACACTCATCATGAATCTATATGCAGAAGAGATGTTATGCTCTCCTTGCATATAGGCAATACAACTCAAAAACATTTTTAAGTAATTTTTTTTATTAAAACAAAATGTTGAGATATCTTTATAAACTCATTTTTAAGATATCAATTGTAAATAAAAATTACAAGATTTTAATTTTGATATCAATTTTGAAAATAATGATCAAATATATTGATACCAATTTAAAAAAATGCATAAGCTTTAAAAACAAGATTTGAATTAAGCTTAGCATAAACAAACTTTGTGCTTTAAATATGTAAATCAATTTTAGCTTAAGCACAAATAACTCATATATATGTATGAAAAGGAAATACCAATCGAAATTGATACTATTTGAAATGAAGCATACATATATAAGAAACAAAGTATGAGTATATACAAAAATACAATATTGATACAACTGAAACGATTCAATGATACCAATTGAAACAATAATAAGATCATGTGTATATCTCATAAACTACTAATTTGAAGAATAGATAACTAGTTAAATTAATTTTGTAAAACTAGTTAAAGATCCTTCAAAACACGAAACCAAAACATATGTTTTTCATGAATCATACCATACATAAAAGTTGACACTCAAAATCTATAAGGCTCATAAAAATGTTCATGAAACAATATCATGACAAAACAAATAAAGTGTGAGTGTTCAAAGAATCATGTAATTAGCATTTTCATGAAAATAGTCAATGAAGCTCAAAATGATCATGAATATTACATGAAAAATTCATTTTTCATTAAAAATAATAAACTTCATGGTATATGTATGATTTATCCAATCCTAACAATATGCATACATATCCCAAACATAAAAGAGTATTAATAATATTTGCATGAAGGCAAGAGACTCATGGGTATACATGTATATTTATTAGATTTGAACAAAAATTGCATATACATAAAGCAAAACATAAAAATAGGCAAGACATATATAAATGAAAGAATCATCAAAACTAGCCTATACATGTGCATATAGTGAGTACAAATGAGTAATGAAGTGCAAACGTATATAAATCAAATGTTGCTCACTATTTGGACACGTATAAATACAAGTTTTGACTAATACTACATCTAAACATGTTTTTACCACATGAAGCACATAAACAATAAAACATGAACATGCTAAAAATATGATATAAGTAAAAAAGCATGTAAATAAACTAAGAGTTTTAGAGATAGTTACCAAACTAAGGAACTATGCTCTAAATCTCCAAACATGGTGGTTGTCCCACCAAACTCCTTGATAGCGGTGCATCAAATATGTGTCCTTCTAGTCCATGCAACCACCACCAAGGCACCAAATCTCTCACGTCTTGTGAGAGCCCTCACCTACATCAAAAACACAAGGTGGGGATTTTGGTTCCCATTTTCTTTTGGGTCCTTGGGGGTTAGTCTTGTAAGGAACCCAAACATTTTTCTTATTAGTAAAATTTAAAGAATGAATCTTATCATAACAAAACTTTGCTAAATGGCCTTTGCGGCCACAATGTGTACACTTGTACACCTTAGGATGCTTATGTGTGTGGGTGTGATCATGACGTGCAACATAAGCATATGCATGATGATGATGTGCATGAATATGTGGAGCTTGTTTTTTTGAAAACAAGGACTCCAATCTAGAGTGGTTAAATGCACATGCGCTCAAAGTAGAGCTTTAAACTATTTATTTATTTTTCAAAACATTTATCTCATTTGTGGTGGCATGTAAAGCATGATGAGATATAGAATCATTTTTCTTATTCTTAGAAACATGTTCTTTTTCTTTTTCAATAATTTTTCTTTTTAAAGAAGTGTTTTCATTAAAAGCAACTTCCTTTTGTTTTTCCACCAAAATAATTTTGTTTTTCAAACTAGTGTTTCCTTCACAAAGACCATTTAATTTAGACATTAAGGAAACATTCTCATTTTTCAAAATTTTATTTTCTTTTTCAAAACATGCAATCTTATTTTTAAAAGACTCATTTTCTTTTAAAACATTTTCAAATTTATTTTCTAAAGAATCTTTTTCATTAAACATGCATTCAAAATTCTTTTTCAAATTTTTATTATCTTTTCTAATCATGTCATATTTTTCTAATAGTTGTTGACAAAATGAAGTAAGCTCATCATATGACATGTCATTATCTTCTACCTCGGATTCGGTAGTTACCTCAAGGGGGTTATCCCCTTGGACCATATAGCACACGTTGGAAGTGTCGCTTCCAACATCTGAGTCGCTCCCCGCATAGTATTGAACTTTTTCGCCAAGGGAGGTGATGGTGTTCCATGCTACAAAAGCCGAATTAATGTTAGAAACCCTAGATAAATAATCATCATTTTGGGTTGACTTCAAAGCATGTAGGGTTTTTGTATTAGCCTCACTATTTTTGCCATTAGAGCAATATGAATCTTTAGTAATGGCAAAATAAACATGAATTCCTAAGGCCTTGAGGTACAAGGACATCTTAACCTTCCAAATTTGGATGTTAAGAATGTCAAACATAGGTGGTGACATGAAATCCACAGTGTGTGTACAAATATAGTGATTAGCCTAAAAAATGAGGATCTTTAACTCTAGGTTGTAAGACCCAAATCAAGAGCACTTGGCTCTGATACCAATTGAAATCACCTAGAGGGGGGTGAATAGGTGATGGCTAATCTAATTGTCACTAAATGCGGAATTAAAAACTTATATGATGCAAACTAAACACCACGTATAACACAAGAGTGTAGCCGAATTCCCCGTGAAGGGCTCTAGACTAACTCCTCAAGATTCCTCTAGATAAGAGTTGAGGTGCCGCGTTGGCTCTCTTGGTTGAATACAAGTGTTAGCAAACAATCCCCAAGCATATATCAATTAAGCACAATATGAATATCAAGCATATAAAGATAAAGACAATGTTAGTATGCATGATATAAACAAATAAGGGAGAGAGAGAAAGAGCAATCGCAAACACGGGAGATTTGTTTCGAGGTTCGAGCACAATTGCTCTAAATCCCGCCTTCAACACTATGAAGGATTTCCACTATAATCGATCCCACCGGATCACTCGGTGCCGCAACACCTACAAGCTCTAGGACTCCCTAGTCCCGTACACACCGCGAGCTCACTAGCCCGCCGAGGCCGCACCTCAAACAACAAGTTTGCACCCGAACTCGAAACACCGCGAACACACTTGTCCGCCTCCTCAAAGAACAAAGAAGAAGTCTTTGGTGATCACAACACTTTGATCACCTAAAAACAATCTCACAAGAACACTCCTAAAGGATGAATATATCAATGGATAGCTCAAGTGTTTGTGTGAGAAAAACTAGGATGGAAATGGTGGAGGAAAACTCAAAAATCACTTTTAAACACTCTTGATAAAACTCCCCTTTTGATTGGAAGTATTAGCTCTCAATTTAGTGGAGTAAAACCTCTTGAAAGAGTAGGAAAAATTGGCTCAAAAACTCTCCAAAAATCTTGTTTAAAACAGCCCCAAAATGGCCCAATTTATAGGGCTCCAAAAACTAGCCGTTGGAGGCCAGAACTGAGCTGTCGGTCGACCGCCAACGGTCGGAAATCAGACCGTTGGGGCTGCGGTCGACCGGCCGGTCGACCGAGCCTCTGGAACAGAGAGCAGACTCTCTGCCGGTCGACCGGCCCGATCGACCGGGGCATTTCCAGAGAGCAAAGCTCTCTGGACGGTCGACCGGGTCGGTCGACCGGCCCTCCAGACAGATACTGGCTGTGCACGTTGGTCGACCGCCCAGTCGACCGACTTCAGACTTCGGTCGACTGGTCGGTCGACCGGCTGAAGCCAGGAAACAGTTTTCTGGGATTAAAAAGTTTGACATTTTGATTGAAATAAAATCCCATAAATTGACAAAAAATCTACAAAAATAGTTTTACCAATATACTTTGATAAACAAACATGCTTGCACAAAATCAAGGCATGTTACAAATAATTTGGACTATTTTTGTAACTTGAAAATATTGGCTCAAACCAAAAACTGTATTTTCCAGAACTTGATATTCCAAAACTTGTTTTCCAAATTTCTCCAAAATACAAAAACAAGATATTCTAAACTCATTTGAAGCATAGTGTGTATGGATATGATCCACTACACATACATGGTGAAATATCTATGTTTTTGACATTAAGCTCTAAATACGGTTTTGGTTAAAACATTTAAACTAGAATACCAAAAACCAAACTGGTAATTTTCTAAAAGAAACTCTTTTATAAAAATAACTAAATCAAGACTGTGTGTAATATATACTTGAGCAATCCACCAACTATTCTATCCTTTACATTTTATCTAAAACAAAATCTTATAAAACAAACCTAGACACAAGTCTTCATCTTCTTGAAGTCTTCACTTGAAGTCTTCTCATCTTCTTGACTTGGTCCAAACACGATCCAATATCTCTTTGGATCAAACCGTGCTAGCTCCAAAACTTGACTTTAAATCCTTTGTTGAAGCTACACACCTACTAAGATCTTGATCATAAATCTGTCACTAATTAAACACAAGATCATTAGTACTATAACTACATGAGTTGATCATCATCAAAACTAGAGTGATGAGCCTTTGGGCCAACACTGGCTAAACATCTCCGGTATTTCCATTTGAAGGACTCGGTTCCACTGCAGGAGTCTGACAAATGTCTGACACTACTATATCGGACGTAAAGTCTTGCCCGGCCTCACTAAGTGGATCTGGTGCCCACACCGGACTCCTTAGCTACTAAAACAAGAACTCTTTCACTCTGTCCCCTTTTCTTATCGGGCGACGTTGCCACCCGTTTGTTCAATACCCGAACTCGGGGAAGTAGCTTAATCTGTCGAGAAGAACCATCCCTTCCGGATCGACATGTAACCAGTCTTCTCCGCGTTGAGAGGGAAAGACGGCTGCTCTACTATACTAGTTATAGGGCGCTAGCGCTTTACTAATATAAAAAGAGACTATCATTATTTTATGAATCTAAAGATCTCAAAATTGAAGAATGAGCTCTTTTGCTCGCCCCTATCTCTAAAGGGGCGTAAGCACTTCACTCGCTATGGGATGGGATCATTCACTTGCATTCCTGCTAGCACTACAAAAGCTCGGTCTTAACGCCCCTACTACTACTGCTGTACAGCCTTTCCTCAGGTTCGTAGAGTCGGGTTTCCCGTTTACCCACAACGGAGGAGCCACCCCCACCCACCAGGCAGGCGGCCACGAGTCATAACGCACTCTTCGCACAACAAATCCACTTTGAAGTTGACTTATTCGCTCGGCCAATCGTCAGAATGTGTATGAGATACCATAAGGGCCCAATATCTCAATAGCACCTTTGTTTAAAGCTTTGAATGAGACTGAATATCTGAAACGCAGGAACGATCTGACTAGAAAGTCATTCAAAACTTCATCGAAGAACCAACGTTTGGAATTGATCCGCTACGGGATTTACATTTATACGCTAGAGAAGCACCTGAAGTACTAAACGGAATAGGTATGAGTTTTGTAATGGTTGGAGCAGCAAACTCGAATTCGGCAAGAATCTCATTTTTTGGTAGTACGAGGGGGAATTGGCCCAAAAATTGGATAGGGGTCAAGACGCTGTCGGGTGCCGGCGGCTGACTCGACGTGCCCCCTGAACCTTGCAAAATGGTCGCCTATTACACGACTCACTAACTCCGCCTGGGGTGGGGGTACCTATTATTCGGCGGCGGTCTGGGGCACCCCCAACTATACAAAGCTGCCCCCAACTCACTTAAAGGATGCTCTTAATTACTAAGGAAATTCATTCTTAATCTAGAGAGAGTCCCTTTCGTTAAGCGCATCGAGCCAGGAGTGGACATCATCTGCAGACAAATCCAGATCCTTATCAATCATTAGCTTAGCTAAAGTGGAATAGTATGACTGGCTTTTCGGAAAATGAGATGAAAATCGCTTTATCGATATGATAAACATGCGCTCAAAAAGACCTCCAAAAACCCCCTACCAAGTGATCGAGTTTAGTCTGAATTTGCTGTAGAAGTTGCTCCCGCTCCGGACTTACTTCAAGGAAAGATAGGATTGGGCAATTCCACGGTTCTGGAGCTTACCTTATTATTAGATTAGAGAAAGGGGAAAGGGCTTTTTTATAGATTAAGAGGTGAGTAAGGAGGGCGGAGCTTGAGCTCACTCGTTCCTCGCTTGTTCCAATCCTAGTAAAGAGCTTCAGATCTGATTCTACACTACATACGATATTCCATTCCGGCCCTCACTAGCTCTTCGCTTGGTTGTACAAAGAGCATGCCCGAGGGGGCTACTACGCTCACCGCGCACTTGCATCACCACCTGAGCTTCGCTACCGCTTCGCCCAGCTCCTACGCCTACCACGAACTTGAATCATCACATGGCTGCTAAAGCAAGCTAAGCTTCACACGGCCCTGAGGAAGCCAAAAGACCCTCTCACGGCCGAAGGCTCCGAAACAAGTTGGAGAGCTTTTAGATCCCGCCCTAAAATGCCCATTCTCCTAGAGTTCCGAAGTGATCCTCATTCTCACAACTGCCTTCTTAAGCCGAAAGAAAGCCGGACAAGAATCTCATTTTTTGGTAGTACGAAAGGGGAGCAGAATCGTATCTGGCAGTGGTTCTTTGGATCGATCACAGATTCTCGGCCCCGTCGTTTGGCTTCCACTCCAGTTGACCTCTCTTCTTTCCATCCCCCGTGATAAGGAAATTTCTCTATTAGTAAAGCATGTACTTCTTGTAAGGCTTGCTGAGTCTTCATGTGGCAGACATCGCAAAAGTAGTCCGTCGAACAATCGTCGAAAAAGGGCATCGTTCAAGTATACGATTTGCCTGCGCCCTGATGGGTCGACCATTTGATAGCCCTGTTCCTGAATATACAGAACTAATAGGGCTTCGATGAGCCCTTCTAAGCAATTAGAAGAGCGGAATTTGACTTCCCCCAAATAGATGGATCTTGGATTGATTGTGGAACCGATCAGAGAGAACCCAAGGCGGGCAGGAAGATACGCTAGGTGGAGTAGTCGCTCTGGAGCAGGTTCTTCGACTGGATCAATGCATGTATGAACTCTAAAAAAATCCCGTAGGTCTAGTCTAGAAAAAACCGGATTTGATTGGGTTAGCTTTTGGTAGGAAAGGCGGTCACAGGAAGAAATGCCCTACCAATGAACAGATTAGTTACTAATGTCAACAATCTCTTTCTTCATATACGATACCGTCTGGTTTGATATCCGAAACTACAGATGTGACACAAAAAGAAGATAGATCCCATGGTAGGAATAGGACAATTGCACTAAGGAAGAAAGCTAGGGATTTGATAAAGGTGATAGGACAGGGTTCCAAACCTGCCTTAGTCTCAAATAGGGCGAAAGCAAAGGTTCTGCAAAGTTACCCTACTTCAAACCAAAACAAACTTGACAAACCCCCCACATCTGCTTTCCAATCCGGTCAAGATGCTGGCTTGCCCTTTAGGGGTCTACCTGAGCTCGTGCTTTTACTCGACTTACCTCTTTCGTTGCTCCTTCTGCTTCAGGTATTGTTAGTTGGAGGTGCTGCTAGCTAGCTATGGGGTAGGATCTCGATATAAAACAACAGAATAACCTGCTCAATCAACTGCTGCCGGAAGATATGGAACTGCTTGTGAACTAGGTACCCCGCTTCGGGATCTTCATCGACTGGATAAAGAGTTTCAACTGATGGGGTGGTTCTTTAATTGGGTAATCAACTTAATGAATCGGCTCTGACGCTCTACGTCCGTGGAATCAATTCCACTTAGAGATCTGGAAGATTCGCAACTACACTCGAGTGGCTCAGAAGTACTGTACTGCTCCTGCTGATAGGGATGCAATCGAAGAATCTGGATCTGCGAGATATGGATATGAAACTTGATATGCTCGAACCGGACCGCATCTCGATTTGCACATGGATAATCTGCTGGTGGACCCCTTTCCTTCCTTTTGTTCAAAGTCGGTCGAATACGTCGTTAACCTTTATGGTGGATCGATGAGAGTGCGCCTAGCTAGGAGTGTGGTTGGTGTCATCACCTCTCGTGTGCTAGCTGTGCCTTCGCCGGATGCTTATTCGCCTACTCTTTCACGGAGCGGAAGCGATGACTAACAGCTGGGGATTCGGTTAGTAGAGACTTGATTCCAACCACGGATGAGGATACATTTCATTCATCTTACCCCACTTGTCCTCGATGAGCGGATATGTTTATGTATGCGTATGCGTATTATATTACGCCTAAGATGCTTGCACAGGGTTTACTATGGAGCTACTACCGCCACGCTAATCTGGTAGAGTAGAGCGGAGGGCTATTCGGTATGGTGAAGACATCAATAGCTGAATTAGGTGCTCAGATCTGGCACGGGCTACGGATCAATAGCTCAGTCGGAGGATAAGTCATAATGGTAATAATCAACATTTGTACCAGTATATTGACTATCCGTACCTATGGATATAGCACTTCGTTCGTTCGTACAACAACTAGTGACGGAAGAAAGACGAATCCTTGTACATTCCACATCCAACTCATCGTACTAAGAGTCTAAACCCTCATATGAAGCATGTCCGTGTATAACCAATCAGTTATAGCAGTATAATAAAAAAAGGGACTTGATATCACAGACGCGAGTCAATCTCCTTTTATTGCTTCCCCTTCTAGTAGCCAAAATAGGCCTTGCCTTAACCGATATTCCATGAAGCAAGCATCATTTACAAGCTGCACAATCTACTCGATCATTCGGTTACCCATGACAAGCGCTGTCAGGCCCACCTTCTTAGCTACCTTAGCCCAGTTCTTTATCCTTACAGTGGAATCCCAGAAAATTGATCCTGCAATGGAATCCAAGATCTTTATCCCTCCTACTACCAGAAAGTGATTCAAGGCCTTCTTCATATCTCTTTCCATAGAAGTCTTTGCCTTTGAGTCTCGATATGAGAAAGGGGAGGAAGAATCATAAAAAGGGTTCCAAACCTCCGGCCTGCCCTGCCCGGTTGATTCAGTTGAAAAAGCCTTTCATTTGCAAGATGAAGCGCCAGGCCTATATATAGCTGCTTCTAATAAGCCCCACGCAAAAGTAATAATCTCCTGGACAGAGGAAGAATAATAGGAATCTCTTGCATTGGACGAAGTGGATACAGATGGGTGCACTGACATGGGAAAAGGTCTGTCAGCCATTTTAAGTCAAGAAGGCTTTGTTCCTCCCTTTAAAAGAAAGACGGGTAGGGGAATTTCAATGATTTCGAGTGTGCAGACATGTTCGATAGTTTAGACAGAGGGTATTAGCCACCTTTGAAAGAGTGAAAAGCTGAACCAATCTCGTGAACTACAGAACAAG